>MU226104.1:3945236-3978654 GCA_018584345.1 Thuja plicata
GATTTACAAATCCATATTCCAGGGCAACCAAACAGTCCCAAAAAATGAAAACCAGGGTTTGCATAACCAGGCTATGGATAACCATGATTTGTTTCATTTTCCAATTCCCCAACCAAATGGGCCCTTATAGATTAAAAAGACAGGGGAATAGTGAATAATAAATCAAAGGATAGTTTTGGATTTAATTATAAAAATAATGTTCATGTACAATCTATGATTTTAAATTTGAGGAAATTAAATTTTGAAATATATAAATCTATTATGATTTTCATTATTATGGTTTTAAATCAATACTTATGCACACTTCTTATAAGACTGAAACCGTACCCCAAAAACAACAAGAAGTAATTGATAAATATTACATTTTGGATTAAACTTTAAGCTCTACATAGATTAGAGTACATTAAAAGATAAAGTGATGATTTAAACCAAAATTTCCAGCAAAGAAATATTGTTTCATATAAAGTAATATAAGTGACAAATATGGATCTGAACATTGTTTTTTATTAAGGTAACAACGGGTTTTGAAGGGGCCCTGAAACCCTTTACATAGCACGAAAAGATAGACAACAAAGGACTAAGGTAACAACAAACAGTCACATGTGACAAAAGACCAAAAGAGGGCTAAACCTTAGATTTAACATAAAATTACATTACAAAACATCAAAACAGCTAACTATAAAAAGCTTCCAGCAGACAGATAGCAAAAAACTTCCAGTAGGATCTGAACATTGTTCTCATTGAAGACCAAAGCATCATTCTATGTACCCATGAGTAACTTTATCTTTTCATTTGAAGTCATTCTCAATGAAGTTAGGATTATTATCTCTAAATTTTTATTTAAAGTAGGTCATGTACTACATGATGTATCTGTGAAACATGCTTAAATTTTTAATATGAATATGTTTTCGAATGCCCATCTATTCAAGGTCATGAATGAAAGAGGAGAGGATCTTGTGAGTGGTTGAAGAAGATGAATAGTCATCTTCTATGAAAGCTTCTCAAACTTCCTATTTCTTTAGTCAACTTCATAAAATTGGTGATATTTTTTTTGGGTATGTTTGACTATTTTGGTTTTCATTTAATTATTTGTCTATAGGGACCTTAGAATTATTTGTTCAACATTTTTTATTATTTCTTTTAATTTTTTCATTGGTTTATGTCTTATTCATAGTAAGTTTGAAATAATATTAATTATTATTATTTTTTAAATCATAATCTTATTAAAACCTTATAAAATTATAAAATTAAGATCATATAATAAATCATATATTTGCATATTTTATTTGAAGATATATTGATCTAGAGTATCATTTATTCATTAGAAAATATCACGTGAGATGTGATAGGTGTTGGTTTAGGTTGTGTATCAATATTTTACCTGTAAAGTTATCAAATGATGCACAACATCCTTATTATGTCATTCCTTAATAGGTATATCTTCTTGTGATATTGCTATCAGGATTCAACTATGTAGTTTTTTAGTCAAACTCATTGACCCATGTTGATGAGTAGTGGTTCACACGAACCTATCATTCATGAGAATGAATGGAAGAGTTAACTCTCATTGCATCTAGGTGATGCTCACAGAGGTGAAGCACTGAGATTTCCTGGTAGGTCACTCATCCTAGTACTAATCCATCTCAAGTGCACTTGAGCTGGAGTAGTACTGAGACTTCTGAGGAGGTCACGCATCACAATACTACTCATAGAGGTCAAGCATGCTCAATCTAGAGTAGTACTGGGATGGGTGATCTCACGGGAAGTCATGGTGCTTCACCTCTATGAGCATCACCTAGATGAAATGAGTCTTAAGTGTTCCATTCATTCTTCTGAGAGATGGGTTCGTGTGAACCACTACTCATGAACATGGTTCAATGAGTTTGACTAAAAAAACTACACAGTTGAATCCTGATAGCAATATCACAATTTGACTTGTTGTGGAAAATATGTCCTACTTATCAGGTGCATCTTCCTCAATCACATTCACATTATTAGCTTGATCTTGATAGCTAACTGGGTTTGTATAGACTTATAGACATGGACTCAAAGGAGCCAAAGAGTGTTTGTTTCCATCACCTATATATTTTACATGCACAATCTTATTATATAAAAACATTGAATTTTACTTCTCAAAACTACACAAATTTATATATTAAGTCCATTGACTTTATGATTAAAAGATGTCTAACATAATATTATGAGAAACTAAAGATTTCTACTGATTAGTATAATTAGTCATAATATTATCATAATTGTTCCCAATAAATGTTATTGTACTAGATGCATGGTATCATGGAATTTTATAAATTTTCTATGAGTCTTTGACTTAATGAAAATGTTTCTCTAGATTCCATTAAAGATCTGTAAATATTTTTAGTAGAAAGCCTCCTATCATTTACGTGTGAAACTAAAGGTGTGGTGGTGAAAACATGATATATTATTGTTTCAAATGATACCTTTTAAATAGGAAATACAAAAAGAAACAGACATAATAATTTTAAAAACTAAAAGCTAATTATTATAATACACCAACATTCCCCCCTTATTACATTAATTCAAACAAGAGTAGAACATACCAAGGTTTTTGAACCCAACCCTTCTACAATTTTTTATGAAGCGCCTTCACCAATCCTCCTTGCTCATCTAGGAAACACTAAACTACCCCATATCTGTGGATCTTCTGACTATAGAACCTAAAACCATCTAGAAAACAATGAGAGAACATAAAAGTGTTCCCACCCTCCTTACACAATGAGACACATTTCCTCTTAAATTCCACATATATCCTCTAAGTGTGTCTAATGCCTCATCAAGTGTTGTGGAAACAATCAAAATCATGAATAAAATGTTTGCATATGAGATAACTTCCCTCTGAAAGTACACATATCATGTGAGTGTTTCTAATGTCTCCTAAAGTGTTCAACAAAACATCAACAAAAAAAAAAGACAACAAAGTGCACCCACAAAAATATTTGTCGCCCCTTTTCTTTTTGAAGGGACAAACATGCTACCAAGCTCCCTCTTTTCTTTAGGGACACAAATAAGGTGGTTCTCAAATAATAAATCATCCCTAAGTGAGAATATAGCTTATGATGATAAATATCCTCCTACCTACATTACATCTGGAACCTCTAATCTATTATCTTTATTCTCTAAAGAACAAATATTTCATCAATTTTTGCATCATGAGGCGAGTTTCCATCATCAAATGAGTCATTTCTATGTACAAAAAAACTACAAAAGTGTTTTTTGGGTACCTCTAAGAAGTTGAGTCCCTTAAAAGTACAAAAAGTAAAAGTGTTTTCCCTAATTTAAAATTTTTGTAGCAATTGATCTAAAATTTTAGGAAACTTAAAGATTTAATCAAAAATGATTTTAGCAATGTGAAATGTAGCACTTTGAGTCTACTTTTCAAATATGTAATTTAATTTAACACCCACATTGTAGAAATTGGTTTTCGGTAGGCTTATGTAAAAACTACTTTTTAAAATTCATTATTTTAGGACCATACCATACACGTGTACAACCACCATATTTTGACCTAAATAAAGGTTTTTTTATAAATCCTTTGGGTAAAAGATGTCTAAGACACTAGAGATTGATTAGTACATTTTTTGTGTATTTTTTGCAAATTATTTTAAATTAATTTTTTATTGCTGCTAAAGTCCATTTTAAATAAATTTAGAGTACGGCCACCATAAAATAACCTAAACTTATCATTTTTTCCAAAAAATAATCATCTTCAAATAATTTTTATGTAGATTAATGTCAGAAAAAATATTTTGCAAAAAGTGTAAAAATTAAAAGTTATTAAACAATAGAAAAACTTGTTATTTGAAGTTTATGGTGTTGAACACCTATGGATGTTGAGAGAGGAGGTGAATCAACACGCACAAAAAAATTTAGTTATTATGTCATACACCTTTACCAATTAATTTTAATCCAACTAGCCATCATGAAAGATATTAAAATGAATACACACAAATATGGACATCACATTTATGTTAAAAACCCAATATGGAAAAAACCACCATGAGAATCCAGCACTATATGAATAACATATTAAAATATTTTTTTTAGGACCACTACCATGGAACAAGTATTATACACTACTCGTATTTGACAGTGGTAACAAGTATTAAATTAGAAAGATGTTGAGGAAGAAATGTTAAGAAACTATTTTGGGCACTCTCAATAGAAGAGCATGAGACAATCATGGATGTATTGTAAAAGAGAGATGATGCAAATGGTATATGTAATGGATGAATAAATAGATTTAATTTTTTGGTTCTATTTAGTTGATTTTTATGATTGATATATAATTCAAATTCATTTTTTTAAATTTCCTATCATTAATCAATCCTCTTACGATAATTCATACTCTAGGACCTCTTAAGTCACTCTTCCTCTCCTTAAGAAAAAGTCTTACCCTTCCACCCATTAATAAATAACCTTACACCCCTTAATAGATAAATGTATTGATGCAAAATGGAGCCAAGTAGTATAGGAATTGATCCCCAAAACAAACTTTTTCAACCTTCCTAGACCTCAAGCCACAAATGGCTAACTCTTGGGTCCTTCTTCCTCTAGATCCCTTAGGGTAGTCCATAGGGAGTAGATTAAGGTTTCACTTTTTGCTAGTGGTCTCTGATGTTGTTTTTGGCAATCATGTTTTCTCACTGATGTCAACATATGTTTATATGGAGGGAGATCAGACTGGTTATTACTGTTATTGATGACTGACGGAAGTATACGGATATTGTACGATTGATTCAAAATGAGAAAAGATGTTGATGTGTATAAGGATATGTTGTGATCTTATGTCTAAGGTTACATGGATTAATATTGTCTATTGGATGAGTTATAGATGTTTTAATGAAGACTGGGTACTGGACAGTGACAGTGATCTTTGACAGATATGTCTCTGTGTTTTGAGTATAACTTACGTGCGATGTGGATTCAAGTTATGTGAGATTAAGGGATGGTAGAAGAAATGTTAAGGAAGGATTTTATGTTTCATGGGTCGTAGGAATATTTTTGACGTCAGTTGTAGCGTGTGTTCTGGAGGTGACCTATTTGATGATCATATTTTTTCTATTAGTATACAAGGGAAGCAATTTTTGAACTGTTAGTAACATGATCACCGAAAGACAGGTTTATAGTGAAACTTGACACAGTAGTTAACAGAGGTCACCAAAAATGTTAAGTATAGAGGAAATTGACATAGGAACCCGACAAACAAATCACTATGTAAACTGATAACATAATTCACAGAGGAACCCGATAGAAGTTTACAAGTGTAACCCAACAGAGAAAACCGAAAGATGGTCTTCAGAGCAACCCGAGAGGAAAGTCTATAGAGAAACCCAAGAGGAAAGACTATAGAGCAACCCAAGCACCAGTCTACTGAGAGACTATTTTATTATGAGAAATATGGATCTGACTTACATGTCAGATAAAACACTTAAGTTTTATATTTAGCTTTAAGCTTAGTTTTAAATCCATTTCTTGAGGGACAAGTAAAGAAAATGTAATTTTTTTAATCAATCTAACTAATTGAAAACATGCAAACTAGGAGATCAAGGTCAAGTTGTAAACATTTGATCATAGATTTATCATTGTAATGCGTGAAGCTTATTTAGGTCAAATTCATTGTATAAATAGATGTGTAATCAATCAGAATAAGATGATGTGATGCTGATTATAGCCGAGGAACACATCTAAGGATCATAGACAAATTTTTATGCAGAAGGACAGAAAAAGATGAAATCAGTTACAAAGAACAATTTTCAAGGCTACTGAGCATAACAAAGGTATTAATCAGTCACTATAGGTGATACAACATATTGTAAACTTTAATGGATCTATACTCAGCAATTCTAGATTTCATATACTCAGGTCAATAAGTATTCTTGACTATATTCTAACAAGTGTAGAAAATAGAAGAAATCCTTTGAGAAGGTGGATTAAACAATCTTTTTGTAAATCTCTTAACCAAGTGCACACTAAACAGTGTTGCTAAAGCTCTTAACTAAGTATACCTTAACTAGTCTAAACATGTTACTCATAATACAGTAAGATCATCAGAAGTGATAAAACTTGTAAGCCTTAACCAACCCCTAACATTCTGCAAATAGTGATTTTTTGTGGGTTTCATCCCCACCGTAGTTTTTACCCTCTAACGGGGGTTTTTTGCATAACCAAATCTTGTGTCATGTGTCATTACATTTCATGGATGTTTCTATGAATGTTAACATGTAAATTAAGTTTATGATTTGATATAACATACACAAAGATAGAATAGCATATATGGTTGGTAATACAATGTATTGATTAAAAAAAGGATTAAGGTTAAGTGATAAAAATTTTAAGGGTACTGATTCACCCCTCCCCTCTCAGTACACACCATTCTATTATTCCAACAGTTGGTATCTATGATATGCACGCAAGAATAATATTGGAGCACATGGTCCTTGAACACCTTAACGAGAAGTGGGAGAAAATGATGGAAGACATGAAGAAATCCCATTCTCACATTTTTGACAAGTTGTAAGTATGACACATTTGTCCTTATTATCAAAAAAGGGGGAATAATATGTGACAAAGAGAGAAATGATAAATTAAGAATTGATAAGGTAAAAGGGGGAAATAATGAAAGAAGGAAATATATGTATAAAGGAAAGAATATATACATGTAAATATACTATACCAGAGCATACATACGGGGGGAGTCATATTGACAAAGTGAACACATGGTGTATATACTAAACAGTTTATTTTTGCACATATCAGTTTTGATACTAATGTTAAAGGGGGAGATTGATGATCATATTTTTTTCATTAGTATACAAGGGAAATAGTTTTTGAACCGTCGGTAACATGATCACCGAAAGAGAGGTTTATAGTGTAACCTGACACAATAGTTAACAGAGCTCACTGAAAATGTTAAGTACAGAGGAACCCGATAGAGGAAGCTGGTGGATAGATCACTATGTAAACTGACAACACAATTCACAAAGGAACCTAAAAGAAGTTTACAAGTGTAACCCGCTAGAGAAAACTGAAAGACAATCTTCAGAGCAACCCGAGAGGAAATTTTAGAGAGAAACCCAAGAGGAAAGACTAAAGAGCAACCCGAGCACCAGTCTACCAAGAGACAGTTTTATTTAGAGAAATGTGGATCTGAATTACACGTCAAATAAAACACTTAATTTTTGTATTTAGCTGAAATCTTAGTTTTAAATCCATTTCTTGAGGGACAAGTAAAGAAAATGTAATTTTTTTAATCAGTCTAACTAATTGAAAACATGCAAACTAGGAGATCAAGGTCAATTTGTAAACCTTTAATGATAGAGTTATCATTGTAATGTGTGAAACTTATTTAGGTCAAATTCATTGTATAAATAGATGTGTAATCAATCAGAACAAGATGATGTGATGATAATTGTATCCAAGGAACACATCTAAGGATCATAGACAGAGTTTTATGCAGAAGGAAAGAAAAAGATGAAATCTGTTACAAAGAACAATTTTCAAGGCTACCGAGCATAACAAAGGTATTAATCAGTCACTATAGGTGATACATCATATTGTAAACTTTAATGGATCTGTACTCAGCAATTCTAGATTGCATATACTTAGTTCAATAAGTATTTTTGACTACATTCTGAGAAGTTTAGAAAATAGAAGAAATCCTTTGAGAAGGTGGATTTAACAATCCTTTTGTAAATCTTAATCGAGTGCACACTAAACAATGTTGCTAAAGCCCTTAACAGGGTAGACCTTAACTAGTTTAAATATGTTACTCCTAATAGGGTAAGATCATCAAAAGTGATCAAACTTGTAAGCTTTAACCAACTCCTTCCATTCTGCAGATAGTGAAGTTCTGTGGGTTTCATCCCCACTGCAGTTTTTACCTTCTTACATGGGTTTTCTGTGTAACCAAATCTTGTGTCATGTGTCAATACATTTCGTGAATGTTTCTATGAATGTTAACATGCAAATTAAGTTTATGATTTGATATAACATACATAAAGATGGAATAGCATATATGGTCAGTAATACAATGTATTGATTACTAGAAGGATTAAGGTTATGTGATAAAAGTTTTAAGGGTACTGATTCACCCCTCCCCTCTTAGTACACACCATTCCATTATTCCAACACTATTTGGGGATGAATTTAGATATGAAGCATGTACTATGGATTGCGAGCATGGATTACAAATCTAGGATTATATTTGATGAATTTCAATTGATGTTTACTTGTTATAGGTACCATGTGTATCTTATCAAGGGGTTAAGTAATTATTTGTACATTGGGGAAACCTAATTGGATGACATAATTGATTATTGTGATAGGGTATATAGGAGAGATCTTTTCTTATTGGAAAACATGATTAGGGAAGAGACAACGAAGTGTGGAAGCTACGAGTTTGTTTGTGTGAAGTCTTCTAGATGTAGAGTAGAGGTTGTGATTATGTTACTTCATTGGAACTGACCAAGAAAAGACAGTCTCTATCCAAGAGTACACTAGATTGTGTATCTCTTATACATTTATATTTCAGACTGTAAGGCTTGAGGGTGAATTTAACCTTCTTTAGGCAATGTGCCTAAGCAATGAGCCCACTCTTACCCTTGAATCCTAACAGGTTTTGTTCTTTAACAAGGACTGTGTACTATAATACTTCAATAAGCTCCTAACAAGGCTAAATCTTTTAATAGGGATAGGATACTCTTAGCACATCATTTGTGGGTACTAATTCCCACTGGGGTTTTACCTTTAACAGGGTTTCCTCGACAAAAAAGGATTGTGTTATTGTGTTGGCATTTACTGTGTTATCATTTGGATTAATTTTTTTTAAAAATGTTTAATGTTTAATAATCTATCTCACAACTTATTCACCCGCCCTCTCAGTTGTGTCGGTGGACTGTTATTCTTAAAAATTGGTATCAGAGCTACTGGTCCTTAGAGAGAAATCTTAATAACTTGAGGTGATCCTAAAGATGGCATTCTATAGGAAGGATAGTCCAAAGTTTAATCTTGAAAACTTTGACAGTTGGAAAAAGAAGATGAGAACACATTTTCTATGCTTGGGAATCGACTACTGGATGATTACAAAGAAGGATGTACAGATGAAGGATGAGGATAAACTAGAAAAAGATATTGATGAAGAAAAGAATATATTTTCATATAATATGGTTGCAAGAGAAGCACTGATTAGTGTGCTCTCTGAAGGTGAATTCACAGAGGTTAAAGATTTGGATTCTTTACATGACATTTGGACAATATTGGAAGCACTATATGAATGAGATAAGTTACTAAGCAGGAAAAGTTGCAGAACTAGAAGACAAGGATGTAAAAACTAAAAATGAAGGATGATGAAAATATTAGAGCATATGTACAAATAGTTACTGAGGTTTTTATTGGGATTAGAAACTCTAGAGGCACATACAGTGAGGAAGAAGTGATCGCAAAAATTCTTAGCTCTTTGACACATGTTTACAAGACTAAAGTGAAAGCTATAGAAGAGATCATACCTTTGAAGATGAACTTTAATAGATAGAGTTTGATTGGAAAATTAACTACTTTTGAGGCCACGGAGCTGGAAGATTCATTACCTAAAGTTGAGACAACATTCAAGGTGACTATGCATAAAAATAAAAGGACTTTATTAGGAACTGCGAGCACCAATAGTAGTAACTTGAGAGAAGAACTTGGTGAATATGTTGATGACTAGGAATAGATAGAGGAAGAAGAAAGAAATTTAGATGAAATTGTGGCCCTAGTCGCTAGAAGAGAAAAGAGAGGTAAGGGTAAGTTTGAAGGAAAGTTACCTCTAAAAAAAATTTCATGCAATAAGGTAGGTCATTTTGCACCTAGATGTCCTACAAGGGTTCCAAAACATAAATCTAAGTTTTATAAACCTAACTATTCCAAGGATAAAGAATGTTACTATGCTAGTGAAGGTTTTTCTGATGATGATGCTATTGATTATGATGAGATTGATTTATTTCTATCAAGGATGATAAACTTATTCCTGAAGAAAGAGCCTTAGTGTCACATGTTGAAAAGAAATATGAATAGATCATAAATAGTGGTTGTTCACACCATATGACTAGAGATAGAAATAAATTTGTTAAACAAACCAAGTATGATGGTGGTGTTGTGAGATTTGGTGACAATACTCCTAAGCTTATCATTGGAATTGGATCTATTTCTCTAGATGGAAAGACCAATACTGACAATGTATTACTTGTTGATGGACTTAAGCATAATTTGTTAAGTGTTGGACAACTAGTGGATAAAGGTTATCAATTGAAATTCATTGATGGGCAATGCTCTATCAAAAGTAAGTTAGGAGACTTGATCGCATCTGGTACTAAATCTAGAGCTAATGTATTTTAATTAAATACATCTAAGGCTTCTTATTTTGTTGTGAAGGTTGATGACAGTTGGTTATGGCATATAAGATTTTTTCATGTGAATTTTGATAATATTGTGAAGGCAAGTATGACTAATGCAGTTAGAGATCTATCAAAGATTGTGAAACCATCTAACACCATGTGTAGAGAATGTGTAATGGGGAAACAGTCTAGGAGCATTTTTAAAAGAAAATATTACTCAGCAAAAGAGAAGTTGGATCTAATGCATACACATATGTGTGGTCCTACAAGAACAATATCTTACTAAGATGAAAGCTATTTTATAATTTTTCTTGATGAACTTTCTAGGATGATATGGGTTACATATCTAAGAGAGAAATTAGAGGCGTTTGACATATTCAAAATATCAAAGAAAAAGTTGAGAATGAATTAGGCTTGTTATTCCCTGCATACCCATCCCTACATTTTGTTGGAAAATTGTTGGGTCCCCCTTTTTTTCTTTTTGCCTTGTTCCTTTTCCTTTTTTTTCTTTCGGCCTTTGCTTCTGCGGGGTCATTTAATTTTCTTTTTGATTTCTCTTCCTCTGGGACCCGATCTCGGAGTGTTTTTTTTTCTTTCTTTGAGCTGGCCAGATTCTAGACTCCAGGATTCTCTTTCACTATTTCCTCTTTTATTAAGAGGGTGTGGTTGCATGGCATCCACGGGCCCGAAGTGCAGAGGTTTTCCTTTTCTTAGGATTTGCAGAAGGGAGAAGTGTGTTTTTACCCTAGGGGGTATAAATAAAGTTTTACTTGTCACTTTCACAGTTGCTGTGAACAAGATTACCCAGAGCGATTAAGAGAAAATTTGCGATTAAGTGTGAATTGCTCTAGGAGGTTTAACAGTGCTTTACAATTGAGTTTTTGTTCGAGTTTGTTCGTGTTCTCAATTTCCCAGCAAGGTTGTGGGTGTTTGTGGTCCATGAAAACTTCTTGGTTTGTAGAGCACCTCATGTGCTCCTCCTCCCATGTTTCCTAGTGTTAAGGTAGGTCCTTTGACTCTCTTTTGGTTCTCTTCATTTTTCTTTTGTTTTCTTTTGTTTTTCTCTTTTCTTTCGGTTCTTCTTTCGGTTGTGGTCTTCTGGTTTGTCGTTGCCTCCCACTGGTGGGATGGCTTCATAGGAAGGTTGTATAGCTTCCTTGCATTGTTTCCTTTCCTATAAATAGTGTACATTCCTATAGATTTTGTAAGTAGGTGTAATTTATTTGTAAATTGTCATAGTTTCTCTGTAAATTGTAGATAGTCTTTAGGATAGGGTCATTCCTATATATTGCATCATTCTTTGGCTTCCCCTATGTATTTGGTTGGTATACTAGCGTCTATACATTATTGTGGAGATCCTTCCTATGGAAAATCTCATCAACCATTTTTTTTGTTGGGACCTTCATACCATTTTTCACATAAACCAGTATCCCCTAGAACCCTCCGGGTGCCGATCAAATTCCATGTAAGTTGTTCATTGTTATATTTTTGGGATTTTGATGTGGGCTAACATATTTTGAAAACAGGTGCAAATGGTGATGAACTCTTCAGAGTCCATAAAATTGCTCTATACTTTATCACATGTATTAACAGTTGTCTGATCTTGCAGGTTGTAGATTATCCAACAATAATGTCTGAAGTAACAACTCCTCCTGGAAGTCTGAAACTTCTAACTACCACTACTTGAGTGGCCACTAAGACAAAAGAAGAGAAGATGTTGGCCAAGCTTCCATTGAAATCCAAATACTCGAGGGATGGTGTCCTTGTGGGATCAAAACTGGATTCCAAACTGTAGGATATCACCGACAAAGAGGCTAGACTATGAGTAGAACTACAGGTCCTTTTCCAGACAATGTACCAATAGAGATGTGTCAGAGATGATATGGCAAAGAATGTGGCCACCTCTAGCATTATCAAAGCTACCTATTTCCCCTACTTGGTACAAGCACCAAATTTGATCCTCCAACTGGCGAAGCACTACAACGCCCCCACCTGGGTTGTTTTTCTTGCTGATTCTCTACCATCGAACTACCCAGTGGCTATTGTTACTCTTGATGTCGCAACCTTCACTTCAGGACTAGGGATCCCCCAATTCAAGGGTGCTACTATTATCTCCCAGTCTGTGTCACTGAAAGAGTTTTAGCACATACCCAATCTTGCCTGACAACATCTCCATGCTCACTGGTTAAAGTCCCCGAAGATGGACTACAAGAAAATGAAGCTAGAGATCCCCCGCGGAGACTTCAAGGAATGCATACAGGCGGGGATCATATTTATGTGCAGGCTCTTTGTGGAACCCCATGCTAGGGACTTTTTAGCATGGATGTATTATTTCTTATACTTCATCACCACTCATAGTCAGACCTTTGACTGGGCGACTATTATCTCCAATCATGTGGACTTCTAACTAAAGAACATCCTCCAAAATTTGAGGTTCCACATGACCTCATAGGTGTTATGGGCACTGGCCCAAGCTCTTCGGGGTTCGCAAATAGTGGTCATTCTCAGGAATAGGCCCAGTCAACATATCCCATGGGAACATTATCCCTAGATCCAATGGGAAGCCGACTTCCCCCATTTTTCTAGGGTAAATGACATGTTCATTTACCACAACATTTTGGCACTTACTCAGGATTTCACATACCGGCTGTCCTAGGAGGAAATGACCATGGTGAGTGCATATGGAAATTATTTTATTTAGTTTTAACAACATTCACGTGACTGAGTTCTCTGGGAAGCCCTACCTACTCCCCAGGCATTGTGGGGATACAATTATTCTTTTGGAGTTCTGCAGGAAAATCCTAGCACTTCATGCATTCTTTGCATTGAAGATGGTCACTTCCATCCTATTCCCAATCATTTACGAGAACTCTTATTATATTCTTGTAGTGGCTAAGGAAGATGAAAATAAGTTGAAGAGTCTGGGACTGGCAGAGTTCCACTTAGCAAGAAATAATTTTGATCTAGTCGATAAGATAAGTATGGCACTGCCCCGGGCGTCCACACCACATGAGCTTCACATTGAAGATGTTTGGGCAGATTGCCAGGATGGTTTCAACCTTCAGGCTCAGCAACATTCAAGGATGTCCAAAGGTATGATGAAGAGCCTCAATCTTCAGACCTTTATGAAAGATTTTTCAGACAGCAGGCCTCTAGAAGACCCAGCATACAAAGAGAAGGGGATCAATAAGATGGATCTCCCTACAGTCAATTGGCA
Source organism: Thuja plicata (assembly GCA_018584345.1). Classification (NCBI taxonomy): domain Eukaryota; kingdom Viridiplantae; phylum Streptophyta; class Pinopsida; order Cupressales; family Cupressaceae; genus Thuja; species Thuja plicata. The sequence continues at coordinate 3,958,863 of MU226104.1, forward strand.
CACCCCAGATAGTTTAACAATTGAGGACCTATGTCAGAGAATCGTAAAAAAAAATCACAACTACTTTGCACAAGTGTGTAAGAAGAGTGCCCGCAGGGGTTTAATTATGCAAGTGTCTACTTCAGCCTCTAGAGCCGCGCAACAAAATAAAGATAAGGGGAAAGAAAAGGAAAGCACCCTGGCCCAAGTTACACCCCAGGGTCCACTCCCCATTTTGGAGCAAGTTCATGTTTAGCTAGAGGCATCCTGACAAATAAGCAAAAAACTGAGTGCCCAACTTGCCCGTAGTCTTCCAATCACTCTGGTGGGATTTTCCCTCCTGGTAGGATCCCCTTCATTAGAAGCACTTATGAGCTAGAAGATGGAGGTGGAGGCAGAGTCTATAGACATTTTGGATGTCGGGGCCCCTTTGTAATTAAGAAGAAATAAGCAAAGGGTGGACCATCCCCTGAGCATAGATGCGGGTCTCAGCATGCCAAACGTTCCCTAGGTGGAACTCATCCCCTCTTCTCCTAAGCCGGAGGATCCTCCAGTAGATTCCCCTCCACATGATGATTTTGATGATCTCTTTTAGATGAAAGATCTAGTGAACCTATAGGTCGATATGGTAAAGGGAGTAGAGGAGATAGATACACAAGAGGAAGTGGCTCAGGAAGAGGTTACCCCAAAAAAGAAGTTTGGGAACAAGAAAAAGAACAAGAACAAGAAGAAATACAAAAGGATCCACAAGACATGGAAGAAACACCAGTTTAGGGGACCAAGATAGAACTGAGGCCTACACAAGATGAGAAGTCAAAAATGGCTGGGGAACCTGGAACTTCAGGAGCAAGTGTATCCCCAGTCGGCAAGCTCAAGGTACCTCTAGTTATGCCCTGGAGTGCAACATTTGGCAAGGTAGTCTCTGCGGCCCAACAGTCCAATCCTGGCCAGACTCCTCTGACCTCTCCAGTAGACATTCCCATGGAGAAGGACGTCTTGGTAGATGGAGCTGAAGAAGAACAATAGAAACAAGATGAGGGGGATAACCCTAGAAATATGGATACCAAGACCACGTATACTGAAAAGGATGAGTAAAATCTTGGTAATGCAGATGTTACTAGTGTCAGAAAAGACGGGGTCCCCGACACCACATATGGGAATGCCACCAGGGCAGAAGACACAGGGAACCCTGGGGAATAGGAGAAAGAGTTAGATACGACTATGGATATCAAGGAAACACCACTAGACCCTAAAGAAGGCCCCGATGCTCATGCCTTAGCAGCAAGACTGCCCTAGCTGCCACAATGGCTAGTGGAATCCAGAAAGAGAAAGGCCCTAACAGCATCAAGTGTTCCCCTTTCCTTGGCCAAAATGATGGCCCAGAATCAAGAGGCTAAAAATCCTAAGGTTGAGATCATCCATACCCTCTGGAATGGTCTGGGAGGAAATACAGTTGTAATAGCTACAACACCTCCCCTAGATACAAATGTGGAAACAGTAAGGGCTGGGGATTATACAGTCACAGAGGTTCCTCTAGGGAGGAGAGACAAGCAGGGTGAAGTGGACCTACTGAAAGAAGCTACCTGGGTAGTTGAGGTCCGGTATGACAAACAGGTGTAGAAGCTAGAGAAGAAAAGAGAAAAGAATGAAAATCTCCTTAGGCTTCTCATAGAACTAACACGGCCACTGGCCGAGGTCCATTCGGAAGCCTCCACCTCTAGAATACCGCCAGGGTGACATGGATGCTCTAAGGGCCATGAAAAAGAAGGTACAGGCTGTAGATGGTTTGATCATCAAAAAATCAAAGTTGTAAGGTAATTCCTGGTGGTGACACTCCTAAACCTTTATCGGGTCAACAATCTTGTGAGCTAGGTGAACTAGGTCATCGTCCTATGGGAAAAGGATAGAAAAAAGTATGAGGAATGGAGGTCCGAATTGGAAGAAATAATAAACTTCAGGGAGTAAGCTTTTACGGAGATAGGAAATTTGGGAGAAGACCCCTTCAGATTCCTCTGGGCCCTGCACTCCAGACTTGGCCTCAAAATTGAGGTAAGCAAGCAAGTGGTAGAGGCCCTAAAAAATAGAATCACGAGAGTCTAGAATTCTTTATATTTATACACCGCATTTGTATCAAGGGTTTCATAGGTTGATCCCTTCACTACAGGGACTTGTGCCCCAAAAAATTTTGTATTGAGTAAATTTGACAAGCTAATGGAATCTTGGTACCAGTCCACCGAAGATTTCAACAAAGGAAAATTGTCAAGATTATCTAAAATGATGCTCTGGGCTCATGACTCAGTGAAAGTAGCTGCATAATTCTAGGATGGGGCTAGAGATATCAAGGAACAGTTCAGGGTCATCAACGACCGGTGGGATAATGTCAAAGACATAGATGAGGATGGTATTGGCCAGATTTTGGATGCCTTCAAGAAAAACAAGGAATAGTAAATTTCTCTCGACTCTAGAGATTTTCACCAGTAGGGTGTAATTTTTTAGATCCATTAATCTTTGAGCGTAATCTCCCAGAATCTAGAATTTTGGGTTTAAAGTTTTGTATTCTTTCATAGTAATCTGTGTCAAGCTTTTTCAGAGCCAACCAATCATTCTCAAGCAGTTAATAAGGGGTCAGTAGGTAGTTGATCTCGATAAGGCATGTCAGACGGAGGGATGACTCTGACAGATGATTCTCCCAAGGCACCGCTCCGACATTATCTTCCTGATGTGCATCAAATATAGTGATCCACAATCTACATTTATGAGGCATGTAGCCTCAAAAACTAGGAAGATCACATTTCCTCTATTAATACCCTGACACTCTTCTCTATGTCAATTCTTCTAGCTTTCTCTTATTGTCTTCTTCCTCCATCTTGTCAGACCTCTACTTTTTTTGAGGTGATAGTAAGTGGTGGAGGTAGTACCGGCCATAGGATAATGTATTTTATGTGTTAAGTGTATAGTTAGATTAGGTTAATTTTAGGTCAAATTATGTGTATAAATAAGAGGTCCGACCTCATAAAAAGGGTCAGTGAAATTGATGATTTTGCAGTCCAATAAAGTAATAGAAGATAGCTTATCATTTTTATTTATTTTAGGAGCTCATTTCTCAGTAGTTCTTAGTAGTTTAGATGCTCTCTTGGAGCCATAATTGTATGCACTAGTGATGCTAGAACGCTTCAAGTTAATGAAGGAGGAACACCTTATGACTTCTTATTATGTGTTTTTCTGATGTTTGGAATTCACGAACATCCTTTATGCAGTATATGTTCTTATGTAATTTTCTCCCATGTTCTATTTTAGATTAATGATCTTATTTCCCCTTGCTACTGAATGCATGTGAATTGTTGGTTCTTTGTGTATTCGGTATTTAGAGTTTTCTTACATTGGAGCTCAGTTTGATGTTTGAATGATTTTTGCACAACTATAGATAGAAATGTTTATCTAACCCTAATAGATCTTTTGAAGTTTATTTGATAATCCAAATGCTTGTAGGAAACCTCATCCCCTTTGAAATCCCCGGAGAAGATGAGTAAAAACTAGCTATCCCCTCACACAACAGTCACCTTCCCAACTTAGCTCCCCCGCACCATCGAGACCCAACTACTAGGTGCTTGGAGGCCCAGAGAATTCATTCTCTAGAGAACCTCTTTAGGTAGAGTTGGTTGATACCCTAGTGCCTAGTGACAACTTATCCCCTGTTGGCAGAGCCGGTCACAAAGTCCCGTCAACAAGGCTTAAAGTTAAAATTTTTGAGATCAAATAGAGGTGGAGAGTTTACTTAAGACTTGTTCAATACCTACTGCGAAGAGTGTGGAATATACAGATAGACATCTGCTCCTAGGACACCACAACAAAATTTGATAGCAGAGTGAAGAAACATAACAATATTAGATACTGCTATAACCATGTTGCTAGAAATAAATGTATCACATTTTCATTGGAGAAAAGTTGTTGGTACTATTGTGTATACTTTGAACTAAATTTAGATCATAGTAGGCACAAGTAATACTCCTTATGACCTATGGTTTAATCATACTCCTACTGTGAAATATTTTAGAATATTTGGCAGTAAATGTTATATCAAAAGAGATGATGAGATAGGAAAGTTTGATGCTAGAAGTGATGAAGGGATCTTCCTTGGTTATTCCACTAAAAGAAAAGCTTTAAAATGCTTCAATCTGCAATTGAGAAAGAAGATTGAAAGTTCTAATGTGAGGATTGATGAAAATTTCCAGATTCAAGAAAGAATATATGACTGCAACCAAACTACAGAAATCAAGGAGGTTACTACAGACAAAGAAGAACCTATTGAGATTGAATATGAGATTGAGGTATGTCAAGATGACTCAAATGATCCTACTAAAGTTCCTAAGACTCTGAGGTATGTTAAGAAAAACCAACATGAAGATCAAATTATTAGAGATGCAAATAGAGGAATGATGACAAGATCAAGATTAAGAGATGAAATTTTCTTGATTTCTCAAGTTGAACCCAAATCTACTGATGAGGCATGTAGAGATGAATCTTGGACTAAAGATATGCAAGAATAATTGGAACAGATATAGAAAAATGACACTTGGGAATTGCTTCTTACACCTAAAGATAAGAATGTTATAGGAACTACATGATTTTTTAGAAATAAGATGGATGAAGAAGGAATGGTTGTAAGAAATAAGGCAAGACTGGTTTGCAAAGGCTACTCGCAACAAGAAGGTATAGACTTTGAAGAAACATTTTCTCATGTTTTTAGGCTTGAGGCCGTAAGATTATTTCTTGCTTATGTTGCACACAAAGATTTCAAAGTATATTAGATGGATGTGAAATCTGCATTTCTGAAAGGAGATCTAGAAGAGGAAGTCTATATTGAACATCTTGATGGATTTCCTTTGACAGAAGATGGGGACATGGTTTAAAAGTTGAAGAAAGCTTTGTATGGACTGAAATAAGCAACATGAGCATGGTATGCAAGATTGGACAGGTATCTACTTCATCTTGGCTTCATAAAAGGTAATGCAGACAACAATTTGTACTTAAGAAGTAGTGAAGATGGAATTCTAATAGCTGAATTTTTTGTCGATGATATCATTTTTGGGGGAAATGATGTAAAGAGTAAAAATTTCTCTAAAGAAATGGAAAATGAATTTGAGATGTCAATGATTGGTGAGATGAAATTTTTCCTTTAATTTCAAATTAATCAAAACAAGAGTGGTATTTTTATTTCTCAGACAAAGTATCTTAAAGAAATGTTGAAAAAGTTTGGAATGGAAGATTGTAAACCTGTTGGAACACCTATGGTCATTGGTAACAAGCTTACTACTACTGATGAATCTCATAGTTTTTTTTAGACAAAGTACAGATCTATGATTGGAGACTTACAATAGATGATTCACACCAAACCAGATATTGCTAATGCAGTTGGAATTGTGGCAAGATATCACACAAATCCTAAAGAGACACACCTTGCTATTGTGAAAAGAATATTTAGATATCTGAAAGGAACACTAGATTATCTCTTATGGTATAATAAATCTAATGATTTTGATTTACATGCTTATACTGATGTTGATTGGGCAGGAAACATTGATCATAGAAAGAGTACAAGTGGTGGTGCATTCTTTCTTGGGAAAAGATTGGTTTCTTGGTTAAGTAAAATGTAGGCTTGTATAGCTCAATCTACTGTTGAATCTGAGTATGTTGTTGCTACTATAAATTGCAGACAGGTTGTTTGGATGAAACAAATGTTGAAGGACATTTGGATAACTTTTGATGAGCCAATGGTTATCTGTTGTGATAACACTAGCACAATTAATATGTCAAAGAATCTAGTAATGCATTCAAAGACTAAACATATTTCCATTAAGTGTCATTTATTGAGAGACAAGGTAGCAGAGAAGGAGATTAGATTGGAGTATATCAGCACAAAGGAATAGATAGAAGACATATTTACAAAACCTTTGCCAAAGGATGCCTTTGAGTATCTCAAAGGTATGCTTGGGGTGAGAGCCCCTCCGTGAGAGAACTAAATTGATGTAGGAATGCATTAGTCCAATGGCTCTCAAAGCTATATCATTTTGTGGACTCGATGTATGGATCTACTCCTCGGGTGGAGTGATAATAGGAATATTATAAAATATATTTGGGTAATTTTGCACCTAGTTTCTAGAGACATGAAGATTTGAAAAAGATACACCTTGCAAAGGAAAGAAGAATTGTTATGGAACCATTTTTCATTGTTTTCAAAGGGGAGGGATTCTATGAGAAAATCCCTACTATTTTAGGGAGAGTTGTGATGGGGATATTGAGAAGATTGTATTGAGAGATTACTTTTGGGTTGACGAATTTTCCCATATGTTACCATCAATTACATAGGAGGGATTGTTGGAATTGGTCTATGATGTCTTTTTTACCATTCATGTTTTGTCACTAATGTCAACATATGTTTCTATGGAGGGAGATCAGACAGGTTATTATTGTTATTGATGACTGACAGAAGTATACGGATACTGTATGATTGATTCAGAATAAGAGAAGATGGTGATTTTTATAGGGATATGTTGTGATCTTATGCCTAAGGTTGCATGGTTTAATATTGTTTATTGTATGAGTTACTGATGTTTTAATGAAGACTGGGTACTAGATGGTGATAGTGATCTTTGACAGAGTTAGTCTCTGTGTTTTGAGTATAACTTATGTGTGACATGGATTCAGGTTATGCAAGCTTAAGGGATGACGAAAGACATGTTAAGGAATGTTGTTTATGATTTGCGATTCCTATGACTCTTGGTGATGCTAGTTGTTGTGTGTGTTTTAGAGGAGACCTATTTGGGGCCAACTGCATATATGAAGCATATATTATGGATTGCGAGCATGGATTACAGATCTTGGATTACATTTGATGAACTTGAATGGATGTTTTCTTGTTATAGGTACTGTGTGTATCTTAGCAAGGGGTTAAGTAATTATTTTTACATTGGGGAAACCTAATTTGATGACCTAATTGATTATTGTAATAGGGTATATAAGGGAGATATTTTCTTGTTGGAAAGCATGATTGGGGAAGAGACAACAAAGTGTGGAGGTTGTGATCTTGTTTGTGCAAAGTTTTTTGGATGTACAGTAGAGGTTGTCATTATATTACTTCAGTGGAACTGACCAAGCTGCTAGCAAATAGTTTATTGGATTGTATATCTCTTATACCTTTATATTTAAAACTGTAAGTCTTGAGGGTGGATTTAACCTTCTTTAGGTAGTGAGCCCACTATTACTCTTGACTCCTAATAGGGTATGTCTTTTAACAAGGAATGTGTACTATAAAGAATTAATAAGCTCTAAACAGGGCTAAATATTTTAACAAGGATATGATACTCTCAGTACATCATTTTTGGGTGCTAATTCCCACCGGGGTTTTACTTTTAATAGGGTTTCCTCGACAAAAAAGGATTGTGTTATTATGTTTTCATTTACTATTTTATCATTTGGATTAAATTTTTTGTTTATAAAGTTTAATGTTTAATAATCTATCTCACAACTGATTCACCCACTCCCCCCCCCCTCTAATTTGTGTTGGTGGATTTTTATTCCTAACATCACTGACCATGTATATGCAAGTTTGGACCATTGGGAAAATTCCACAAAGTCTTACTGATCACAAGTATCAAACTGTCTTGTTAGGCCTAGTAGGATAGGCTTGGCTAGTAGCCCTAAGCATGGGGTTTTTCCACCTTAACTTTAATAACTTCCAAAGGATCAATTTTAAATCATACACTTTCAAGTAAACTTTTTATATACATACCAAACTCCAAATAATTGACTCCTAACTCCAACTTTATGTTTCCCAAACACAGGTACAAAGACTAGAGACCTCATAGGGCTAATTAGGGCTGGTTATTCAAGCAAGTACTCATGAAAGGATTTCTTAAACCAAATAAATTCCCATGGAAGTTATAACTACACCTAATAACACCAAACCCATAACCATAAATTTTATTTCCACTTCCTATAGATCCTTGTGCATTAAACACCAGTCAATTATAGTCGAGCACATAAGTGATGCTCAGCTAGGAATTGGTGGAAAAAACACCAACTAAACTTTTATTCATCTCTCCTTCTATATTCCTAACAAGCCCTACCCCTACTTGCATTTCTCCCATATCCATGATGATCCATTGGTGGGTTTGCAAGTTAGGGGCTCATCTTCAGAACCTAGGTCATGAAGGGCTTCAATGATAGTCTATGCAAAAATAATGATTCCTCCCTTAAATATCCACAAAATCAAATAAAATCAATTTAATTTGAACCAAAAAATAATCTAAAAATCCACCTCGAATAAACAAGAATGCTTCCAATCCAAATTTAGTATGGAAAGTATGAAAAATTGAGACAATTATCCAGATAATAGAATTTTATTGCTTTCAAAATTTGCCACCAATCTTACATCCAAGAACAAAAACCATGATTTCTTCATCCATGGTATTATATTTCATCAACCCAATGTCCACATCTTATTTTCAAACCATTATACCTATTGGGGAGGTTAGAGAAATGTTTTGCCAAAAGTTGCAAAAGTTGTTAAGCAACTTTTTGCAAGATTGCAATATTTTTGCAATTTTTCATGTCCTAGCTACCTATGACTCCTAAAGACTTCTAATGAGTGAATTTTCACTCCAAATCCCCTACTACACCTAAAAAATCAAAATCTATAAAAATCTTTCCCTTTGACCAAGTTTGACCACAAGGCTTATAAGTGCACCTTGGGCCAATAGTCTTACAATTTGGGCTTTATTAAATCAAAAGGGATCCAGTTATCCTCAAGTCATCTTAGGCCTTTAAAACATATCTATTACATATTAGGTGGGGTTTTCCTACACTATACTCTCCTAGATTTGAAAACTCAATTTCCAACTTGAGAGTAACTCCTCCAATGTGGTTCAATGCATGGCTAAGGTATGTTCATCCATCCATGTAGCATCTAGATTAGATAAGCCTTTCCATTTGACTAGAGAGTTTTTGTAGGTGTTCCTCCTAGTTTTATCTACAAACTTATTGTCTAAGATCTTCTCCAATTTCATTGGTTGGCTTGGAGGAAGATCCTTAAGCCATTCAACTTGTTCAACTTCATCATCCTATAAATAAATATCAGAACCTACATCAATCTTGAAAAGAGTGAGATCATATACATTTAAAATTGGAGAAATAGAAATAGTACAAGGGAGGGAGATTTCATAGGAATTCTCTCCAAATTTATGGATGATTTGGAAAGGGACTGTCTTCCTCATTTGTAACTTGGTGTGTTTCCCTTTGGGTATCCATCCCTTCTTAAGATATGCCCATACTTGTTCTCCCACTTTGAAAGTGGCATGTCTCCTCTTCTGATCTTCTTGAACTTTATACTTCTCTATGTTGGATTTCAATGTAGTTATAACTTTCTCGTGTAATTATTTAATCAAATCTTCTATTTATTCCCCTTGTGAACTTACCTTGAATTCATTTGGTAGATCCCTTAGCTCCATGAATCCTCTAGGGTGAAATCCTAATTTATTTGAAAAGGTGTTTTTCCAATGCTCCTGTTGATGGTATCATTGTATCCATACTCTCCTTGAAGGAGATTATAATCCCATGATTGACCATATTTTTTAATAAGACATATTAGAATATTTCCTAGGGATTTTTTGACAAATTCGGTCTGCCCATCTATTTGGGGATGGTATGTAGAGCTAAAGGAGAGATTGATTCCAATCTTTATCCAAAGGTCCTCCAAAAGTAACCTTGGAATTTCACATCTCTTTCTGAAACAATTGAGAGAGGAAAATCATGGATTCTGACCACTTTTGTAAAGAAAAGGTGAGCAATGTGAGATGTATTATTGGTTGAATTTTAGGGAACAAAATGAGCCATCTTTCTAAAGAGATCCACTATGAAAAACACATTTTCAAATCCCTATTTTATTCTAGGAAGTCCCATAAAAAATCCATACTAACACTTTCGTATGGTTTGGTTGGGATTGGTAGGGGTTGATAGAGTCCTTGGTTTTTTCTAACTCCCTTAGCCCTCTGACAAATGGAACAAGATTCTACAAACCTCCTTATGTTTGCCTAGATTTTGGGCCAATAGTAGTGCCTCCTAACCAATTCAAATGTCTTGTCTATGCCAAAGTCACCACTTAAAGTATCACAATTCTTTTCTTTGATTAAATTTATCCTCATTGAACATGTTGGGATGTATATTTTTCCTCCTTTGAAAAAAAGACCAGTCTAAATTAGATAATCAAAATACAAAGTATTATATGCATCAGAAAGTGTAGTACAAACCTCATAGATTTCCCCAAAATCTGGATCATTTTAATACAATTCCTAAAGTGCATCAATCCCAATGCTTTGAACCTATATCTCTTGGAAAAAATTGACTCTCCTATTGAGAGCATCTTCCACTTTGTTTTCTTGGCCCTTTTGTGTTTAATGGTGAATGTGTAGGCTTGTAATTGTTCCACCCACTTCATGTGTCTACAACTTATTTTCTCATGTCCATTTAAATAACTTAAAGCATGGTTATCTATAAAGACAATGAACTCCTTGGGAAAAAGGTAGTGTCTCCACTTTTTGAGTTCTTGGACCATTGCATAGAGTTATAGGTCATAAGTACTATACTTATTCTTAGCCTCATTAAGTTGCTTTGAAAATAAAACAATGGGTCTTCCCTCTTCACTAAACACTTCCCCAATGGTTAGATTGTTTGCATTAGTCTCCATAGTAAAATTTTTATTGAAACCAGCATGTGTGAGAATGGGAAATTATGCTACTCTATTCTTGAGATACTCAAATGCTTCAACTACCCTAGTATTCCATTCAAACTTTCCTAGTATTGCATAGATCTGACTAAAATTATTAATGAATTTCCTATATATGGTTTCTAAACCATGAAAACTTTTGACTTCTCCTGATATTCTTGGGGTTGGCCAACTTAGGATTGCATCCACATTTTATGGATCTATCTTTAATGTCCCTTTTGAAATGAAAAAACTAAGGTATGTTAGCTCCTCCTGCATAAAAATATACTTCTCCAAATTTATCATTAATTGATGTTCATGAAGCCTTTTAGGACTTGCTTAAGATGATCCAAATTCTCTTGCTTTGACCTAATGAAAACAAATATATCATCCAAGTATACAAAAATGAATTTTCCAATGAAATCATGGAGTACTTCATTCATAAATCTCATGAATGTACTCAGTGCATTACTGATACCAAATGGTATTACAAGCCATTCATACAAATATTACATGGTTTTAAAAGTTGTATTCTACTCGTCTCTTGACCTTATCCTGATTTGGTGATATTCTGACTTAAGGTCTATCTTCAAAAAGAAACATGTACCCCCTAACTGATCTAATAGGTCTTCAATTTTGGGAATTGGAAATCTATACCTGATTTTGATCTTGTTTATGGTCCTGGAATCAGTTTTGAGCCTTCACTTTCCATCCTTCTTGGGTTCTAGCACACTAGGTATTGCACATGGACTTAGGCTCTTTTGTATTATCCATTTGTTTAACAACTCCTGCACTTGCATTCAAATATTTGTATTCTGATCAAGGGTTAGTTTATATGTTGCTTTATTGGGTAGAGATGCACCAGGTATCAAATCAATGTGATGACATATGTCTCTTAAGGGTGGGAGGGCATTAGGTAGGTCTCCTACAATAACACCTTTGTATATTACCAACAATTCATCTACCTCCTTGGGTAACTTTAGAGTCTTTTCTTTTCCACTTTCTCTTTGGTTTTAAACACTAGAGCATAACCTATCTCTGCTTCTTTGATAGTTTATACCATCTCCTTTTCTCCTACCAATATGATCATTGGTGTTGGAAATAATGGGAAGTATGTACTGAGAGGGGAGGGGTGAATCAGTACCTTTAAAACTTTTAGTTAATTAACCTTTAACCTTATGTCATCAAATATTTTCTTTACCAATCATATCTGTTGTTCTTTCTTTATGCATGTGATATCAATTCAAAAGATTAATTGTATGTAGACATTCATAGAAATATTCATGAAATCAATAGCACATAACACAAGATATGGTAACACAGAAAACCCCTGTTAGAAGGTAAAAATTGCAGTGGGGATGGCACCCACAAAATTTTCACTATCTGCAAATTGGAAGGGGTTGATTAAGGGTTACAATTTTGATCACTTCTGATGATCTACCCTATTAGGAGTATTATGTGGAGACTAGTTAAGGTCTACTCTATTAATAGCTTTAGCAACACTATTTAGTGTGCACTCGGTTAAGAGATTTACAATAGGATTGTTAAATCCACCTTTCTTGAAAGGATTTCTTCTATTTGCTACACATGTTAGAATGTAGACAAAAATAATTATTAACCTGAGTGTATGCAATCTACAATTGCATATTAAAGATCCATTAAAGATTAAATGTACAAAGTATCACCTAATGTGATTGATGAATACCTTTGTTTCTCGGTAGCCTTGATTTTTGGTTTTTGATAACCAAATTCATCTTTTGTTCTTCTTCTTCTTGAGACTCTTAGTCTGATCCATAGATGTGCTCCTTGGCTACAATCATCCTCACATCCATCTCAAATGAATGATTACAACAACTATTTATACAATAGATTTGACCTTTTTAGTTTCATGTATTACAAACTTAACTCTATGATCAAAGGTTTACAACTTGACCTTAATCTCCTAGTTTGCATGTTTTTAATCAGTTAGAATGATTAAAAAAATTACAATTATCTTTCTTGTCCCTCAAGAAATGGTTTTAAAATAATATAAACTGTAAATATAAATCATAACTATTTTATCTGACGTGGAAGTGAGATCCACTTTTCTCAGGATATAACTGAATTTTAATGTTTAATGCTCGGGTTGCTCTGAAATCAGTTTGTCTGTATTTCTGTGTTCTTTTGTTGAACTATCTGTCAGGTTCCCTTTCTTTTTCAGGTTCCTCTCTTTCATGCTCTATCAGTTTATAGTGTAACCTTCTTGTTGGTTTCCTTTATATCATCTTCAGGTTGCACTTTTGGTTTACACTTTAAAACTTGTGTCGTCGGGTTTCTCTATATATAGCACTTTCGGTCTGAACTAAAACCTATCTTTCGGTGTAGTGTACTTGATGGTTCAAACAACTATTTTCTCTTTTCATACTAATGGAAAAACTTATGTCATTAATCTCCCCCTTTGACATTAGTATCAAAAACTGATATGTGCAAAATACTAAAGTGTCTAGTATGTACACCATTTGTTTACCTTAGTCATTTCATGACTCCCCGTATGCATATGTCGGTATAGTATAAGTATATACATATATACTTTCCTATATACTATATTCCCTTTTTTTCATATCATTCTCCCTTTTGTATTATACATCATTTTCCCCTTTTTACTATATGCTCTATACATATCATTTTCCCCCTTTTTTATAGTAAGGGAAAAGGTGTATACTTACAACTTATCAAAAATATGATAGTGAGAGGTCTTCATTTCCTCCATCATTTTCTTCCATTTCTCCTTTAGATTCTCAAGAGCCATATGCTCTAGTGTAATCTTGGAATGCATGTCATAGATGTTGTCTTCTACAGACATCTCAAGCGTGGCAATTAGCTATCTTGCCGAACATATGTGTTGTTGTAGAAGTGTGAGGTTTGGTAATAGTTGAGCCTGTAGCTCAGAAACCTCTTCTCTAAATTAAGATTTTTCTTCCCAAAGTTCTTGTCTTAAAATTTTGATTTCAATTATCTTCTCATAATGCAATTCGATTTCATTACCATCTGTGGTTAGACTTTTAGCACTTGCATTTAGATCAGAATTGATCTTTGCTATCTTATCACTATTATCCTTAGTGAATTTCTCCAAAGTGAATAGCTTTTGAATTAAGGGAATAGCTTCAGTAATGATTGGATCCAATTTGTTTGTTAGTCCTAAAAGATTTACCTTATTTTCTGCCACTTCTTGGCTGATCTTTTCTGTCAATTTGTATTGGAACTTTTTTCCTACTCGTTCTTCAATAGCCTTTTCTACATCCACATTTTCAGTTGTGATTGCTTCGGTGAGAATGGCAAGTTGATCCTAAATAGGGGCATTTTGATCAACATCAATGTAGGTAACTATTTGGTTTAAGATACCCCTTGTGGTTTCCCCTTGTGGTTTCCCCTTGTGGTTTCCAATACTAAGGAGTCTATGTGCTCCTTCTTAAGCTTTTATTGCAAAGCTTTCCTTTGGAAAATTTCTCCATATTCTTTCAATGATTCAAAATCTAAAGTAGTTGGATCTCACTTTGGTATTTCTATGTGTAGACGTCCAAAAATATTAATATTATTATTAATACTATTTTCCCTATTATTCCTCTAACTATTTAATTTAATCAATTAAATAGTTTCATTTACTAGTATTTATCAATAGATTAAATACTATTCTAATGTATTTTCATTTAAATACATTTGTCTCATGAAATTCCCTTTTTAATAAGTTTACATTTATTAAATCCTCCATATTCCTAATTCTTCTAAACCATGATTTATTCAAATTTAATTTGAATTATAATCTAAACCCTAGCTAGGAACCTATTAATCCAACCTACAGACCTACCTTAAAGCCTAACCTATTCTTACCCTACTCCCATCACCTCATTTCCTAAGCATATTTACCCACCTAACTGTCCTCTGATCATGCTTAAAGGGTGATTCCTAACCTTTTTAAGGCTAATGGAATGCTCACCCACATGGGGAAATTCTCTCCAAAATGGACACCCATCCCTCTTAAATTCTTCTTACAACTTTGTCTCCCACTTGGAAATGTTGAGCCACTCAACATTTAATGCCAAGTTTGACTCAAAATTGGCCATCCCCTCAAACCTATGTGTCCCTTATGTATCTCTTATGTGGATTCCACATAGATGCCACATCATCCAAGCCCTCTTCTTCTCCTCCAAAATTCTATAAATAGAGGCCTTCTCCTCTTCATTTTTCATCTCTCATATTTGCATTGTTATTATGCTAACATAGCTCTAGGCTTCATGTTTTCATTGCTTGTTTTCATGCTCATGTTTTTAAGCTTAAATCACATAGAAATTACATGCTAGGCTTCAATTTGGTTAAAATGAATCATAGTTGAATCATAGTTGTTACTTTGCATCTTGCATAGCTTCAATCTTGCATAGTTAGCATATCATCTTCATAAGTTTAGAATATCATCTTGTGAAGAATTTGAGACTAGTTCCTTATACTAGTTCTTGAATTCTTTCATTATTTGCAATCTTGCATTTGCATTGGGGACCATTGCATTTGGTGTGTTTGAGAGAGCACACCCACATTTAATCTAAAAGAACAAATCAAATAAGTAGAATAGGGTGTAGTCTACTTGTTTTAGTTCTATCTGATGTTATGATGTTGTCTTTGTTGGTTTATTTGCTTATTTCATGAACTCTATGTGCTAATCCACTAACTTCTCATGTTTGAGATTTCTCCCAATAGATTGAAGATTTCACCGTACACATTTTGGCATGCTCGGTGGGACCCACATCCCTAAATTTTCTAACTTCCTATCTTTCTTTCTTTCTTTCAAATTTTGCCAAGCACGCGAATCAACATCTGTGTTTTACGTAGAGTCATCTGCGCAAACACCCGTTCTCACTTAACTGTTGTTCAGCGTCTGCGCTAAACCAGCGTCTGCGCACTGAACTGGCATCTCCGTCTGGCATTACTATTTTGAGGATTTGTAAACATAACTTTTCAATTTTTCAAGATCCACTGTCTTTCCCACTGCTTTTTAATATTTGAGCATTTTGTTTTTTAGGAGATTTCGGTTTTACAAGAAGTTATTGTATGCACCCTAAAATGGTCGCCTAGACTATGGGCCCCATTTATCATTTTAACAATTTATCAAATTTCTGAATCAATGCTTTGGAATATTTTCAATTCAAATCAATTTCCTTGATCAAATTGTAATTAATTCAATTATTTCAATATTTCCTAAGGTTTGATCATTTTTATTAAAAGATTTAATCTCCCTTTTAATTAAATTCCTCTTATTTAATTAAATTCAATTTTCCCTATTTAATTAAATAAAATTCTTCTAATTTATTTAATTGAAAGAAAACCCCTCTTTTAATTAAATAAATAAAAATCCCCACTTAAAGCACTTTATTTGTTGAAAAAAGGCAATGAATTAAATAAAAATTAAATAAAAATCCCTTTTTCATCACATCTTCCTAAGTGGTGGGTTTTTGCCTCTTAATCATAGCCTTTGATTTTTGCCTTTTAATCTCAATCGCTCACTTTCCTTTAAAAGGAGACCTCTCCTCATTTGGAAATCATCTTTTTCATAGTATTGTTATGCTACAGGTTTGGAGAGCAATTTTGGAGGAGGATTTGAGCACTCAAGCTTGGATATTGCAACTTCTCTCTTCTTATCTCATTCTTCTTGCATTCATGGCTCCTCATGTAGATTAGATTCATGTTTATTTTCATAGCTTAATCTTGCATTTGTATTTCCTTTCATAGATTAGCCATGCATTTTTATCATATAGATTAATTTTTTTTCATGCATTGTTATCATATAGAGTAGATCTCATTTTCATGCATTTGAATCTCTCATTTCATGGTGTACTTGCATAGGCACTAACTAGGTCAATCTGAGGGCCTCTATTTTACACCTTTGCACTCCAGACTAGAGAGCTATGGATCAATATTTGAGGCCTCATTCTTGAGCAACCTTGGATGGAATAATCCATAGAAGTGTGTCAACATTTATGCACACATTTTTGATGCCCACCATGGGGCAAAAGATTCATTTTCTATCTTTATAGCTATTTTTAGTCAACTTTATTTTTGGATCTGAAATTTCCATCTTTTTTTGTACTTGCTATTTTTTTTCTACAGAGAAAGTCCGCGCGAGCTTTTGCTAGTTTTCACGCGAGATTGTGCCAGATCCAGTGTTTCTTCATGCGGCTTGAAGTGTTTCTTCACACGGCTCAAAGTACTTCTTCGCACGAGATTCGACATCAGTGGTCTGTTTTCACTATTTTGTTGTTTCTGTCATTTTTGTACTTTCTGTGCATTTTGTCACGCAATAGTGCATTTTGTCGCACAAACTTTCTATTTTCTCATGTGAAACTATCATTTTCTTGCACAGCTCTGTCATTTCTTCACGCGATATTTTATAACAAAGAGCTATTTTCATTGCTATATCGATTATATCTCTGTTTTTTTGTGCTAACCACTAATGTTTACTGTTTCTAGTGGTTTGTGATTTGTTTTTGTTGTTGTTGTTGTTGATTTGGACTTGCTTGGATAAACAAAAAAATGATTCATGTTGCTTTGGATTTGAGGTATTTTGTTTCTCTCTATAACATTTGGATTTTGGGAATTAAAATGAACATCTCATGTGTCTAGCTTGAGTGTTTCTTTCTTTCATAGATCACATTTCCAAATTGGTGGTCTAAAATGGACCTAGATTTGCTTTCTTGCATATATGTTTCACATAGTAATTAGGCCCTATGAACACTATTTGTGGCGATCTTGAGAGAGTGGGCTTCATTCACTTGTTTTACATGCAAATCTATTCTTGATGATAGATCCCCTTGTAGGTAGGGAAGGATTTTGTTTTCATCTCATTGGTCAACTTGGTTTGGACTTCAACTTTTGGCAATACTTTCCCTCTTTGGGAGAATGGTGTCATTTGTTGTTGTGTGAGCCTTGAATGAGGTGATTTCAAATTAGTGGGTTAATGAATCATGTTTTCTATGTTTTGGTGAGGTGAAGAGGCTAGAGGATTATGCTCTTTTCCCTTTTGGGAGAATCAAAAACTTGGAAACCTTGAATCTGAACTAAGTCCCCATGTGGTCCCTTTTGTGAGTCTTCCTTGTTAGAGAGGGTTAACCGTAGTGGACATTCCCTTTATTGGGTCAACCACATGGATGGAACCTCAAGCAATAATATCCATTTTTTCCATGGTAGTAACAACCGCTATATAAATGTCCTTGTGGAAGAAATATCCACGGGTGTAGTTTCTTGTGGGTTGTCAGATCTCCTTAGCAACTCCTGATTGATTAAATTCTCGGACTGTGTCAAAACCTCAGTGCACCAAGATTGGATTTCACCCACTTGAAGTTTCAAAATTTACAGAGTCAAGCCATTACTAGGAACCATAGTGCAACCAACTTTTTCTTTCATAGGACTATGTGTGAAGAGTGGGTCCCTTCTACTACTCTCCTTTGGGAAGATTAAGATATTTTAGTTACTCATGCATCAGTTGCAACTTTAGAACAAGAATCAAATATTGAAGATCCTTTGAGAGAGCATCAAAGAAAGAATCTTGCTCATTTAATAGGAAGAGAAAATGGTACTTTTGATGAAGCTAGACCTTCAACATCTTGATGTCCCAAGCCTTCATGGTGTAAGCATCCTAGTCGCAGTTCAGATACAAGTTCTAATGAGTATGAATGGGACTCTTTTTCAGAGCCCTCAACATTTGATAGAGATGTTGATGTTGTTCACATTTATAGTTCTCAACTTGAGGTAGCCAATGAGTCACATGTAGGATTTGAGGTTTTGAACCCACATGTTGCCTTAATGAACGATTATGTGCTTGTTAGGATGAATCCTGATTTGGGTATCTTTGAGGGATACTTGACAGATTCTGACTCTTCAGTCACCAGCAATAATATCATCCATATTTATAGCCTTGAACCAATCATTGACTTACCTCTAATTCATCCTGACCTTATTGATTGGTCCCAACACTATCAAAAACCTGAGCTTTTGACATTCCAAAATGATTATGAGATAGCTTGTTACCTAAATGCCATTGAACCTGTAGTCTCTTCCACCAGTGAACTGACTACTAGTATGATAGAGCCAGACATCAAGTACCTTAGTCACAAGATAAAGAGAAAAGAAAATAAAAAGAATAGGTGTTTTGATGGCGAAAACCACTGTGTGGCAGTGTCAGAACCAAAAAAAGTAAAAAGAAATGACGTATCCAAGGGTGAAAACCTCTCTGAGGTGCCTAAGGATGAGGTACTTGATCATCTTCCAAGATATTTTCAAGATCGATCTTCAGTGCTTATTGAGCCAACACAAGCAGTTAATTTGGGTACAAATGAAGCTCCACAAATAGTGCACTTGGCTGAGTCCTTGTCACCAACAGAAAAAAAAGCTTACACTAAGTTCTTACAGAGAAAGAAGAACAATTTTTCATGGACTTATTTAGATATGCCAGGGTTGGACATTAACCTTATTATACATCACTTATCCATATCTTCAAATGTCAAACTAGTTAAACAAAAATTGAGGAAAATGCACCTTCATATAGCTCTTCTAGTCAAAGCCAAATTAGAGAAGCTCCTTGGAGAAAAATTTATAAGAGCTATTACTTATGCTGAATGGATATCAAATATTGTACTAGTTTCCAAACATGACAAATCCATTTGAGTTTGCACAGATTTTAGAGATCTTAATAGAGCATGCCCAAAGGATGACTTTCAACTCCCCAATATAGACATGATAGTGGATATGACTGTGGGTTATGAAATTTATTCTTTGATAGATGGTTTTTCTAGGTACAATCAAATTAAGATAGCTCCTGAAGATCAAGAAAATATTGTATTCACTTGTGCATGGGGAACCTAATGTTGGAACGTTATGCCTTTTGGATTAAAAAATGTCGAAGCTACCTATCAAAGAGCTATGACAACTATTTTTCATGATATGATGCATAAGAATATGGAAGACTATGTAGATGACACTTTGGCCAAGTCTAAACAAAGAGATACACACTTAAATGATTTGGAAGTAATT
>MU226104.1:3979682-3997246 GCA_018584345.1 Thuja plicata
AACCAAGTTAATGATGAATATCAAACAAAACATGAGAAGATGGTACCTTACAAGAAAATGGTTGATTCTTTAAAGAGATATTTCACATTTGTCACATTTCAGGAAATCCCTAGAGCAGAAAACAAAGTAGCTGATGCTATGGCTACACTTGCTTCACTTCTTCAATTAGATCAACATGAGTCAAGATTTGAATTCCTGGTGGAAGAGCTACATCACCCTATCTTTGACTCCCAAGAAAGCCATATTATTTGTACCCTTTTTGGTCATGAATCCTCCCGTTATGGTGCCATTTACTCATATCTTCATGATGACATTATACCTGAAACCTTTAATAGATTTGAACGTAGAAACCTTACCCAAAATGCCTCTCGCCATTCCCTTATCGTTGGTGATTTGTATAGGAGGGGTCTCAATGGAACACTTCTTAGATGCCTAGAAAAGGAAGAATCTGATCAATCGTTAGTTGACATTCAGGAGGGCATCTGTTGGGGACACTCCAATGGCCTTGCCATGGCCTGAAGGTTTCTTAGGGTGGGGTACTATTGGCCCACACTGCAGTTTGATGCAGTAGCTTTTGCAAAGTCATGTGAAAAGTGTCAGAAACATGGTAACCTGATACATGCTCTAGGTAGGGAGCTTATTCCTTCTATTTCTCATTGGCCATTTCAGTGCTGGGCCTTTGACCTTGTTGGGAAAATTCATCCCAACTCATCAAGTGGACACAAATTTATCATTACTACTACTGATTACTTTACTAAATGGGTAGAAGTTGTCCCACTTTCTGTTGCCTCAGGCAAGACAATCTCTCTATTCATTCTAAACCATATCATCTGTTGATATGGAGTGCCTTCCAAGATTATTACTGACACTGAAGGCCAGTTTAAAAATAAGGACCTTAAACAACTTTGTAATAAATTCAAGATTAAACAATATTGGTCCTCCATTTACTTCCGGCAAGAAAATGGTCAGGTAGAGGCATCAAACAAGACCATTCTTAAGATTTTGCATAGAACAGTGTGTAAGAATGGTAGAGATTGGCATTTACAGATAAATCTAGCTTTGTGGGCCTATAGAATGAGTATTCATACTCCTATTGGGGCTACTCCTTTTTCTCTTGCATACGGTGCTGAAGCAGTGTTACCTTTGGAGGTTGAGATTCCTTCACTTTGAATCTCTCTCCATGGTTTAGTTACAGATGAAGCCTACCGTGCTATGAGACTTCAAGAGTTAGAACTTCTAGATGAAAAATGTCAAGCATCATTTGACCATATGAGGGTCTATCAAAAGTGTATGTCCAAAGCCTTCAACAAAAAGGTTCATCCTAGAGAGTTCCAAGTAGGAGATCTTGTCCTACGTGAAAATCCTAAAAATCAACAGCATAGAGCTCAAAAGGGTAAATTTGAACCTAATTGGCTTGGACCTTACATTATTATAGTAGCTTTTAGGATAGGTGCTTATTTACTATCTACAGAAGAGGGAGAACAACTCCCTGATCCTATCAATATTTTTCACCTGAAGAAGTTCTATCCATGATGCCCATTCTGTCTAGGGGCATCCTTTTGTATATATTATTGATCCTGAAAAAATCCAAAATATGATATATTGTCAAAAATTCTAAAAATCAAAAAATATCCTGAAAAAATGATCATCTTAGTGAAAACCTAGTGATAGGCGCTTTGATGTATCTCCAAAAAAATTACATATTCCAAAAAATACAAAAAAAATAAAAAAAGTGCCTCGGTGAAACCCTAGAAACAGGTGCCTTGGTAGCAAAAATTCAAAATAATTATAAAAAGTCTTGAAAAAAAATGAAAAATGAAACATTTGTAATAAAATCCAAGTGGTGAAAACCTGGAAATGGGTGCTACTTGAGGCCTTTGCACTCCTATTTCTTAGCATGTGATCTCAACACTTAGCCTTTCTCCATCATGCCTTGTCCTTGTTGCCTTGGTTTGGAATTGGTCTTTGTCTTTGTCTAGGGGCATAATTTTGTTAGCTTTGGTCTCTTGGATGCGTTTGTCTTTAGGAAACCTCACAAATGGTGTTTTTCAACACCACCCCAACTATATTTTTCGACACAACCCTTTACATTGAGTATTTTTCAACACTTATCACTTTTGGTTTTATCTCATTTTTTCATGTGGTCTTACCTTCTTGCAAGCATTCAATCCTTATCCTCAGAACTTAGTATCAGTTAACACACTTAAAAATTTTAAATGTAACACTTAATTCTTGAGCTATGTCATGATATTTTCTTTGTGTGCTAACTATTATTGATTTTTGTTGAGTGTCCTTGTCTAATAAGTCTCTCTGTGATGCATAGCTAGAGGACTTGGGGCATGGGGCATATTTTTATTTGCTTCCTGCTTTATGCTTCACTGTTTTTGCACAACCATTCTGCTGGTCATCCTGGCCTCTATGCCTTGATGGGAGCATGGTTTTGCTATATTAAATTGGGTAAGCTAACATCACAGTCATCTTGACCTTTATGTCTTTGATGCTTATGTTAGAATCTTTCCACATCTCAAATCCGATATATATCACATTCATATCTTCATAGTTGCATTTGTGACTAGTGATGGTTGTGTGATGTTTCCGATATAAATCACATTCATATCTTCATAGTATCACTTGTGACTAGTGATGATTGTGTGATTTTCCGATGTCTGTTAATAATGGCCCAATGATGAAAATAAGTTCCTTTACATTCTATAATGAATTATGAACACAAGATCCTATGTTTGTTGCTCTATTGCAAGTACACCTTTGCATTTTCATATAGTTTGCATTGTTAGACTTCATGTTAGTTTGCATTTTAGGCTGCATTATGAGTTTGAGAGGGTTTCCTTCATTTTCTATCTTAAATAGTTGATTGATTTTGGGGAATTCTCCTTCTTGAGGCAAATTCTTTTTCTTCTCCCCATTTCTTTCCATCTCTTCCAAACTTCTAACTTTCATTCACTTTCACCCCACTTCTTTTTCTTCTAATTCAACCTTGGGGAATAATATTTTGTGCTTAATGATCTACCTTGGTTTTGTGATCTTTATATCTTTCATCTTACATCAAGAACCTTATCTTTAGTTTGATTTGATCAAATTTATCAATTTGTTGTTTCTCCTCTATCTCATTTCGATTTTGATCACGAGGGGGGAGTACCTATCAAACTTCAATCTTTGATTCATCTTTATCAATTATATCAGTTTTATTTGAGATTCTTATCTCTGACATGTCAATTACTTATTTTTTATGTTGACTTTGTCTTTTTGTGCTTATTTTTGTCCTGATATGTTCTCGAATCAACCACACATCTGGGTTGTTTTGTGATCCCAAGTCGACCTCACACTTCAACTGCATTCTTTGACTACATGTGTTCTCAAGTTGACCACACATTTTTCAAAGAGGGGCAAATGTATGCACCCTAAAATGGTCGCCTAGACTATGGGCCCCATTTATTATTTTATCAATTTATCAAATTTTTGAATCAATGCTTTGGAACATTTTCAATTCAAATCAATTTCCTTGATCAAATTGTATTTAATTCAATTAATTCAATTATTTCAATATTTCCTAAGGTTTGATCATTTTTATTAAAAGATTTAATCTCCCTTTTAATTAAATAAAATTCCTCTTATTTAATTAAAAGATTTAATCTCACTTTTAATTAAATTCCTCTTATTTAATTAAATTCAATTTCCCCTATTTAATTAAATAAAATTCTTTTAATTTATTTAATTGAAAGAAAACCCCTCTTTTAATTAAATAAATAAAAATCCCCACTTAAAGCACTTTATTTGTTGAAAAAGGCAATAAAATAAATTAAAAATTAAATAAAAATCCCTTTTTCATCACACCTTCCTAAGTGGTGGGTTTTTGCCTCTTAATCATAGCCTTTGATTTTTGCCTCTTAATCTCAATCGTTCACTTTCCTTTAAAAGGAGACCTCTCCTCATTTAGAAATCATCTTTTTCATAGTATTGTTATGCTGCAGGTTTGGAGAGCAATTTTGGAGGAGGATTTGAGCACTCAAGCTTGGATATTGCAACTTCTCTCTTCTTGTCTCATTCTTCTTGCATTCATGGCTCCTTATGTAGATTAGATTCATGTTTATTTTCATAGCTTAATCTTGCATTTGTATTTCCTTTCATAGATTAGCCATGCATTGTTATCATATAGATTAATTTTCTTTCAGACATTGTTATCATATCGAGTAGATCTCATTTTCATGCATTTGAATCTCTCGTGTCATGGTGTACTTTCATAGGCACTAACTAGGTCAATATGAGGGCCTCTATTTTACACATTTGCACTCCATGACTAGAGAGCTATGGATCGATAATTGAGGCCTCATTCTTGAGCAACCTTGGATGGAATGATTCATAGAAGTGTGTCAACATTTATGCACACAATTATAATATTAAAATTTTAGTAGGGGAATGAATCTTGATCACTTTGTAAAAGAACACTAGCTTTTAATTGTTTTAAAAATCTCAAAATGGCTAAATTTTATCAAACTAAAGACTAAGGAGAAGGAAAAAGTAACTTTTGTTTGCTATTTTGTTGTGTTTTTGTGAACTTGCAGGTACAACAGCGTCTACGGAAATGTTGATTCAGGTTTCAGTGTCTGGGCAAACGATAGTGTAGGAAAATAATCGATTGGCATCTATTTTTCAAGAATTAGTGTCTGCAACTGGTATAACAGAATTTCCATTTTTGTTGTGTTTTGTGGCCTATTTTCCCACATTATATCATTCTTAAGTGAAAACATAGAACCAGCATCTGCGCCCTGAACCAGCGTCTGCGCTATGTCAAATTGGTTTTATTATTTGCTAACAATTGTTAAGTGGTTTTTGTGTTTTTAACACTTGTCAAAGGCTAGAACTGAAATTACTAATCAGTTTTTTTGCAGCACCTCTTGTCAAAGACACAACTTCAAAACTACTCACGTTTGTCTTGTAGGTTGCCTCACATCAAAATCAACCAAATGATCGTGTTTGTGTTAATATTTTTTTAGGCACATAGACTAATTAGCTAGATTTTGTTATCTAATCCAAAGCAAGTGTTAGGGGATTATGCTCTCTTCCCTTTTGGGAGGATCAAAAACCTAGACACACTTGCTTTTTGTTAAATAATTAATTCTTTTGGAAAAGAAAAAAGCTTATCTTGCATGCTTATGGAGAAAACGATACTAGATAGGAGAGTATGCTCTTTTCCCCTTGTGGGAGAATAAAAAATCCAGATTCATTTTTCTCGCCAATCCAATTTACTTTGAATCCTTTAGATGGGCCCGTCAGTTGAGGGAAAAATCTCCTGGGAATGACCCACGTGAGAATGAGGTATAAGCCACACCACTCTAACTCATGTTAATCAAATTTACTCCTTGGGGTTAAAGCCTCAGGAGTCTATTGGCATTTGAGCATATACTCAGCTCTCGTCTAACGTAAGTGTGGCCTCGTAGTCTCAATCACGTTTACGTGACCACTTTTTTCAAGATGCTCTATGGGGCTATACGCCTAAATTGTGCTTGCACAGACATAAAGGATACAATCAAATGGAGAACCTTACTAAACACTCTAGGCTTAGAAGCTACCCAAAACACCCCCGAAAGGTGATAATGCTTGTGCAAGGAAGATAGTAACTTCCCCAAGATCACTCATACATTCATGCCACCCTTAGTGTTTAGAACCGAATAATACAGCGTCATGAATGGAGCCATTGCATGCTTGGTGACTACCATATTCTGATTAGCTCTTGTGTGTGTGCCTAAGCTTACGAGCAAGTATTTTCATGCTATGCCAATTCCTTAGGTAGATTTTGTTCTTGAAGTGCTTGAATAACATTGACAAATCCAAAACACAAAAGGAATACCCAACATTCAAATTTGTCACGTGCTTGTATCCTTCAAGGTTGCTTTGTCCCTTGTTGGATTGTTTTCAGACACATGCTTGTTCTTTTTTGGTTTGATTATGTTGAAATTGGTTCTTGCCATGGAACAAATCTATTGAAAATCAGAACGAGATCAAACTTTTTCCAAAATCATCAAAATGACATCCTTTTATAGATTTACCGTGAGCTCCAATCTTCAAAATTTGACCTTTTGCAAAACTTTCAATTTCTCATTTAAGATCAGATCTATTTATAGGACATGACCGATTCCAAGAAGCCTAAGAAGGTAAAAACTCCATTACCACCCGTGCAAAGAGAATAGAAAAAAATAACCCGAGAGGCTACCAAGTACCAACTTATCATTGATTCCATCAAACAAGAGATTCATAAATGGGAAGAATTCAACAAATTGATCTACAACAACAAGGTTTCTCATTTCATGGGCAAATATCGTCTAAACTCTACTTTTGTTGGATTTGAGAAATATGACTAGTCGGTTTACCACAACAAACAAAAGTTCCTCCTCTTCTTAACCTCACTTAGATTGCATTTTAGGACCTCCAATTAGGTTGTCATCTTTAGAAAAACATTAAACACTCATCCTAGCATAATCCTGCATTAATCAAATCAATCCTAATCATCCTAGCATCATCCTAATCATCATCCAAAGCATCCTTGATCACATCCCTCACTTGGTATTGCATCCCCTTTTGAGTTGCTAAACACCTACATCTTAATCAAACCCCATCCTTGAATGTCCTTAAACTAAGCATGGTTTAGGATAATCCCCTTTGTCTTTTGCAACCTCATCACCTTGATCAAAAGGTTGGTTCACATTAACAAAGAATCTCATCCGCCAAAGACCACAAGTCTGTCTTAGGTAGAAAATCATATCCACTTGATCTTACATTAGGGCCTGTTTGGTAGCAGGAATTGGACCAAAATTGGCATTATCTAATTCTGGATAATGCCAAATCCCATGTTTGGGTCCTTGAAAAAAAATGGAATTGGAATTCTGAAATTCTCATTTTGCCTCCAAAATGGGAATATCATCTTCCGCCTAAATAGGTGGAATTGGAATTTCAAATTCCAATTCCAATTTTTACAAAAGAAAATTTAATATTTCGTGGGGTCCGTGACTATAAAGATGTATATTATATTGCTATAAGGATGTATATATATACATGTGTGTATATACACATGTGTGTATATACATGTGTGTGTATATACACATGTGTGTGTATATATACACATGTGTGTATATATACATACATGTATGTGTGTATATATGTATATATACACACATGTATGGTGTATGTATATGTGTATATGTCTATATATATACACATATGTATGGTGTGTGTATATGTGTGTATATACACACATGTGTATATATGTATATATACACAAATGTGTGTATGTGTGTATGTATACACATGTGTGTATATGTGTATACATGGATACACACTTGTATGTGTATATGTATGGTGTGTATATGTGTGTATATATACATACATGTATGTGTGTATATACACACACATGTGTATATGTATGTATATATACATAAATGTGTGTATATGTGTATACACACATGTGTGTATGTGTGTATATATACACATGTGTGTATATGTTTATACATGGATACACACTTGTATGTGTATATACACACATGTGTGTATACACACACATGTATGTGTGTATAAACACACATGTATGTGTGTATAAACACACATGTGTATGTGTGTATGTGTACACAAATGTGTGTATATGTGTGTATGTGTGTGTATACACACACATGTGTGCATGTGTATATATGTGTATACATGTGTGTATATACATACACATGTATGTATGTATATATACACATGTGTGCATGTGTGTATATCTACACACCATATTCAAAGAAATTAAAAAATAAAGAATTAAAATTCCTTATGCATCTTCTCATTCATCTTCCGGGTGAACCAAACGGGTCAGACCATATTCCAAATTTCATTTTGAGGATAAGCATCTTCCTGAATTGACCATATCCATGATATGGTATTCTATTACCTAAACGGGCCCTTAGGGAAAGCAACCCTTAATCCATGCATACACCAAATTATCCTTAGTCCTTAGGAGCATATTCATCATCCTAAACGCATCCTAATCCTAGCATCATCACCCTTAGCTTCCTAGGTGCATCTCTGCATTACATCTTGCATCCCATATTCCCCTACGATAGTCATTTCATACCACCTATCACATGAGCCACTAAGAAGAGGAAGAACATGGGCCCTAATCTTGTCGCTAGCTCATCTACTCCTGCAACTAACAACACCAACACCATGGTTACTTATGCACCTTAGCCTAAGGACCAAATTGAAAATATCTAGGTAGACACTAATGAGACTCCCACCCTGAGTACCATGGAAACATTTATCAACCATCTAGCACATGTCCACATGGTAAACGCCATGAGTAGACACAATAGAAATTAGGTACTCTTGGACATTCAACAACAAGGACTTCAACTCCTGCCTTGGATTATACCCACACTTGTCACATGACCTATGGCACTTCCAAGGGAACGTCCTCATCTCACTAGAAAATAAAATTTTTATCCACTTCAATGAGCCCTACAAGTGGGAACTCTTATCGCGCAAGTAGTACATCCCTCCATTTGACCCTCCATCATGCACACAACACCTTCATCTACCTCGGGAGCCCCGCCTCCTGATGCAACATCAATAGCACAAACAATACCCCCTATCACTACACAGGTACCTCCTCAAGCCATAGTCACTCCTCTTTCACAAGCAATCCCAACATTCATCACAAAATTTCCACCACCACCGGTCAGCACTCAACAAACCACCATTTCACCCATTCCCACTCTGCCTATTCAAAGTGCAACAACCAGTTTGTAGCATCAAAGCACCCAAGCCTCTGTGCTTATTCTTCCTTTCTTTACAACAAGCGTGCCACCTACCAATGCCTATAACCAACCCTTATTTTTGCAAGGGTCCACTTTCCCCACTCCACGAGCAATACAACCGCAATGTGTGCCAGCAATTTTTTCGCAAATGCAAACCAATCCAAATCCCCCCATGCAACAACCATCCACTAATCCCTTCATCATACCCCAAATATCAATCCAGCAATAGCAGCAGCCTATCCAATAGCAAAAACCAATCCAGCAATAGCAACAACCTATCCAACAGCAACAACAACCTATCCAACAACAACAACAACAACCTATCCAACAACAACAACAACTGATTCAGTAGCAACAATCCATACAACAACCATCCCAGCAACAACAACAACCGTAGTAGAAAATCACCAACCCATTCACATCCCAAGCACAACAACAACAAATCAACCCCTTCATAGCTGTACAACCCACCATCCAACACAGCAGCCACAACCACAAACACAGGGGGAAAATCCCCTCATGTCACAACCACTACAATAGTTTACTAATCCTTTCATCCAACCCATGCAGCAACCGCAAACTCATTCCGCCAGTTAGTTAGCCATGCCATTTTTCGCTACATCACAAACAATTCACCTCAAAAACAATTCAATGTTCCCATTGGGGGCATTCTACCGCAAAACATCTATCCTCCATCCTATACAGGTGTGCAATAGGCTCATCCCACCTATCCAATGATGCATTAAATACAAGCATATTTCCAGCAGCTGCAACAATCTTATCAAGTGCCGACACCTCCTCCACTGCTATATTTCCCTCAACCATAGCTTCCACCACAATAGCCCATTTATGTTGACCAACAACCATCATATCAAACACCACAATATCCTCCATAGAATCCTCCATATTCACCATTTGATCCATATCAGGTTCAAGGAAACCAAACAATCATGATTAACAATCCTCCCCCACAAATCAATCTTGAATGGGAGGAAATTAAGAATGCTCTCAAGGAGCTAAAAGCTGGAACAGAGGCTAAAACATTCAAGTTTGAAGAAGTGTGTCCTTATCCATTTGATCAATCTATCACTGCCATACCCTTTCCCAAGCACTTTGACATACCCAAATTTGATAAATATCCGGGGAAGGGAGATCCTGTGAGCCACGTGAAAGAATTCTACATGTCATGTCAAAAAGTGGCCTATAGCGATAATTTCCTTATGAAACTATTTACGAAGAGCTTAGGGGGAACTGCTCTTGAATGGTTCTACAAAATTCCTTATGGCACAGTCTCTACTTTCGCTAAATTATCTGAAAAGTTTGTGGCCCAATACGCACATAATGTCAAAAATCAACTCTCACTCCTTGACCTATGCAATTCCAAAAAAAAGGAAGGAGAGAGCCTAGCTGATTATCTTCAGCGCTGGAAAGGGCTTACTAAAAGGTTGTCTTACCAACCCCTGGAGAAACATCTTATCAAAATCTTCATTAACAACCTCCATCCTAAGCTCACCTATCACATGCGCATGAATTGCATACAAACTTCTCAAGACATCAAGATCAAAGGTATGGATCTTGAATGAGGTCTCATAGAAGATGGTACCATCAAGCACTACAAGGAATTCCTGCCTGAAAAACATGACAATGATCAGTCATGGTACTAGAACAAGAACAAGAACGTAGTAACTCATGGAACCACTGACACCAAACATGTTCAGGTTGTGATATCCAGTCCTAATGCACCTACCCAAACTTATCAACAAGAACCACCAATGTACCCTCAAACTCCTCCCATGTATCAATAGCCCAATCCCGTGTATTCCCAACTAACTTACCAGCAAACCATGCATCCTTAAGTCATGACTATCTATTCCCCTCTAGGGAAATCATATCAACACAACTATCAAGGTCCTATGAATCAGACAAATGCTATATCAGTCCCTCAGGGACAACAAAGACCTCATGCTTTGAATATGCTACAATGCACATTTACCCCTTTGGGTGAACCCATTGATGTCATCTTCCACAAACTAGTCCAAGATAACCAAGTCGTGTACCCAAAACATAGCCATTTGATGACTTGACACCTAAGCCAGTCTGGTATAAAGAAAATGAGTACTATGAATACCACCGTGTTAAGGGACACACCACTATCAAATGCATGAAGTTAAAACATTACATCTAGGATCTCATTGACCCCAAGGAGATTGAAGTGGACTCTCTTGCCCAACCATCACCAAATGCGGGCCTTAAAATCTACCAAAATGCATTCCCTAAACACACTTCAGGCACAGGCCCAGGAAATCCTACTCAGTCCTCTAATCAGGGGAAGGGTAAGCAAGGAGAAAATGTTGATAGAAAATATTATATGTATGCCTATATCAACTACGATAATCTCATCGGCTGCGTATCCCAAGTCCAGTCCTCTGTCAATGTCATCCATGTCAAGGGTGTTAATAACCAATGCATAATCACCACTTGTAGAGGCAGGATAATATTTGTAGGTGTCGGTCCTGCCCCATTTGCTGGGACCCAATACAACATTTTAGAACACCTAAGGAATACTCCAACCCAAATTTCCATCCTAGATCTCCTCCGCACTTCATCCACTTGTCAAGAAATCCCCAATAAAGCCTTGCAAGAATCCCATGTTCCCAGTGACATCAACCTCACTGAATTCCAAAACCTTGTCGGACACTTGTCTGCATCTTGTGGGGTCTCTTTTAAACCAACAGACGTACCCTCAGAAGAAACTGATCATAATCTCCCACTCTGTATTTCTGTCATGGTTAAATATTTTGCTATTAATTAGGTCATGATAGATAATGGTTCGGCCCTAAACCTATGTACTCTAAAATTCATAAAATATTTGGGTTGCACTGAAGCTGATATAACAAATGATGTCATCACAATAAAGGCATATGACAATCTGGAGCATACTTCTGAAGGCACCATATAATTTCCCATTCAAGTGGGCCCGGTTATCCAGGATACATTATGTCATGTTGTTGATCTTGACCTTCCTTTCAACATCCTCCTTGGACACCCATGGATTCATTCTATGCAATCCATCCCCTCCACCTACCATCAGTGCATCAAATTTCCATATAACAGCACTGAGATCACCATCCGTGCAGATCCCAAGCCCTTCACATATTGCAATGCGTTGGAAACATCCTTTCCACATTCCAATTCATCTTATGCATGGTCAAGATCAACAACAAAGGTTGTAGTGAGTATACTTTATCTGATGCCTTTGCAGTTGGAGCACTGCCAATTGATCCACACACTCAAGGCCACCGACCTAATCTAAGAAAGATAGAACCAAAGACAACCAAGGTGCTACAATTTATTTCTACCACTTTTATCTCAAAGGGTACTTTGACTGGCTAGGAAATGACACCAAACATCAACCAATGGCTCTAGAAAGATCCACCACCCTTGGACACAAGTCACCTCAATTACTTCAAAGATAAGTACCCTGCAACTCACAAACTGGTGATAGAAAAACGGAACTACCAAGGAGGTGGCCTTGGTTATGAAGAGAAAGGAATGAAAGATCCTATTATACCTACCCAACTAGAAAAGCACCTAGGCCTTGGCATGGGCTCTGACACAAATGGGGGCACCAATGAGAACATCTTTGCCTCTTTTCTGTCCCTGGGTGAAATCGCTGACATCAAACATATCCCAGAAGAGAAAGTTGTGAGAGCCTATGATGATGTTTTTGACAATGAAACCTTCCTGGGCAATTCTGTCCTACATTGATTTTCCATTTTCTTCATTGACCTTCCCCTCCGTCATCCTGAACTCATAGACTGGGACCAACCAAGTTTCATGCACGTTCATTAGTTCCAAAGTGAGGACGCACTCCTAAAATTTATGGGAGCAATTGAGAAAAACAATGAGTGGGGGCAAGACTCAACATATGTCTACAAACTAGACCCAAAGGCATACTTTGGGGAAGAGGAGAACTTAAGCTACAAAAATGAAGAAGAAAACAAAAATAAAAAGGAGAAAAATCAATCCCCTAGCAAAAACCCCTCTGGGGTGCTATCTGATCATAAAAAAGTAAAAACAAAGGGCATATCCCCTAGTGAAAACCTTTCTAAGGCACTAGAAGATGAAGATTCTCCTCTTCCTCTAATCCATGATTACAGGCCTGAACAGTCGTTGATTTTCATCGAAGAAGAAAAACCTGTCAACCTGGGTACCAAAGAGAATCCTGCCATCACATACATAGTAGCATCTTTGACTGAAGCAAAAAAAAGAAATCTTGTCACTTTATTGAAGGAATCCATCAACAATTTTGCATGGTCTTACTCCCACATTCCGAGATTAGACCCCAAATTCATGGTTCACCATTTTGCAGTGGACCCAAACATCAAACCTGTCAAAAAAAGCTATGAAAGATGCACCCTAAAGTGGAACTACTTGTCAAAGGAGAGATCCAGAATTTGCTCCAAGCCAAGATCATCCGCCCCATTGACTATTCTAATTGGATTTCTAACATGGTGCCCATCTCTAAGCCTGATAAATCAATCAGGATATGTACAGAATTCCGATATCTCAACAAGGCATGTCCCAAAGATGATTTCCCATTGTCAAACATAGACATGATCGTGGATCTCACAGTAGGACATGAGATGTTGTCACTCATGGATGACTTTTTTGGATATAATCAGATCTGTATTGCAGAAGAAGATCAGCATAAAATAGCATTCACAACCCCCTGGGGTACCTTTTGCTATAACATGATGCCTTTTGGCTTGAAAAATGCTGGGGCAACCTATCAAAGGGCCATGAATGTCATTTTTCATGACATGATTCACAATATCCTTGAAGACTATGTAGATGATATCTTGGCAAAATCAGTTAAAAGGGAAGATCACCTCAATGTTTTGGAATGTGTCTTTGACAGGATTGGACACTACTGCTTAATTCTCAACCCTAAGAAGTGTGTCTTACGGGTCACATCAGGAAAACTCCTTGGGTTCATTGTATCTAGATGAGGCATTGAAATAGATCCAAAGAAGGTACAAGCTATCATAAAGATACCTCAACCAAAGACACACCAACAATTGCATAGCCTCCAAGGAAATTTACAATCTGTGCATCATTTTATCTCTCAACTAGCAGATAAGTGCCAACCATTCACTCATCTCCTGCAAAAAGATAACACATTCAAATGGGATCCTTAGTGCCATAAGAGTTTTGACAAGGTCAAAGAATACTTGGCCAATCCACCCATCTTGGTACCTCTTGTACCCGGCTGACCACTCATCTTGTATATTTTTGCTACTATAATAGAACTGGGGGCACTCCTTTCTCAGTTGGATGATGAAGGTAAAGAAAGAGCTATTTATTACATCAGTCGGACCTTAGTGGGTTATGAGCTCAACTATCCACCTATGGAAAAGGCATGTTTGGCAGTGGTATTCACCACTATATGCTTAGTCATACAACCAAGCTCACTTCAAAGTTGGATCCTCTCAAGTACCTACTCTCAAAGACTACGCTCACAGGTCGAATGGAAAAATGGGTTATGCTACTAAGCGAGTTTGATATTCAATATGTAGATAGAAAATCCATTAAAGGATAGGTCATCATAGATCAACTAGCAGAAGCACCATTGGTGGATGCATATCCTTTGATCATAGAATTTCCAGATGAGCATTTATGCATGATCAAAGAGAAACCTACCTGGAAACTCTACTTTGATGGATCCTACATAGCTCATGGTGCAGGGGTAGGAATAATTTTTGTCACACCTCAAGGTGACTACATCCCTATGTCATTCAAATTGGGATTTCCCTGCATGAACAACATTGCAGAATATGAGGCACTAATTGTAGGACTCTGCATGGCTATCGAATGGAACATCACAGCTCTACATGTCTTTGGTGATTCCCAACTCATCATCAAACAGGTTCTAGAAGAGTATCAAACCAAAGATGACAAATTGATGCCATATAAGCAGATGGTTGACAATATGAAAGAGAATTTCCTCCACTTGCAAATAACACAAGTACCATGCTTGCAAAACAAGGTTGCTAATGCAATGGCCACAATTGG
This sequence comes from Thuja plicata, assembly GCA_018584345.1. Taxonomy (NCBI): domain Eukaryota; kingdom Viridiplantae; phylum Streptophyta; class Pinopsida; order Cupressales; family Cupressaceae; genus Thuja; species Thuja plicata. The sequence goes on from MU226104.1 coordinate 3,994,559, forward strand.
CTCCCTCCTAGAGATTCCTCACGAGTCTACACAATACAAATTCTTAGTTGAGCAGCTTCATGCTCCCGCTTATGAGAATGATGAATCAAATCACGTATGTGTCTTGGTTGGTCCCTAGTCCCCATGGTACCATGATATCCAAGCTTACCTACAAAATGGTATCATATCTCCTCACCTCACTAAAACTCAACACCAAAAATTTATTCACAGAGCATCCCGTTACACCCTCATAGCCAACACCCTTTATTGTTGAGGTTATCACAATGTGCTCTCTAGGTGTTTAGATGAAAATGAAGCCATCCGGGCTTTACAAGAGGTACATGCTGGAATATGTGGTGCTCACATGAGTGGCATGGTCCTAGCCAAGCAACTTCTATGTACATGGTACTATTGGCCTACAATGGAACATGATGCTTGTGAGTTTGTCAAGAAGTGCCTACCTTGCCAATTGCATGCTAATCTGATCCATGCTTCTGCACAGGACCTCAGACCTATTGCACCTCCTTGGCCCTTTTCTTGTTGGGGTTTTGACCTCATTGGTAAGATTACTCCCCTCTTGTTTGAAGGCCACATGTACATAATCACAACAATGGAGTACTTTACAAAGTGGGTTGAAGCAATTCCACTCACACTCACTACAAGTGTCCAGATATCCAAATTCATCCTCTATCACATTGTTTGCCTCTTTGGCATACCCTCCACCATCTTCACAGATCATGGTACCCCATTTGAAAATCAACACGTCAGTGATCTTTGTGCTCGCCTCCATATCCATCACCATTTCTCCAGTCCATATTTCTCATAAGGTAACGACCAAGCTAAGGCAAGTAATAAAACCATCCTCAAAATCCTCAAGAAAGTTGTCAATGATACTGGTCATGACTGGCATCTCTAGATCAACCCCGCCCTCTAGGCATATCGCACTTCCTACCGTACTCCTATTGGCACTACTCCTTAATCCCTAGTCTACAACACTAAGGCATTCTTACCAATTGAGGTCGAACTACCATCCCTCCGGGTATCACTTAGAGGCCTGATTGATGATGAAGATTACCAAGTGGCACGACTCACACAGCTTGATCTACTAGATGAAAAGTGCCAGCAAGCCTATGATCACTTGATTATCTATCATAATAGACTCAAGCGGAACTATAACAAGAAGGTCCACCCACTCCAGTTCCAGGTAGGGGACCTTGTGCTAAAGGAAAATCAGAAAGTAGCTACTGATAGGGAAAAGAAAGGCAAGTTTGAAGTCGCCTGGAAAGGCCCATATGTTGTCACTGCATGCTTCGGTTCAGGGGCATATCAAATATCCACTCTTGAAGGAGAAACATTGAATGATCCTATCAACATCATTCATCTCAGGCACTTCTATTCCTAACGGCTAGTTGTTCATTCTAGTTATCTGAGAAAATCCATAAAAAGTGTAAAAAGTCATGAAGAAAGCACAAAAACAATGAAAAACAATCCTAAAAAACATCTCAAAAAAAAAGTAGAGAAAGGAAGCTGAAAAAAAAAATGGTTGTCCTGGTGAAAACCTAGAAAAAAAGGCACTTGGGCAACATCAAAAACATCAAAAAAATCCAAAAAAAAAAGAATAAAGAGAAAATTTTTGTCCAATGGTAAAAAATTGGCAATCAGGCACCTTGGACATTTATGCATGACGAAAACCTAGAAACAAGCATCACACATAGTGGACTGTTCCATTATCTATCAAACTCTCATTTCCACCCATCACCACATCTCCACAAACCTCAGTATTTCATGTATTCCTTGGGTGTTCACATATCATACACACTAGTCTGAAGTGATCCTCCTATCTCATATCTTGAGCTTTTGTACACATAACCTTGTATATTTTTTTTCATATGTTGTACTATCCCAATCCCTGAGCTTCAGTCCTATATATTTCTCATGTCCTCAGTTGCTCCTCATGCAGAAAATGATATAGTTATGACATTTAAAATCATACGTTGGTTCTACAGTTTGATCATAGTGCACATTTGACCAATCAAATTTGTGAATCCCATCTTTCTGGAAATGAGTCCATTGAGGATGTATCCTTCCTCTCATTGACTTAAATCTAGATCATCACCATCTCTGGGTTCTTGTAGGATGTATCCTTCCTCTTGAACTAATCGATCAACATACTCAACTATCACACGCATCAAGACAACAACATGATCCAATCAAATCTTGGCAGCAACCTTTGTGCATAATCATTGTAACTAATCACTTGTAATTAATCGCTCAATTTGATCCTTGTATATTTCTGACATATCTAGTCTTCTCGCCATCGCACTAACACCCCAAGTCCTCATCATGCTAACATTCCTTGTATGGTCCTTTGTAGTCCTCCTGCCTGGTTCATCAGTTGATCGTGACACACAACAAAAACATGGGTCCCATCTCATCCATTGCATCCATCGCATCCATTGCATTTGGTTGTCGCATCATTAGATTCATCATTAGGTTGCATTAGGTTCATTATTTAATGTCCCCACCAGGGAACCCATAAGGAATCAGGTCTACAACCTAAAATTACAACTAACAAATTTTTATTTTTTTTTAACATTCTAACATAACATCATTACCATTCACAAGTACATTCCTTAAGGTTCCCTTAATGAATTCAATTACCATTATTAAATATTTCATTTTATTACTTAATCGAACAAATTCTATTTC
>MU226104.1:4020218-4041038 GCA_018584345.1 Thuja plicata
TCTCACACTCAATTTGGTGCTTCTAAAATGAATCCTAATTAGTTTTGAATGAACAACAAACTGCACTTGCATTTAGATTAATCATTTACTTGCATTATCATAGATTTAAATCCTTCATTTAGGTCCTTGGTGTAGTCACTGAGCTTGCAATGACCTGAGAGAAAGCTCATACTCCTGCCTTCTAGAAGGCAACAGGTCGACTCTTCCAGACATGTAGGGTGAATGAATCGATATTCATTCTTGTATGCAGCTGAAGAATAATGACCATGTTGAAGTGTTCTGCTAAGTAGAGGCCACTTTTAGCATGCACAAGAATAGGATGCTTCGGGGCATCTGTCAACTTATTACATCAACCGGTGGATTTTGGTATATTTGGCGAAGACAACATGTCAACTTTCATTATTACTGATGGATCTTAGTTTGTACTTAGCAACTTATCTTTATATGTTAGCCGATGATTCTTGGTAAGTATTGACAACTTAGCTTTGTATGTACACAAAAGCATTTTAGTATGTAATGACTAATAGGTTTGTTTTCACATATTTATAACAAGTAATACCATAGTGCATCTTTAATCATGTTGATTTGTTATTTTAACTATTTGTAATGGAACTGATGCAATATATAACTTTGTATAATGCAGTTCCATACTTACTTGTTCTGCTTAGGTGGAGATGGTGATGTCACCAGATCCATTGGATAAGGTGTCACCAATTGCATTGCTCGGTTCAGCTTCATTAGTGTTTGTAGCTTTCCTCCATATTTTCTTTATCATCTTCCTGATGTCTTCAATGGTGTTTCCATTGGAAAAGGTGTTGGTTTTTGTCACTCTTTCTCTGCAGTGTTTTCTTAGATTACCAACTTTATGACAGTGTAGACATGTCATTCTGGGGTTAGTCCAGCTCCTAGACTTTCTTGTCCATTGTCTCATATAGTTTGTAGCTATATGACCAAATATTCCACATGCTGTAGAATTTGCCCATGTGTTTTAATCCCAAACATATTGGTTATCGACTCTTTTTGGTTGATAGGAAGTTTCATTTTCTTTAGGCTTCCATTCTTTCCTTTTCTTTTTCCAGCATTCAAGAGATGTGTGCCCATGCATTTTGCAAGTTGGACAGTATTTGTCCATGTAGGTTCCCTTCTCTGGTTGTTTCACCTCAGATTTACATTCATATGCTTTATGTCCTTTCTTGTTACATTTATAACAAATTCCTATGAATTAAGGTGGGGTTTTATTAATACCTTTCATTTCTCTTCTGCAAACATTTGATGTGTGGCCTGGCCTTCCACAGTGATTGCATGTCAACTTTCTTGGTCTTGGGTTTGCATAGACATTCTTTGGATCAACTTGGTATGGTGATTCTTCATTTTTGATATACCCTGTTGGAAACTGATCAATTTTGTATGATGTTATTCAATTTTTGGTAGTCATTTATGGAAACACATCTGGCTTACTAATCAATTCCTTTAAATTTAAGTTTTGGTGACTCTAAAATCGGCTAAGTACAGAGGTATTTTGAGTATCGAAGTTCAAGATCGATGAGTTACAAAAAGAAAGCTTAGAAGAAGATAGTATGGGGTATGTGTGACCTCCACCTAAGATCTATTATTTTTTGGTGATTTTTATAGTAAGTTAGAGATATTTGAAGATAGAACAATTATACAGAGCAGCTGGACAGAAGCGGTGATTCAGGGAGTATGACGTGGACTCCTGGCAATCAGAGTTGGATTATGATTATTGATAACCTATATTTTGATTATGTAAGAGCACTGACTATGCATTTGATATTTTTTTATTAAATGTATTTTGTATTGAGAGCCGACTATGTAATATTTGTAGTTGAGAGCTGACTTGGTAAAGAAGAAAGATATATATGTAAGATCTTTTTGTTGAGCGAAAAAGAGTTGTGAACAGAGTTTTGGATGTGATATGCAAATGGAAAAGTAGAGGATGACATAGAACATTGAAGAAATATGAATGGAACTATCTAAGAATTAGAGATGCTTTTTTTTTTCATTACTAAGAACATTTTTTAACAGAACTATATTGTAAGAGTTGTATGCTTAGTTGGCCCCTAACAAGCTGTTGTATACCTTTAACAGGGTTATTATTCATTTAACAAGGAAATGTAATATGTAATATTCAGCTCCTAATAGGGCTAGGTCTCCTAAAAGGGACACTATAATTTAGTGCATGATTGTGGGTATTGTTGGTACTCTCAAATTTGGCACAAATTTGGAGTGACCAATTCAAAATTTTCTCTAAGGCAAGGTGAGTACCCCTGAAAATGTTTTGAAGATGCCTACTTGAAGTGAAAGAAAAATGTGACCTGATAGAGTTTCATGATATAAGGATGGGTCTAAGGTGTTGTAGCCATGAGAGAGAAGCTTCGTTTACATTTTTAGATTATTAGTATTTCATATGATAAGTTTTCCCAAATTATTTCGTTTGCAATTAATGTTGATTCTCAGTGTAGAGTGCAGATTTGCAGAATGACCCACTTTGAGATATTAAAAGTTTACACCCAGTTGAATGGAATGGAATATTTATTTTTCTCCTATATTTTAGACATAGAAATGTGCTACCATGAATATTTTTAGGCCATGGTGAATCGGTTTGGGCAGTTTTCCAATCTGATTCTGTTTGCAGTTTCTAACAGTTTAATGCAAATCAGTTTCATAGTTTAGTCAGAGGCCCTGTTCATGATGTTATATCTCAAATAATATGATTGTTCATATCAATAAAATGGTACCCCTATATTGTAGACCAATTTGAATTCAATTTTGTAAGGTCTCAAATCCTGAGGGTTTTGTATGCATACTTTTAAGGACTCTTTTGATTTGCAAAAATAGCTTTTTCCTCATGGCTTCTTGTTCTGTATTTCCAAGTGGCTACTTTCAAGGGGATCCTAAATGTATCTGTTTGATCATCATGAGTCATCTTTTTTTATTCATGCTCTCCATATAACATACTTCTAATACCCAGAAGCTTGGGTCTTCAGGAGGTCGCTTGACTTGTTTTCAAAGTCGAAACCAGATGCATTTCATTGTTTTGACAGGGTAATTTGCATAATTGTTCCGGAGAGGCAACTTGGATGATTAAAATCTTTTGACCTATTTGGTTTCATCAGCCGTCACTTTGCAATATGGAATAATGTCAACCATGGAATGTGTGTGCCCAACACTACATTCTGGTTACTTGATTTCATCATTTTTAAAGGCTAGTTCCTGAGGCCAGATGTTGTGAATGAATTCAGTTTGCAGAAATATGAAAACCATTGCCAAGGGCCAGTTGCTCTTTCAGAAAGAGCACAAGGATATGAAACCAAACAATGTGTTGATAAAATTGTATTTGTGAAATTACCATATGTAGATCCATGGTGCTCGAGTTTAGATGTCAATTAGAGAGGAGGTAATAGGTTGGGAAATTCTATTTTGATATGGAACAATATGAGTTTCAATATGTTTCCCCATTAGGAACAAAACCCCAGACTCTTATATGAGTTATGAGAAAAAGGAAAATGGAGTGGGAAATCTTATATTGTCGTACATGCCAATTACTACATTTTTCTTAGTGCATTAAATGGGGAAACATAATGAATAAAAGGGAAAGTTCCTGACAATGGGCTTGAAAGTCTAAGAGATATTCATGGTGGTCTTTCAATTCTTGAAGTTTCTACCAGTCATGAGGTTTCAACTTCCAAGGTTCTATCATCGAACATAAATTTTTATTCCTATGATAAATTGAGCACAACATTTGAGAAAGAGATATCTTTGAATGAGATTGATTGGAATGAAAATACAATAGTGGAGAAATATTCAAAAAACATTTCAAGAAAATGCTATTGGTGGAAGGAAATACATAGTCTGTGCAGCATAATATGGAAACATAGACAGTGCATATAGACTTTTGTTAAGCCCATAAAGCTGCTTACTGTTTAGTGGAGATGTAGCCCGCGTGGAGTATGGAGGAGAGCAAGCAAGGCATGAAAGGAAGAGGCACTGGGAGATGTGAGAAAAGAAGGTTGCACTGAAATCCAATGAAGAGATGCTTGTATTTTTAATCAATAGCCTACGCAATCATAAAGTATGGATGTTGCGCATTATGCAAAGGAAAGTACAAAATTATATTCAATCCAAGCAAATAGAAAAAGATAGCATGTCCAGAGAAGAAGTGAAGGAGATGCATGGGAAGTGGGTAGAAGGGAAGTGCATGGTTTTTGTTTCAAACCATTGTAATTTGGAAGGTGTAATTTCAGAATTTCCCAACCTCTGTACAAAATTTTTAAAGCAAATGCAATTCGTTGGAAAGCCTGCGCATTGTTTTTGTTTTTTATATTGAAAGTATTTTCAAAGCAAGTGCATTAAACAATGAAATGGTGGATGTATATTTCAAACACCCTGCACCAATGATGAGAGAGAAACAATGGGAAAGAATAAGTAACGTTCAGGGGGTAAGACATTGGAATTTTCCCTGTTCCCATAGAATACAGGTATCGCAGGGTCAATGGTAATGCTAACTCTGCTAATTCATCCCCATGCCAACAACACCCATCATCACTAGTTTGGCCATTTCATATCCTATTCAATTATGTTGGGATTTTGGTTATGCCCTATGTTTACAGAGAGAGTCCTTTAGGAAAGGAATAAAAGCTATGGCCAAAACTTCCACATCCATGTTTAGACACCAAACATCTTCAGCGTCTTCAATGGAAGTTGTTGCTAATGCAAGATTGCGCTCTCTTCTTGGTTTCAATACTTCTAAACATTTGTCACTTCATTCAAAAGGCACTATGGGTATATCAGTATCTTTCAGAGATGCTTCTGTCAATCTAGAAAATACATGGACAGAAAAACTGTCAGAATTATCATCAAGAAATATACATCTTATATTAGGAGCATATCCAAATATAGTTGTTGGATGACAAAGAAAAGAGGAAAGGAGCTCAACTGCAGGTGAACTGAAATTTGGTCCAACAATATTTAGGGCTACAGGGCATTACACTCATCATTTTTCATCAAAATCTCATGGTTGAATTAGAGGCAGGATTGGAGACAATGCTCTAGAGTTTGAAATTGGAGGAGGCAGCGCATGATAAATTTGATTGAAATCAGCACATGGTTTTAAATGCAAAAGTGAATAGGTGCTGCGTAGGATGGAAAACATTTAAAACTTTAAAAAAGTGGTTAAATGGATTAATCCCACATGCAGTGGGTTACATTATTTTGGAATGTTTTTATATACAAATACACAATTCATAGTTTGAAGTTAGGAGCAAGATCTTCATTGGCTCGTGCGCTTGGTGGGAGATTAGTGGGTGCCAGCCATGTTGGTGGGCCACATAAGTTTTGAAGTAAAATAGACAAGAAACTTTAAAAAACTAAAAACATTAGTCCCACATGCATGGGAAATTGGAGATTTGAAGGGTTTATATACAAGAATGCACAGCAAGTAAAGAGAGAAGAAGCCCGGAGGCTCTGCACGCGCGTGCATGAAGGTGCCTTGAAAATTGTGCAAATTTTGGTGGGAACTGTGGGGATGACATGGTGAGCACATGATTTAGAGAGTCATGATGAAGTGGCACATATCTCGAGGTAGATGAGATCAACAACGGGCATTAATCATGAAGGAAGATCTACGGTCGGCACAATGAACTGAACTAGGAGATGCGAGGAAGTTATCATTGAGGGATCGTGCCAAGCCAACACGTAGCGGGGGCAATAGCAGTGCACTCAATGTAGCATCCAGATGGAGATGAGGTGGTAGACACACAGGATATCATCCGAGATGGCATGCATCCTGAGGTGATCAAAATTTACGGTTGGTGCAATGACTTAGAGAGAAAGTTGCAAGGTGTTTATCATCAAGGGAACATGAAAGGCTGCCATGTGGCACTTGGACAAGTGGCAGGCTAGGATGAGGCAGTTGACATGGGCACCTAGGTGGACTTTCAAACCAATCAGGAGGTGCCACATGTCAAATTCTGGTGCAATCTAGAGGAAAAAGCATAATATAAGAGGATTAAAGTGCCTGAAGGTGTGCAGAAAAGGTAATAAATGGAGAAATTTGAAATTAAAAATTTCAAAATGCATGGATTTAATACAGATATTAAAATTAAATGTCATCTTATTTCAATAGTTTAACTATTGAAAAGGTATGTATTTTCAAAATATTTCAAACTGTTAAAAGGGTATGCACGAGAGGAAGAGTTTGATTTAATGGCTGAGGGGGCAAATTGTATCCAAAATACCAAGTATCATATACTGTCAGAAAGGTCTTGAAATAAGGATTCTGATTTTGTAGTCAATTTTAGTGCAGGATCAAACTAGTTTGAACAAAATGAGAGAAGAGTGAATCAACTCAAAATTGGTTAGAGCAGAGAGGATAGGTGGTGTTTCAAAAAATATCTAGAGATCTTTTGCTTTGGCTACATGTTCAAAATTCTTCCATTGTTATAGGGTTCCAAATCCTTGTCTCCATAGTGAGTTGCAGAGTACTAGATCCAGGGATGCCCAATTAATTCATGGTTCCATTAGGATATAGTTTATTGGACTATATTAGCTTTGTTATCAGTTAGAATAGATGTTTTTCATATCTTTTGCGTATTTTTGAAGTGGTAAATATTGTAGATCAGATTGGTACAGAAGCAAGATTCATCACACTTAATGCAAGTTTTCTCACATTCAAGTCTCTCCACCGTGTTGTTCATTTGGATTATGATTTTTCTAATTCATTGCATGGATTCATCTATGTATGTGTTATTATTCCTTAGTTCTGATTTAGAATTAGACTAAATAAATCTATGGATATGACACAAGTTTCATCTGTTCTACATATGGATTTGTATAAATAGTGTATGGTTTGATATCATTTGTATTCATGGATTTGAGTCTTTGATAGTAGTTTATTTTTGTATGCTGCTCCTAAACTAAAATTATTGCCTAGTGGATAAGGAACTGATCAGAAATTAATATATTCCTTGTTGATACATGACAAATTAGTCTTGGCTATGTTCTACATTTAAAGAAATAAACTCCAGATATCTGAAGGTTTTATGTGGTTTGTGGTTGTACTAATCTCCTACTCCACTTCAAGGTCGATGTTCAATGGGTGATTAGTTGGTCACCTAGTATCTCTCGTTCATGTTGAAGCCTTTGTGAGATTGTTGTTGATTGATGCCAAACAGAGTATTGAAAGCATTGAAGGGTGTCTCCCCCTTTGTTTTGCAAAACCTAAAGCATAGAAGGATGGATCCGCATCCTTGTTAATTGGTCCTTTTCAATTGTGGTTGAATACCGAGAGTTGAATACTCTTCAAAATACATCATAGGGTGAAAAGGATGTTGTTCAGTAATCATAGTATAAAAAAGAACCAAAAGGTACCATCCCCACCGGGGTTTTCCCTTGGCCAGGGTTTCCTCGACAAAAAATAATGGTGTTATGAGCACTATGTTATTTTCTTATGTTCTTTTCATTTTTGCAAGCTTATGGATTATTAATAATTGGTTGAAAATTTTAATTAAGTGTCCCCCGCTCTCAGTATTACCTAATCCTAACAATTGGTATCAGAGCTTTTGGCCCTTGGAGAGAAAGTCTAACAGCTTAAGGGAGATCAGAATGGATTTAGATAGTTTGCATGAAAAATTTGATGCTGCACTTGAAGACCTTGATAAAGAAAAATCAGAGAATGGAGAACTAAGATTGAACATGCGAAGAGCTGAGAAATTTATAAAGAAACTTAGAGACCAGCTTGAACTTTCTAGAAGTCAGAGACAGGATCTTGTGGGTTAGATAAAAGAAGATTCAGACAAAGACAATTCAGATCAGATGAAGCAACTTGAAGAAGAAAATTAAACCTTAAAACTTGAGAATGAATCCATGACTAAAGAGATTCAATTACAAAAATATGCTAAGAAGAAGATTGAAGAATCTTTGAATAGTGAAAATACTTTGATAGAACAAATGAAGAATGAGGCTGACAACTACAAGAACAAGTATCTAGAATTAGAGAAATACAATCATATCATAAAAGTTGAACTTGTTGAGGCAAAGAAAAACATTGAGAAACTTCACACTAGCAGTGATTTGATCAATGAACAATGAGACAGATAGAAACCTAAAGGTGATATGACTGGTGTTGGATTCAATGAAGTTGAATGTTCGAAGAAACAAGAAGAAAATTTTGATGCAAAGATTGATGTTGAGAAACCTACAAGTGAAGAATCTAGAGAACAGATCAGACCCTTCAATGGTAGATGCTTTGGTTGTAACAAGTTTGGACACATGAAAAAAGATTGTAGAGGTAATACCCCTCTTAAGACCTTTTTTTGGTTATTGTTTTAGTTGTAATGGATATGGGCACAAGAAAGCAGAATGCAGGAAACCTAATCAATCTGGATATAGACAAGACAATGGAAGAGAACATATCATGAAACCTACATGCTATAAATGTAATAATCTGGGACCATTTCAAAGTATTGTAAGCTACAAGTAAATCAGAAAAGAAGACCTATATGTTACAAATGCAATAATCCAGGTCATATAGTGAAGTTTTGCATGTATAATGGAGAAAATAATAGAAGAGTACCACCTCCTATGAATACACAAAAGAATGGAAATGATATTGGTAAGAGTGTTGCAGATTTAAAGAGTGGTTTTGAAATTTTTTTTAAGAAAGAAGAGGATAAAAGCAGTGGTAAGATATGGAAGATCAAAGAGACAAGTGAGACATTGGTTTAGGGAGAGACAGTAGATGCTACTGCATCTTCTCCTGATGGTAAGAAAGATGAATCAACCTAATTGGCTGATCATGGCCTTAGGGGGAGCATTGGATGAAGATATTATAATATATCCAGCCCCTGATTTTGTGGATTGAGCTCTAGCGAGCTTAGGTATGATTGTGGCCGACATCATGGAGTATATATTTAAGAGTGCAACATTGAATGATTCTTATTGTGTGATCATGAGATTTATAGTCAACTAGAAAGCATTGGGTAATGTGAACTTTTAATGACTTAACATTGTATAAAGCACCATATGATTATCTATTTCCTTACCATTTGACAAGTAGCAACCTAAGGAAATCAGAGAGTAGAGATATTCAATCTATCTTACAATTTCCTTGTGTGATCGATTAAAGAAAAAACTCAGAAGTCAGTGTGTAAGAGGTATTTACATCATCTATCTATGGATGCACCTATTATTTATAATGTTCTAGATCAACCTAGATATAAATTCAAGAAACATCCTTTGAAGTCTTGTGAAGAAGACCCTGAAGGAGAATTTTCTTAGACACCATATGGATTTTTACATGTAGAAGACATTGTTTGGTTTAATGGGAAGTACTACTGAGACGGGAGGGGTGAATCAATACCTCTAAAAAAATTTATTATCCTTTAATCATTTAACCTTAGTAATCAATTGGATATCCATTCCATCTAAACTATACTATCTTTGTGTGAGTTATATCAATTCATAACATTAAATAACATATGAATCATTCATAGAAACATTCATGAACATAATTGACACATAACACAAGATATGATATCACAGAAAACTCCTGTTAGGAAGTAAAAACTACGGTGGGGATGGCACCCATGAAAATTCATTATCTACAGAATGGAAGGGGTCGGTTAAGGATTACAATTTTTTATCACTTCTGATGATCTACCCTATTAGGAGTATCAGTGGAGACCTACTAAATTCTACTCTGTTAAGAGCTTTTAGTAGCACTATTAAGTGTGCACTCGGTTAAGAGATTTTATATAGGACTGTTAAATCCACCTTTCTTGAAAGGATTTCTTACACTTTGCTTCACTTGTTAGAATGACAAAAAATTACAAATTGACCTGGTAAGTGCAATCTCCTATTGCTGATATAGATCCTATGTAGTTCACATACAAAATAATATCACCTTAACTATGATTGAATAATACCTCTGATTATTGGTTCCTCTGTTCTTGATTCTGCTAACCAAATTCTTCTTTTTCTGCTCTGGTTCTTGAAACTCTCAATTCAATCCATAGGTGTGCTCATTTTGTTCTCCTTTCTCTTACACACAAATTCTAATGAATGATTACATCATCTATTTATAGATGGATTGATTTCATTGAGTTGATGATAAAAATAATGTTAACTCTAAGATCAGGTTTACAACTTGCACCTAGATCTCCTAGTCTATGTGCTTTAAATCAGTTAGACTGATTAAAACACTTACATTAATGTTTCTTGTCCCTAAAGAAATGGATTTAAAATAATTAAATATCCTATAAATAGAATACCCTTTCTTTATCTGACGTGGAAGTCAGATCCACTTTTTGCGGGCTACAACTGACTTTCGGTTTTGTCTTTTGGTCATGCTTGACTGTCCTTCGGTTTTTACTATCAGTTGCACTGAATCTGTTTCATCGGTCTGCACTGTAACTTGCATTTTGGGTTCCTCTGTCAGGTTCCACTTTAACTCTCTACATTGTGGTCTTTGGTTTACACACTACCTTGTGTCATTGGTTCATTTTGTACTTAGTCATCTTGGTGATCTACCAATCTGATCTTCAATTTTCCCTTTACTATCTTTCGGTGTAAGCTTACCAAAAAATTTGTTTGAATACTAATGAAAAATTAATGTCATCAATCTCCCCCTTTGACATTAGTATCAAAAACTGATATGTGCAAAATACTAACAAAAATGTTAAGTGTATGCAACATATATAATTCTTAGTCATTTAATGACTCCCCCTATGTATATGGTTGTATATCTGTACATATGATATATTTTCCTTCTTCATATCACTGTCCCTTTATGAATGTACATATACATATCTACCTTTTTCCCAATCTGACTAAATGTACATAACATTTTCAATGATATTTTGTACAAGTATCATTTCCCCCTTTATTTGATATTAAGGGCAAAGGTCAATTACCTTTAGAGTTTATCAAAAATATGTGAGTGAGAAGACTTCATGTCTTCCATCATTTTCTCCAATTGCTCCTTCAGGTTTTCTAGAGTCATGTTCTCAAGTGTTATCTTGGCATGCATATCATATATGTTGTTTGTTACAGACATCTCGGGAGTTGCTATCAGTTGCCTCGCTGAACTAATATGTTATTGTAGCAGTGTGATATTTGGTAGAAGTTGAGCCTGTAGCTCAGTTACTTCTTCTCTAAATCATGTCTCTACTTCCTACAGCTCTTTCCTTAACCGTTTTACTTCTATGATCTTTTCATAATGTAGTTTGACTTCATTTTCTCCATCGGTTGTTACGCTACCAACACTGTTTGCTAGATCTGTATCTAGCTTTGCTATATTTTCACTATTTTCTTGAGTGAACTTTTCAATTGTTCTTAGCTTTTGAATTAAGGTTATAGCTTTAGATATAATGGGGTCTAATTCAGATATGAACTCTGGCATATTTACCTTATTCTTGGCCACTTCTTGGTTGATGTTCTCTAGAAGCTTTTGTTGATACTTTATTTTTGATCTCTCCTCAATTGCCTTCTCAGCATCAACATTCTAAGTTGTGATGGTGTTGGTAAGGATAGATAGTTGATCAATTATGGGCTTTCTTTGATCAATATCAACATCGGGTACAATTTGGTGTGGAATGTCTCATGTTGTTTCTAGTACCATTGATTCCTTATGTTGTTTCTTCAGCTTTTCTTGTAATGCCTTCCTTTGGCATATCTCTCCATATTCTTGTAGTGCATCAATGTCAAGTGTAGTGGGGTCACACTTTGGTATTTCTATGATTTCAGCTAGTGTTACCTCCAACTTGTTCTTCTTCTTTTGTGACTTGGTGGAATGTAGCACCATTACTAATTTCTCAACCTTTTCTGTTGTGCTTGACGATGTGACTTGTTGTTCTTCTTTCTGCTTCTTTACATTGGTTTCAGCTCGTCAAGTGTCTATAGACATCTCTACATTCACCTTAACATCGTCGGTACCACATTTGTCTATTTTCTCAGGAGTTCCATCTTTTGGTTTATCTCCTTCATTTGAGTCCTTTGCATCATCTGTCTTTGTGTTCTCATTATTTTTTGGAGTTTCCACATCCTTGTCCTTGTCTCCTTCTACGACCTTGTTTTTATCAGTTACATCTTGAGTGTCTCTAATGTTTTGCTGACCATCGATGTTTTCTTTATTTGCATCCTCTCCTGCATCCTTTGGAGTTTCCTTGTCATGTGATTTACTTGATTTTTTCATTATATTGATAGCTTGTATCAATATTGGCATCTTGCTTGGAATTTTCACCTATTCTCCATCAAGTGTTGTGTCCTTTTCATCAGTTGTATCTTTTACAACAGTGACATCTTCATGCTTATTGATTTCATTAGCTGGGTCATCGGCAATGTCGATGACATTGGTATCCACAACATTGTCATTTGTTGTATCATCCCATATTTCATCTACCACATCTTCATTTTTATTCGCTATTGTATCATCTTCCTCTTTATCCATCTCAATGGATGTATCATCTTTGTTTGCCTTATCAGCATCTTGTTGTTGAAGTTCTTTGTCGAGGTTGTCTTTCTCAACTGGCCTATTCATGATCTTGCACCATTTATTGTGACTGTCCTTTTCAAGTTCAATCAACTTGCCTTCAAGAAACTTGTATGCCCTTAGCTTTGGTCAGAATTCTTTCTTGTGTTTCTCCATCATTTCATTTATCTCTACCTTTGTAAATTTTGGTTGCATTAGAGACACAAGTACTCTCTCTGATTTCTTTCTCATTTTCCAAAGAAAATGTCCAATGGGAAAATAATATATCCAATAGTTCTCATGGTACATAAATTCCTTCAAATTGCATGGTTACATATTTGAAGTTATACATCTTAGCTATCATGGCTTCTTCAATTTTTTTTTGATCTTCTTGATTTATATTCCCTCATTTTCTAATGTGTGGATCAGTAATGGATCCAAAATTTGCAATATAAACACAAATGTCATCAATAGTGTCAGGTTATTTTACCTTGACATTTTTTGCCTCCAAGGCTTCATCTCTCTTAGTTTCCTCTATATGCTCTCAAGTTTTGATGAATTTTCTACCCTTCTTTTTTTGTCCTCTCTTCGGTGTAGGGGATTTTCTCTTCTAATTCTTGACTTTTCCTTTCTTAAGAGGTGAAGGAGTAGACTCTTTGGAGGTTTGGCTTCTAGTCCTTGAAGCAGCTGTAGTTCTTGGTCTCTTTGATGGTGGAGGAGGTGGTGATTCTGACTCT
This sequence comes from Thuja plicata, assembly GCA_018584345.1. Lineage (NCBI taxonomy): Eukaryota > Viridiplantae > Streptophyta > Pinopsida > Cupressales > Cupressaceae > Thuja > Thuja plicata. The sequence continues at coordinate 4,033,440 of MU226104.1, forward strand.
GTTTCCTTTGATTCATTCTTTTCTTCATCTTTACCGATAGACACTTGTTCTTTAGTTTCCTCCTCTTGTTCTATCTCTTCATCTTGCTTAGCTTCTTCCTCGTCTGCAGATAGAATCTTCTTGAGATTATTTACCATTTTGTTCTTCTTTTTCACTATCTTTTTGACTACTAGGCCTAATTTAATTCTTGTCTTGGCCTCCTCATATGTGCCAAACCTTGGTTTCTTTTTGTCTAGTGGCTCATTGATTAAGGCATCAATTGCCTTTATTGCAATATCAATGTTGGTCTCATATTCCAGTGGTTGCAACTATTTTTTTCTTGCTACTATAGGTTTGATGTCAGTATGATCTGTGTTGACCATGAATCATATCTCATCTTTATATTGCTCGATAAGTTTCTCAAGGATTCTTACCCTCTTTTTCATTCGGTCTTTGAATACATTAAAGTATTCATCCATGACAGTTTCAAAATTATCTCCTAGAGCATCTATGTGCTCATTAATTTGCATGGTTACCAGTTTGGTGCTATCCCATTTTACATCTCCAACAGATGGGAAATTTTCTTGAAAATAAAATAAAATACACATGATTAATGAGCCAAACTTACAGGTGTTTGACTTTGCATTCCTAATTATTTTTAGGTTTTCCTTTAGCTGATTCAGGACTAGCTTAGATAAGTCTAACTGTGTACCTTTCTTCACAATTTTGTATGTTGTGTCCACAATACCTGATGAAATACTATTTAATCTATTGGCCTAGAAAAATTTGTAGCCCAATACACATGCACCAAACTTAATCTTGTCATCGGTTATTGTTATCACCTTAAAACCATGGCCATCCCATTTGGCTCCAGTCATCTTTTCAGTCTCTACCTTTGGTGGATGCTTTAATGCCTTTACTTTATCGGTTATGGGGTAATCGGTGACCGCATGGATGACATCTCAAGTGATTTCCTTCGGTTAATCCAACCATAACTTGTTATTGTGCATTCTTCTTAGCACTAACTGAATCCAATCAGTTTTGAAGACCTTAGGAAAATTTAGGGCATTGGTAAGCCCTTTTACCTCAATGTGCTCGTGTTCTTCCTTAAGGGTTCCATCATCATTACAAAGCTTCTAGTAAGCTTCTTCCATCTCTGACATTCCAATTTTTGTAATCTTGTAGTGTATGAAGGATTAGACATCTTCAACAAGAAAAACCCTAGCTGGTATACGTGAAAACACACCAGTGTTATTAGGTTATGAGGCAGCCTCTGGATGAATCTTATATTTGGGTTCCTCACATACATTGTTTTTGATGAGTTTGAATTCATCCTTCTCTACTTTCTTACCTTTTACCGATCGTGATGTTGATTCCATTTTCATAAATTAGGGCTTCTGCGTAAATGCGTAAAAACATAGAGTTGTCGGTCTGTAGAACTTACTATTGTGTCTGTAGTGATCTCTGAACTATTTTGTAATGCTTGTAAGTTGATTCATGATCACTCTACAACTTGGTTCCTTTCTGCTCAAAATCGCCTTCGCTCACTCTACTCTAGGTGTCATGATAAATGAGTGACTCTGATGCCCTATCTATAGTCGTTGCCCTAAATTGTGTGTAATAAATGCTCACCAACTCATCAATGTTTAAATATTGAGTTCATTGGAAAATATTTTATTACCATCAGTGATGCTTACAATGTTTTTGAGCAGTCAAAGTTGACTTAGTCTTTACCGATCTAGGTTTTGGTAACACAGATAGCTTGTTCTTGTGTTTATTTATCGATGCATCTCGGTCAATACTAACAAAATTTACTTATAACTAACATCTCTCAATAAATGTAGGCATTCTTTGCTTCAATTTTATACCGATGGGTTTCGGTATATATTCTCGAAGATAGTTTTCACATATTTCAACAAGTATAACCATGATGCATCTTTCTTATGCTAATTTGGAATGTTTCAACATTTTATGGAACTGATGTAAAGTAATAGCTTAGTGTTAATGCAGTTCCATGCTTACTTGTTCTGCTTAGGTGGGGTTGGTGATGTCACCAGATCCATTGGATGGGGTGTCACCATTTGCAATTCTCATTCCAGCTTCATCATTGCTTGAAGCTTTTATCCACATCTTGTCTCTAGCCCTCCGGATATCTTCAATGGTGTTTCCATTAGGGTATGTGCTTGTCTCTGCCATTAGGTCTCTGCAGTCCTTTTTGAGATTACCAACTTTATGATAGTGTAAGAATCTCATTCTGGGGTTAGTCCATCCTCTAGGATTTCTAGTCCATAGTCTCATATAGTTTGCAGAAATGTGGCCATATCTACCACATGTTGTACAGTTTTTCCAAGTATTTTAATCCCATACATATTGATTACCAATTCTCTTTGGTTGATATGGAGTTTCTTGACCTTTTGGCTTCCATGCTTTCCTTTTCTTTTTCCAACATTCAAGACTTATGTGCCCATTCATCTTGCATGTAGGAAAATATTTGTCCATATAGGTTTCCTTCTTTGTTTGATCAATTTTATATTTACATTCATATGCCTTATATCCTTTCTTGTTACATTTATAACATAATCCTATGAATGAAGGTGTAGATTTAGGAATACCTTTCTTGTTACATTTGTTGTGTGACCTTTCTTTCCACGGTGTTTGCATGTAAGATTTCTTGGTCTTGGATTTTCATACACATTCTTTGGATTGGATTGATTTGATGATTCTCCACTTTTGGTAAAGCCTAGACTGTTGTTTTTGTTGACTCTTCGTTGTCCTTCCAGAAAATCATCCATTCTTTTATTTCTCTCTTCAACCTTTCTGATAACTTCATTATGTTGTTGCTGAATTCTAACCTCATGCTTTATTTTTTCATTTTCTTCTCTTAGTTCACCGATAATTTGTATTCTTTCAATGAGTTTAACATTCATTCTATTTTCTTCTTGACTCATAAGAACAATTTGATTTGTGAGCTCATGGTGATGCTCATCATGTCTTTGAATTTAAAACTCCTTTTATTGAAGCTTCTATGTAATCTTCCTCCTATCATCAGTAGCTAGTGTTATTTCTATTTCATCTTGTCTAGCAGAACTCATCACATCAATCATTCTAACCATCTGGGTCTCTTGACCAATTTGCAGCATTTTTAGTTGTTTTGTCATATGTTGATTGATCTCCTTTAGATTTGTGATGTTTTCTTCTGATGTATCTGATGCCATGCTTGCATTTGATCCTAAAGACTCAAAGAAGTCTGGAATCTCTTCTTCTTGATAATAATTGTCATTCCTCCAGGTTGCCATTCCTTTCCTCTCATCAAGCAACTGTCTCGTGTTTATTCTACCTTCTTTATACTATTCATAGAACATCTGTATCTCAAGCTTTTTATTCTCAATATTTTTATCAAATTTGTACTTCTCCATTGTATCATCTTTTCTCTTAATCCTTTGATCTTTCCAAGAAGAGACTTAGCTCTGATACCAATTTTTGGGTTTAATTTGAAGTAGTACTAAGAGGGGAGGGGTGAATCAGTACCTCTAAAACTTTTTCTTATCCTTTAATCATTTAACCTTAGTAATCAATTGCATATCCATTCCATCTAAACTATACTATCTTTTTGTGAGTTATATAAATTCATAACATTAAAATACATATGAATCATTCATAGAAACATTCATGAACATAATTGACACATAACACAAGATATGATGTCACAGAAAAATCCTGTTAGGAAGTAAAAAATGCGGTGGGGATGGCACCCACAAAACTTCACTATCTAGAGAATGGAAAGGGCCAGTTAAGGCTTAAAATTTTATATCACTTCTGATGATCTACCCTGTTAGGAGTATCAGTGGAGACCTTTTAAAGTATACTATTTTAAGAGCTTTTAGCAACATTGTTAAGTGTGCACTTGGTTAAGAGATTTGATATAGGACTGTTAAATCCACCTTTATTGAAAGGATTTCTTACACTTTTCTTCACTTGTTAGAATGAAAAAGAATTACAAATTGACCTGGTAAGTGCAATCTCCTATTGCTTATACAAATCCTATGTAGTTCACATACAAAATATTATCACCTTAACTGTGATTGAATAATACCTCTGATTATCATTTTCCTCTATTCTTGATTCTGCTAACCAAATTCTTCTTTTTCTTCTTTGGTTCTTGAAACTCTCAATTCAATCCATAGATGTGCTCATTTTTTCTCCTTTCTCTTACACACACATTATAATGAGTGATTGCATCATCTATTTATAGATGGATTGATTTCATCGATTTGATGATAAAAACAATGTTAACTCTAAGATCAGGTTTACAACTTGCACCTAGATCTCCTAGTCTATGTGCTTTAAATCAGTTAGACTAATTAAAGAACTTACATTAATGTTTCTTGTCCCTAAAGAAATGAATTTAAAACAATTAAATATCCTATAAATAGAATACCCTTTCTTTATCTGACGTGGAAGTCAGATCCACTTTTTGCGGGCTGCAACTGACTTTCGGTTCTGTCTTTCGGTCATGCTTGACTGTCCTTCGGTTCTTACTATCGATTGCACTGAATCTGTTTCATCGGTCTGCACTGTAACTTGCATTTTGGGTTCCTTTGTTGGGTTCCACTTTAACTCTCTACATTATGGTTTTCAGTTTACACACTACCTTGTATGATCGGTTCATTTTGTACTTAGTCATTCTTGGTGATCTACAAATCTAATCTTCGGTTTTCCCTTTACTTTCTTTCAGTGTAAGCTTACCAAAAATGTTGTTTGAACACTAATGACAAATTAATGTCATCAGAAATTAGGGCATACATTCATTGTAATTATGATATACTAGGTGTTGATGAAATTTCTACTGAAAATGGAGTAAATGACTGAAAAAGGCATTATGAGAGATGAATACAAACATGTTGATCAATTGAGTATTATGAAAATTCTAGACTTATATGAATTCGATGAAGAAAAATGGTTTAATATATTGTTGAGCAGAGTACATGATCAATTTATTTGGGTAGGTGAGCAACCTATGAAGATTTGTAGTGAATTGATTCAAGAGATTACTGGATTGGATAATACTAGAATAATTCATGTAGAAGAGAAGCATGTTAAGAATCAAGTTGAAACCCTAACACACTCAAAATGGGATAGGTTAGTAAGCAACATTGTGCAACAGGATGTAAAATTTATTGTTATGATACTTGGTTACAAATTCTACTATAGTAGTAGACCTAATTCAGTATCGGTGGGAGTTATCATGATGGCATATAGCATGGTGAAAGAGAATATTAAATACAATCCATGGAAAGTGTTAGCACAAATATTTATGGAGAATGTGAAATTGATAAATAAAGACAGATCAAAGACCTTCAGATTTGGTTCACTATTGATGCATATGTACATACACATTGAGCACAGATTTCTAGGCATGCACCCTAGTGGTTGGAGAAAAGGGATACCTACTAGTGTTTATAATTCACAGAGTTATAGGAGACAGAACAACACATGGGTTGATAGTGAGTTTTTTGGTATGATTAAGATTCTTCAAAGGAAGATGAAAGGAAGATACAAGATACCTGAAGAATTAGTTGATAAGTACAAGCATACAATCTATTTCATGGTTGAAACTGATTGTGTATTCTTTGAGGCAGTTATACAGAGGAAGAAATGGTGTTATCCTATGGGATATGAGGTAAGTTATGAAGTATTAACTATAAAAATTGAACATGTCCTAGCATCTGAGATAGATACATCTGAGGAGAGATGGGGAACCTATGAGGAAAAATAAGTTAGAGTAAGAGAGGAACAAAATAGAGGTTTGACGAAAATAAAATTAGACAACATTTTGCATGAATGCGGTATTAAGGTAGGATTCACTGAGGAAGAGTTGAAGGAAGTTAAGAAGTTAGTAGAGCAATCTTCTAGATTGGAAAGTACTTCTACTACAAATCTTACACCTCCTGAAGTAGTGATGGTAGATAGTCCACCTCCTCCACCATAGAAGACCTTGCAGGTAGAAAAGATTATTCCTAGAGTGAGTCCTAGATCCAGCAAACAGATTTCACCACCTAAATAACAAAACACTATGAGAGAAGAGAAGAAACCTAAAAGTTACAAGCATATATGGAAACTTGACTTCAAGATGATTGAGAAGAGAGATATTGAGCAAGGGAAGTTAGTTTCTATTAAAAAATACTATGACAGGTATGAGGAAACTGATAAACTTTGGATTGAGGATGTTGTAGTTAATCATTTACTTTTTTTCAAGAAGAATCTATTGGAGATAGAGGGAATTATACCTGAAGAGTTATATGGTAGATTGGAGACTAGGAAATAGCTAGCATGGATTGAGGATGAAACTATCAGAAATCAATAAATTGGTAATATGTTGCATGTAGTTTCTATGCAAGAAAGAGACAGAAATTTTAAAGAACTGAAACCTTTATTGAGAACTAAGACTAGAATAGTGAAGATTATGGCAAGAAAATATGATGAAGTTACTGAAGAGACTCAAAAACCATTGGACCAGATATTAATTAACACTATTCCTAAGAAGACCCCACTTCCTACAACTACTTTTCCTACACCCTTAGGAATGGGAGAGAGTTCAAAGAGAGCTGAGGCAAGTGTTGAGAAGAGCCAAGTTGATATGCAACCAGATTTATATGTTTCTAGTTTTCCTGTGACTCTTGACACTTCACATGATGAGGACCCATTTGAAGAAAATAATGACAATATAGTGATTGAGGAAGAAGGATAGAAAGAATTGGAGCAGAAAGAAGAAACATCAAATGTTGAATTCAAGAATGAAGTTGACACATCTTCTACATTATTGTTGGCAAGTACAGACAAGTCTACTAATATGGATGTTGATTGCATGGATGAGGATGAGTTGGTAAAATTATCATTTACTTCACTTACAGAGGTCTGACAAGAAAAGTGACAAGAAGACCAAGGTGATGTCTAGAGAAATTGATATTGTGAATATATTTCTCCTATTACCTATTGTTTTCCAGAATAGAGATGATGTAGAGAACCTGGATTTGGCACTTGATGTGTTTGATGGACATTATGAGAACTTGGTAAAGATTGCAGAAGGAAAGGTAGAAAATAAATACTCAAAGAAGAAGCTATTTGAAGTTTGCTGGTCTATCTCATGGGACTTGGGCATTTTGAGAACTAGTACAAAAAATGCTAAGAGTTGTATTGCACATGGCAAGAAACTATTCAGTTATTTCATAAACCCTATCAAACATATTCAAAATGTTGAAGACATTATTGCCAAGGACAGGGAAACCTTGAATAGCATGATGGGCAGTTGTGAGACCTCTTCACAATCTGTAATGGACTTGGAAAAAGAAGTAACAATATTTTTTTCTAAACTAACTGTATTGGATATTGAGAAAGGGAGAGTTTTGACAAGGTTTGGTTTACTGAAGAGTTTAATCACTCCTAAGCTATCAATTATTGAAGCCCATGTTGGTTGTATTTCGTGTTTCGCCCTTTTCCTTGTCTTGTTCTCTCAGGTTTCTGGGTTTCGTGCTAATTCCATGTCAAAATCCTAAAAAACCCTGTAAAATCCTAAACCCTAAGGCCTAATGTTGAACGATGTATCTAAAAACCCTTAGCCAT
>MU226104.1:4047186-4067392 GCA_018584345.1 Thuja plicata
GTTATCAGTCATCTTACAAGGTAAAACCTGCCTGAGTAGTTGTGGAACTCAAAAACGAAGAAGGATATTGTTTAGTCCTTAGAAATTAGGCTTTTCTTGCCTCTGAACTCTGAGTCAGAATCAAGAGATAACAAGGTTCAAGTAAGTATATCAAGCAGTATAGTTCATGCAAGAAAAATCCCTAACAGCCCACTTATCAGACATGGATAAAACTGCAAAATCATTGGCTAACTCTATGCCAATAGAGTGGAAAGAAGAAGAGACAACATCATTTTCATTAAATGGACTAATTCATGTTATTCAACTATTTCTTAAGTCATATAGTATAGAAGTGAAGATCTTGGAAGATTCCTTTCAAGATATTCTGAAATTGGTAAGCAAGCACTAGTTTTATTTCTTTTTATGCACCTTTGTCATTGTTTTCAAAGGGGGCGAAGAGAGAAGAGAAAAATGAATAAGGGAGAAGAGGAGAATATAATGTATAAGGGAGAAGAGAAAAACAAAATAGAGAAAGAAGAAGGAGAGACTGTTTTTGTTTTGTTGGAAGACTTAGTCATTTTTTTGTTAAGTGTTTCCATCAATGCCAAAGGGAGAGATTGTTGGAAAGTGATCAATTTTGTATGATGTGATTCACTTTTTGGTAGTAAATTAAGGCAATACATCTGGCTTACTAATCAATTCCTTTAAACTTAAGTTTTGGTGACTCTGAAATCAGGTAAGTACAGAAGTAGAAATACAGAGGTATTTTGAGTATCAAAGATTGAGATCAATGACTTACAAAAAGCGACCTTAGAAGAAGATAGTATGGGGTATGTGTGACCTCTGCCTAAGATCTATTTTTTTTGGTGATGTTTATAGTAAGTTAGAGAGATTTGAAGACAGACAGACAGCAGTAGAATAGTGATACAGAGCAGTTGGAAAGAAGCGATGATTCAGGGAGTATGACATGGACTCCTGGTGATCGGAGTTGGATTATGATTTTTGATAACCTATATTTTCATTATGTAAGAGCATCGACTATGCATTTTATATTTTTTTATTAAATTTATTTTGTATTGAGAGCCGACTATGTAATATTTGTATTTGAGATCCGACTCGGTAAAGAAGAAAGATATATATGTAAGATCTTTTTGTTGAGTGAAAATGAGTTGTGAACAAATTTTTGGATGTGATATGCAAATGGTAGAGAAGAGGATGAAAAAGATCATTGAAGAACTATGATTGGAACTATCTAAGCATTAGAGATGCTTGTTTTGTTCATTACTAAGAACATTTTGTAACAGAACTATATTGTAAGAGTTGTACGCTCTTTTGGCCCCTAACATGGTGTTGTATACCTTTAATAGGGTTTTTATTCCTTTAATAAGGAAATGTACTATGTAATATTCAGCTCCTAATAGGGCTAGGTCTCCTAACAGGGACACTATAATTTAGTGTATTCTTGTGGGTACCATCCCACCAGGGTTTTCCCTTGGCTAGGGTTTCCTCAACAAAAAATAATGGTGTTATGAGTAGTGTGTTATTTGCTTATGTTCTTTACATTTTTGCAAGCCTATGGATTATTAACAATTGGTTTAAAATTTTAATTAACTGTTGTAATATTGATTCACCCCTCCTCTTAGTATTACCTAATCCTAACATACCGTAGTCTGGTACTTTTGTTGACTCTTCTTTTTCCATCTAGAAAGTCATCCATCATTTTATTTCTTTCTTCAGCTTTCTTGATTATGTCATTATGTTGTTTCTGAATTTTGACTTCATGTTTCATCTTTTCATTTTATTCTCTTAGCTCACCGATAGCTTCTATTCTTTCAATGAGTTTTGTATTCATTTTTTTTGCCTCTTGAATCATAAGAATAATTTGATTTGTGATCTCATGATGATGTTCTATAAGTCTTTGTATTTATAACTCTTTCTCTTGTAGTTTTTTAGTAATCTTCCTTCTATCATCAATAGCTAGTGTTCTTTCTTTCCCATCTTGTCTATCATTGTTCATGACATCAATCATTCTTACCATGTGTGTCTCTTAACCAATTTGTAGATATTTTACTTGTCCAGTCAGATGTTGATTTCTTTCATTCAGGCTTGTGATGTTTTCTTCTTATGTGTCTGATGCTTTGCTAGTTGTAGATCTTGAAGACTCAAATAGATCTGGTATCTCTTCTTCTTGGTATTATGTTTCATTATGTTGAAGTGATATGCCATAATATTTCTTTCATCCAGCAATTGTCTCATCTTGATTCTAGCCTCTTTATACTTCTCAAAGAAGATATTTATCTCTAACTCCTGATTCTCAAGACTCTTGTCAAGCCTGTACTTCTCCATTATATGATCTTTTCTCTTAAGTCTTTAAAATTTCCAAATACGATAACTAGCTCTGATACCAATTGTTGGAAATAATGGGAAGTATGTACTAAGAGGGGAGGGGTGAACCATTATCTCTAAAACTTTTAGTTAATTAACCTTTAACCTTATGTAATCAAATCTTTTCTTTACAGATCATATATGTTGTTCTTTCTTTATGCATGTGATATCAATTCATAATCTTAATTGTATGTAGACATTCATACAAACATTCATGAAAGAAATAACACATAACACAAGATATGGTAACACAAAAAACCCCTATTAGAAGGTAAAAACTGTGGTGGGGATGGTACCCACAAAAACTTCACCATCTGTAGATTGGAAGGGGTCGGTTAAGGCTTACAATTTTGATCACTTTTGATGATCTACCTTGTTAGGAGTATTATGTAAAGACTAGTTAAGGTCTACTATGTTAAGAGCTTTAGAAACACTATTTAGTGTGCACTGGGTTAAGAGATTTACAATAGGATTGTTAAACCCACCTTTCTTGAAAGGATTTATTCTATTTTCTACACTTGTAAGAATGTAGAAAAAAATACTCATTGACCTGAGTGTATGCAATCTATAATTTCTGATTACAGATCCATTAAAGATTAAATGTACAAAGTACCACCTAATGTGGTTGATTAATACCTTTGTTTCTCGGTAGCCTTGATTCTTGGTTCTTGATAACCAAATTCATCTTTTGTTGTTATGCTTATTGAAACTCTCAGTTAGATCCATAGATGTGCTCCTTGGCTACAATCATCCTCACATCCATCTCAAATGGACAATTACAACAACTATTTATACAATAGATTTGACCTTTTTAGTTTCATGTATTACAAACTTAACTCTATGATCAAAGGTTTACAACTTGACCTTGATCTCCTAGTTTGCATGTTTTTAATCAGTTAGACTGATTAAAAAAATTACAATTATCTTTCTTGTCCCTCAAGAAATGGTTTTAAAACAAATATAAACTCTAAATATAAAGCATAACTATTTTATCTGATGTGCAAGTCAGATCCACTTTTCTCAGGATACAACTGACTTTCGGTGTATGATGCTCGGGTTGCTCTGAAATTAGTTTGTCTGTCTTTTGGTGTTCCTTTGATGAACTATTTTTTGGGTTCCCTTTCTCTGTCAGGTTCCTCTATTTCCTGCTCTATCATTTTATATTGTAACCTGCTTGTTAGGTTCCTCTGTATCATCTTTGGGTTGCACTTTTGGTTTACACTGTAAAACTTGTCTCATTGGGTTTCTCTATACTTAGCACTTTCGGTCTGAAATGAAACTTGTCTTTTGGTGTAGTGTAACCGACGATTCAAACAACTATTTTCTCTTTGCATCCTAATGTAAAAACTTATGTCATCACATTGGTTCTATATGTTTATCAAATTTAGGATCCATTATTGGTTTCATAGTGTAGCTATTCCCATCCTTATTGATAGTATAATTTTTTTCTCATCCCATTATGTTGAGCTTTAAGGTCATATTGCCAAGGGTGACCTAACAATATGTGACATGCATCCATGTCTACAATGTTAGGTATTATTCTATCTTTGTATTCCCCTATGGAAAAATCTACCCATGCATGATCATCAACTAGTTTTTTTTGTCCCTTTGTAAGCCAAGACACTTTATAGGGATAATAATGAAGGATCCTATTTAGACTCAAATCTTCAAGCATTTATTTGGACACTAGATTCTTTGGGGAACCTGAATCAACAATAAGTTTGCAAACCTTACAATGGCTCTTGCAATTTGTTCTAAAAATGGTCTTCCTTTGTTGTGGTTCTTGAGTTGCAGGGACCTTCAATAAATTCCTACTCACCATCAACCATACTCCTTCTTTTGGATCCAACTGCTTAGATGGTGAATTGACACTTTGAGCATCATCTTGAATTTGTTGTGTCATTTTGTCTCCTTTTGTGTTTGACCCTATCCTATCTAGGCATTTTTAGGTAGGATGACCCACTTGGTTACAATTGTAACATCTCAAGGGACCCCCATTTCTTCCTCCAAATCTACCTCTTTTGTTTGACCTTCTACCTCTTAAATTGCCTCTAAAACTACTCTCTCCATGAGATATTTCTTAACTATATTCTCCATTAGGTCTGGAATTATGTCCCCTTCTATTGATGATCCATCTACCGATACCATTTCTTGCTCCTCCTCTATTATTATTATCTTGTCTTCTATGTTTCTTTTCTTCCACCTTTAATGTCAACTCATAGCATATATGCACTGTGTCAAGGTCCAAGAGATTCAATTCATCTTGAATGTTCATCCTTAGGCCATTTAGATATCTGGCCACCTTCTCACTTTCAGTATGCATTGTCTTGGATTTCATACTAATATTTTGAAATACCTCAGTATAAGTGCTCACATCCATCTCCTTTTGTCTTAGATTGTGTCTTATTTTATGAAGTTGAACTTCATATTATTCTGGGATATAGGTTTCCTTTACCTTAACAGTCATTTTTCTCCATGTAGAGATCATACTCTTCCCTTCCTTCACCCTTTCTCCTTGGATGAAGTTCCACAATGTTAATCCTACTCCCTTCAACTTGGATTTTTCCACTTTGACACCTTGATTCTCAAGGATCTCCTCACATTCAAAGAAACTATCTAAGGACTCCAACCAGTCCATTACCATATCAAGATCCATCTGTCCACTGAAGATGGTCAAATCTAGTTTACTGTCCATGGTCCTTCTCTCCACAGACTTTAGGGAATTTAGAAGGTGCCTATGCTCTACAAGAATCCCCTCTTCTTCCAACCTAGGTAATGTATCCTCTTCCCCTTCTTCATATATCTTTGATAATTCTTCATTCTTTCCACCAACCTTTTCCTTCAACTTCTCTAGTTCTACTTTCATCCATGTATTCTACTCTACTTGCTCTTGCACAATCTTGGCAAGATCTACACTTTTTAGTTTTGGAGGCATTTATTGGGCATCTTCTCCTAACTCCTATGATGACTTATACACTGATCTTTCCCTTAAGGATTCTCAAAATATCTGATACCACTTGATCAAGAGTAGAGCCAAGTAGTGTAGGAATTGATCCCTAACACAAAATATTTCAAGTTTCCTATCCCTCAAGCCACAAATGGCTAACTCTTGGGTCCTTCTTCCTATATACCCCTTAGGGTAGTCACCTTATTATTCTTTAAGGTTATTCAACTCCTTTCTACATACTAGAATTTACTAACAAAAATCAAACCACAGTAGCCTTAGTGTGTCCTAAACCTCAAAACAAATTTTCTCTCAAGAACTTCTCCATACACATGAAAAATGCACCATCTCTTCAAGATTAACCATAGGGAGTAGGTTATGGTTTCACTAACCATCTCTATGCAAGTTAGGATCATTGGGAAACTTACACAAAGTTCTGTTGATCACAAGTATTAAATTGTCTTCTTAGGCTTAGTAGAACAGGCTTGGTTAGTAGCCCTAAGCATGGGATTTTCCCATCTTAACTTTTATAACTTCCAAAGGATCACTATAAATTCCCACACTTTAGAGTACCCTTTTGGGATATATACCAAACTCCAAATAATTAACTCCTAACTCCAACGGTATATTTCCCAAAAACCTACATGGACCAGAGACCTAATAGGTCTAATTAGGCCTGGTTATTGAAGCAAGTACTCATGAAAGGGTTCCCTAAACCAGATCAATTCCTATTGAAGGTGTGCCTACACCTAAGAACACCAAATCCACAACCATAAAGTTTATTTCCACTCCCCATAAAGCCTTGTGCATTAAACATCAGTACATTGTAGCTGAGCACATAAGGGATGCTCAACTAGAGCTTGGTGGAAAAAATACCAGAAAAACTTTTCTCCATCTGTCCTTTTGGATTCCTAACAAGCCCTGCCCCTACTTTCATTCCTCCCAAATCCGTCATGATCCACTCGTAGGGTTGCAAGTTAGGGGCTCATCTTCAGAACCTAGGTTATGGAGGGCTTCAATGGAAGTCTATGCAAAAACAATGATTCATCCCTTAAATCTCCACAAAATCAAATCAAACCAATTTCATTTGAAGCATGAAAGACTATAAAAATCCACCATGAAGAAACAACAATTCCTCCAATCAAAATGTAGTACAAAAAGTACAAAAAACAAAGAAAGTTATCCAGAAAATAGAATTTTATTGCTTTCAAAATTTGCCACCAATCTTACATCCATGAGCAATAGCCATGATTTTTTCATCTATGCTCCTATATCTCCTCAAAAAAACATCCAAAACTTATTTTCAAACCATTATGACCATTGGGGAGGTTAGAGGAACTTTTTGCAAAAAGTTGTAAAACTTGCTAAGTAACTTTTTGCAAGATTGCAACATTTTTGCAATTTTTCATGTCCTAGCTACCTAAAAATCCTAAAGACTTATAATTAGTACATTTTCATTCTAAATCCCCTAAGATAGCTATAAACAAAAAAATCTATAAAAATCTTTCCCTTTGACCAATTTTTACCACAAGGCTTATAAGTGCACCTCGGGCCAACTAGTCTTACAATTTGGGCTTTATTACATCAAAAGGGATCCAATGATCCTCAAGGAACTTTAGGCCTTTAAAAAATATCTATTACATCTTAGGAGGGGTGATCCTGCACCATGTATATTCCCTTAATTCATACTCTTCCTCCGCTTAAGATATATTCTTTTATATATTATAACTAACTATTTTTTTAAATCTCCCACAACTTGATGGCATGGATGCAAACTACAACTTTTGCATTTTCAGCTTGTGACTAATTAAAATTTTAATATGGAAGTACAATTATCTAGAACTTTATTTAAAATTATATTTTCTTAAGTTGTTGAAGTTAAGATAACTTATATTATTTTTTTATTGAAGATCCCCTATAAGAACATGCCCAGTTTATGCAATTTTGTTTGTAGTTATACGAATGTAGTACATAGATATGTTGTAATCATGTCCACTTGTTTTGGTCCAATTTGTTTTGTAATGATGTACAATTTAATTGTCCTATGTTGTAAATTGATATTTATTCAATTTAATTATTTAATGTTCTACGCTAATATTTGTCCAATGTATACTTTAAAAATAATATCAATGTAATTTTGGCCATGGTTAAAAAATAGCTCATATATTAGTTAGAATCATTATGCAATTAATAAAATATATTTAGACCAATTATTCGTGGCACTATATTCACCGACAAATATGAGGGAGATAAGACATTACAGGGTGATCTCACAATAGTGTGTCCCTCTTTTCGAGATGAAGGAAATTTGGTTTTGCAAATTTTTTTCAAGTTTAACCCCTTCACTTGAAGCCATGTGTTCGCATAAAGGGAGCACAAGCCTTCGCGTGAACATGATGATGTATGGGTGTTCGTGTGAAGACCATCCTTTGTGTGAAGAACCCTCGGACCGACTTTTTTTATATATTTCCTGTGACCCATTTAACTTTCACATTTCACTATTGGAGATCTTGTGGACCCAGGGCTTAGAGAAAACTAGTGACATCCAGAGCAACATCAGTGCATCCTGATCTTTTTTGACCTCTTTCAATTGTCATTTGTATCAGGTACACGCATTTTTCCCTTTTATTATAAATTATATGTTTTAAATTTATTTTAGTTAGTTTGTTGTTTTAAATAATTTTTAGTTAGTATAAAACCGTAGTAGAAATATTACAAAATGTTAGAAAACATTTAGAAAATATTAGAAATGTTAGAAAACATTAGAAAACCATAGTAGAAATGTTAGCAAAATGTTAGAAAATATTAGAAAACTGTAGTAGAAATGTTAGAAAATATTAGAAAATCGTACTAAAAATGTTACAAAATGTTAGAAAACATTAAAAAAACCATAGAAAATGTTAGAAAATATTTGTTTATAAATTGTTTTTAGTTAGCTCTCTCTCTCTCTCTCTCTCTCTCTCTCTCTCTCTCTCTCTCTCTCTCTCTCTCTCTCTCTCTCAATTATGTATATGTTAGAGTTATGTATAGATGTTAGTCATGTATAGTTAGATGTTAAAATATTATCCTAGGACCCCTTAGTACACCCTAGGACCCTTTAAGATACTTTGAGGATAGGACTTAGTACATCCTAAGACCCTTTAGGACCCCTATTTTGACATAAAACAATTTAAGAACCCTTAGGACCCTTCAGATCTAATAGGACTAATAGGACCTATTAAAACCAACTAGTACATCCTAGGACTGTTTAGGGCCCTTTAGGACCCCTATTGTGACATAAAAATCTTTAAGAACTCTTAGGACCCTTTACGACACTTAGGATAACCTACTATAACTCTTTAAGAACCTTTAGAACCCTTTATGACATATGACCCCTTAAGATGACCTATTAGAACATATATGACCCCTTAAGACATCTGGGAACCCTTATTAAGACCTTTTGTGACATAAGACTCCATAAGAACCCTTAGTAGGACCTATTATGCCATAATAGATCCTATTATGACATATGACCCCTTAAGATGACCTATTACAACAAATGACCCCTTAAAACACCTAGGACCCATTATTATGATCTTTTGTGACATAAGATTCCTTAACAACCATTATTATGACATGATGACCCTTTAAGATGACCTATTACAACATATGACCCCTTAAGATGTCTAAGACCCCTTACTAGGACCTTTTGTGACATAAGATTTGTCAAAAACCCTTATTATGACATGATGACCCTTTAAGATTACCTATTACAACATATGACCTCTTAAGACACCTAGGAGGCCTTATTAGGACCTTTGGTGACATGTAAGATTCCTTAACAACCCTTATTATGACATGATGACTCCTTAAGACCTAATAGGACTAATAGGACCTATTAAGACCAATTAGTACATCCTAGGACCCTTTAGGACCCCTATTATGACATAAAACTCTTTAAGAACCCTTAGGACCCTTTATGACATATGACCCCTTAAGATGACCTATTAGAACATATATGACCCCTTAAGACACCTAGGAACCCTTATTAGGACCTTTTGTTACATAAGATTCCTTAAGATTACATAAGAACCCTTAGTATGACCTATTACAACATATGACCCCTTAAGACACCTAAGACCCCTTATTAGGACCTTTTGTGACATAAGATTCCTTAGCAACCCTTATTATGACATGATGACCCCTTAACACCTAATAGGACTAAAAGGACCTATTAAGACCAATTAATACATTGTAGGACCCTTTAGGACTATTAGTACATCCTAGGACATAATAGATCCTATTATGACATATGACCCCTTAAAATGACCTATTACAACATATGGCCCCTTAAGACACCCATGACCCCTTATTAGGACCTTTTGTGACATAAGATTCCTTAACAACCCTTATTATTTAAATATTATATATAGTTAGATCTTGTTTTAAAAATTGTACTTTATTACATATCCATCATTTAGTATTGTATTTAAGTATAATTTTATATTCATATATTAGTTTCCATTTTACATGTAGTTGTAATGTATGTACTTAATTTTTAACACTTAGTTGACATGTTATACCTATATGTCCACACACAATTGTAGAGATGATGTACCAGCTCAGGATGTACCTCGCACTCCAGATATTGTGAGAATTTTTGAGACTGCTCATGTAGAGATGGATTGACTTAGATACTCCATCAGTACATATGAGCCTGGGTTGTGCAGAGATATTTGTAGTAATATATTGAGGATTTTGGAGTATTTTACTGTGATATTGAGATCTCACTCTTCTTCTACACCATAGGTTACTAATAATATTTTTTGAGAGTTGAGAGTTGTGGTCTCGAGCGATGTTTCCTTAGAGACGGTCCAGAGCCATGTCCCTAAGGAAATCATCAAATGAGAGGTTTTCCCATTTTATGATGGGAATCCCAAGGTAAGGGCATATCAGGTTACATGGCATGAGATTACTCATATAACATGTAGGATATACCCCTAATTTCTTGATGCACATGGTTGTTATCCTAATAATGGCTAGATTCTATTATAGTTTGCCCAGCAATTGTATGTTGAATTCTGTTTGGGACTCAGGATCAACTATTTATATCTTCCAGGATAGTTTGGTCAACAGTGTGGTATAGTTGTAGACCATGATCAGTATCATAGGGATTATCGAGTCATACCTTCTCATAGAGAGTTGGTTGGACAGAGGACTCTAGCAGTGGCACCGACAATGGCTACTACTACAAATAGAGTGATCATTTCTTCACAGAGGGAATCAGTCAACAGGATAAGGAAGATTACTTTTGTAGCCACCTCCAATATCACTTTTGACACATTCGGCAGATACATTTTGAATAGACCAATCCGAGTGAAATCATCTTCAAAGCCTTCATCTAGTACTCGTGCAGACTTTATTGATGACGCATATAGAGCTACAGGTGAGAGATACGAGTGCTTTCTAGACATCAGAGTCATTTGGATGTGGTAATTTACTTTTTGGAGGATCTCATGTAGTCATATTCTTATATTGCATACATGCAGAGGATCCTAATACATTTAATCAGAGATTTTATCAGACTTTCATAGGCTCCTGTAGTTCCACCAACCCATGATACACCATCTAATCATGCACAACATAGTTCATAGCACTCTGCAGAGTGCTATGCACCCATAGATCAGTCTAGAGCTGTAGAGCCAAGCATACAAGTTGGAGATGTACGCATCACAATTGAGGGCCTACACACATTTGATGATCAGTTGTGAGGGTTGATTCAGGTGGATATTGGCACTGATATTGGATCGTATATGGATTTTTTTATTGCATCCTAGAGTTTCAGACTCTATAGCATTCCCCTCCCAGCTACACACATCCCTACAATCTTCATTACTAGAAATGATCAAGACCAAAGGTTTTGTGGGTGATGCAGCTTTTGTTGATGATATGGTGTGCAGTGCATAGATGATCCCCTTGCTCCTAAGACCCAACTATATAAAATTTGTTTTTTCTGTTTTCCAAGATTTTTAGTGAACAATTAATTATAGATGTGTGTATTGATGTATGTTCTATGTATAATATTTTGTAGGCATAGTTAGTAGAGTACATTACCTCTAGTGTGGGCTCAGAGCATCTTCATAGGAGAGATTCAATGGATACAACACCTACAAATGGTCTAGAAATTTTTAAATATATGTACGTTTAAACATGCATGTGTACACTTGTGTATTTATATATTTCAAGTACTTTACATAATATATAATATGCATGTATATAACAAACTATTGTACTAAATTTGTAGGGGTTAGTTTTTGCTTCACAGTCGGAGGATGCTCGTGACACTCGGTTAGAGGGTCTCTCTATTCATATGCGCCTGGGTGACTCCCTAGTTTAGGACATGTTGCATGGATCTTTGATTTGAGATAATTTATATATTTCATTACTATATGTTTGATTTGTATGCTCTCCAGCCATAGACATAGATGATTTATGTGTTAAACATTTATGGTTGACAGATCTCTATATGATTTATGATTTGACATTATATATATTTATGATTGGTTTATAGATGATTTATACATGTGTTTTTATTTTACATATAGATGGTTTCATTTGATTAGATGGTTTAATTTTATAGTTGACTGGATGACTATACACGTACAGATGATTAGATTTGATTAGATGAGAATACATGTAGATGGTTTCATTTGATTAGATGATTTGATTTTATTAGATGATTAAATTTGATAGTTGATTGGATGAGTATATGTGTACATGATGATTTGATTTGATTAGAGGAGAATACATGTAGATGGTTACATTTTATTAGATGGTTTGATTTGATTAGATGGTTTAATTTGATAGTTGATTGGATGAGTATACACGTACAGATGATTTAATTTGATTTGATGATGTGATCTAAGATGGTTATACATATATATGATTTGATTCTAGCTTATTATACATAGATCTATCAATTTGATTCAGTTCTAGATGCTTTGGTTTTATTAGATTGTATACATAATCAATTAACACATTTTTAATCAAGTAATATATTTCAAGTAAATAAAATCATAAATAAATTTATATATTAAAACCATTGACAATAAGTAATCTAAGTAATCTAGAAAGTTAGCATGTCATAAGTAATCTAACTAATTTCATCCATTTAGTGTTCAATTTAATGTCATAAATAATCTAACTAATATCTAATATCATCCATTTTATGTATTAAGGGGTTTTCTTAAGGGGATGTCTTAAGGGGATCTTTAACTAATAAATTTAATCTAATGTTAATATCATTAAAAAATATACTAATATGTAACTAATGGACCATAATTAATCTAAGTAATCTAGACATAATATGTCATAAGTAATCTAACTAATGTCATTAGTAATCTAACTAATGTCTTAAGGGGAGGTCTTAAGGGGATGTCTTAAGGGGCAGTCTTAAGGGGGTGTCTTAAGGGGATCTTTAACTATTAAGTAATCTAATTAATATCATAAAAAATAACAAGTTAATATGTAACTAATGGAACATAAGTAATCTAAGTAATATCATCCATTTATCACATTCACTTTAACAAACATAAAAACATTTTATAAATATGTATGTATATAAAAATCATTGAACCATAAAATCATACATATAAAACCATATGTATAAAAACATAAATAAAAGCATACATAGTTCTATATATTAAATCCATTGAACCATCAAATAGGTCCATCATATGTTTAAATATATCAACAAAGTATAGTCCATCATATGTTTAAATACATCAAATATAGTAGGTCCTAACACATTAAATATTTATGTAATACTTTTTATATCAACTCAAGTGGTTCAGACCTTTCATGGAGAACATGTAATATTCTCTCATGATCCTCACTATATAATCTCCAATTACAATGTCCACATTGACATTTAACTTGATGGAGACAAAGGGAGGTGGCAACTACTAGGTGGATATATTGAAACAACTTATTGTCTAGTTGGTAATCAAAAAAATGAATACCATGTTGAATAACTTTGATTTGTTTGAAATAGATTCCCTCTAAAACAACTGAACCTGCAGGACACAAATTTTAACAATATAAATTTAAACAAAATAAATTAAAAATGTTAAAATTTTGAAATTTTAAATTTACAAAATGAGTTCAATATATTGATGTAAAGCATGAAAACCTATGGGGAACAACATTCCATCACTTTCTTCAGGTTCAATTAACTTTATCCTCTCTATACTACAGCGCAATAAATAACAACTAACTCCTACATTCCCATGTTCAGAAATAGCTACAAAGACATCTCCTGCACAAAATACTTACATACATGTGAATTCCTAAAATTTTCTTAGTTCAATCTATAGATCTATCTATCTATACATGCAACTCAATGCCATATAATGTGAAACTCAAATAAATTATACTTACCAATTTTGACAAATACCAAGATATGATCGTCATCAGTGGAAATCAAAGGAACATCATCAAAGTTTTACTCTTCATATCTATCAAATGTACCAGTAAAAAATACTAGAACTAGATTCCATGCACCTACATATCCATGTTCCTGATTGATGCATTCTTCATAATTGTTGGCAATGCAGTGACAAAAATGCATGAGTAGTCCCTAGTGGTCAATGTCCAATTGCAACAATTCGTACTCATAACTTAATGAAAAGATCGTGTATTTTCTATCCTCTTGCAACCATGCATAAATTTTCTATCCAGACCTAAACACATGCATATATAATGTAGTATAAAAAGGAGACAAATATGAATTCCATTTTATAAATTTAAATAAAGAATGTAAAACTTAAACAAGAATAAATATATATGTCATACATGCATAATTTAAAAATGTGTGCATACCTTTTATCTCCTAAAATTCTCTATGTGGTACCGCTTGAGTCATTCCTAATGATTTTCCATCCTCATTTGGTGTGAAATGTGTCTTGCACCATTCAAAAACATCATGTGCATTTTTTATATAAACTCCATTATAATTCATTTGATACTTTCGTAGAGCACATTTGATGCAAGCTCCAGCACCATCATGTTCACCTTTTCCATGTACACTCTCAAAGAAACTCCATACATGTGGTATGTTTTCATTACAATGATATCTACATAGTGCGTCAAATAGTCTGGATGATTTGAATTGTGTAGCACATCCATCTGACCAAACATAATTTTTATCAATTTGTATGCCTCTTTCTTTCAAATTTGCATAGAACATCTTGAAGCAGTTTTCTACATAATGAATGTCATGCTCTTTATCATCACTTATATAAAAATGATATTCCTTCTTGATGACCTGAGCTTCAAATGTGCTCTGAATACCATCCAAATCTAATTGTGCATGTCGATAACACATGTACCATAATAGTAAGTTGCTCTAAAAATAGTATTATGATTGAATTGCCTTTAGATGAACAAAGGAATAGTCTTCTGCAAAATCAACAATTGATAGAATAGTTCCAAGTGGGAAATTGTCTCCCAATGTTTTGAATTGTTGTGCTTGCCACTTTGCAAAAAAAGCATGATGAATGTAGGGTTGAATCAATTTTTTAAATTTGTGCATAAATACTCCAACAGTTATATCCTCTTCAATATATTCTAAAATTTTGGATTCTTTCCCAAATTTTGTTTCATTCTTTACATATTTGTAACTCTTTCAATTTACCATCTTTGTTACATTAATATTTCCATTTTTCAAAGGAAAAAGAGTCAAATCAGCACATGTTTCACATATTCCTTTTATGCAATTTATTTGACCAGCTGCATCATCTCTTTTGTGACATAAAATGGATGAGATGAATTCACTTCTTCTAGTAGGAGGATCATATTCAAAACCATAAGTGTCTTCTACAAAATTTCAAAAAATCTGATAGTGGAGATCAAATTCAATATGATAACGACAACAACAAGTTTCAAACACTTTGTTTGTCCTGACATAATATAGCTTCAATCTTTCAAACAATGGTTTCCCAATCTTTATATTAGGATTTGAACTACAAAATGACACATGCATTTCATGTTGTTTTGTGTCCAACAAATGTTTTGTATGATGTTCATATTTATTAGTTTCAATTCTCTCTCTAATAACATCTCTACTATTTGATGAAGGACGAATATTACCATTCCAAAATAATGTGACCAAATTCCTGATTGCCTCATCAATCCTATCAGAAAAAGGAGCTCTATACATGATTTCCCAATTTCCTTCCAAACTGATATCACCCAAAATCATTCTTCTAATAACATATTGTGATATTCTTTTCCTACTAAAACCTATCCAAGATGAAACTGAAGATATTTGGCTTTTTCGGAGCATAGTATTATCTACAATGGATGTCAACCTAACTTTTCTTGTAATGGTCTTATCTTTAGTTCGAGGTCACTTCCCTACCTAGTTCAAACCTTTCCTAAGATTTTCAATCATATCAGTTTGCATGTCAACAAATTTTCTCTTCTTTGATGTTGTGTCTATACCCAATAATTTTAAATGCCTCTTATATCCTTTTGTTTATAATTACAATTGAAAGCAATTGGGCTTGTTCAAATGTTTCAAAATTATTAAATTTATCCAATATTTATCTTGCTATCATATTCATTGACCTCTCCTTAGCAAGACTTAAGGGTTCAACATTAGCAAGTGATCTCAAATTATCCACATCCATTATAAGTAAATGATCTAACTTTCTATAATTAATATTTATCTTGGGTATGTGCACCAAGTTGTGGACCAAAAAAGTGGACACATCTTTAAAAAAAATTCAAATTTCATATAACCCGATCAGGTTATTGAAAATTCAAAATTGTTCTAAAATATTATAAAAAAAACTCAATCTATCTCAGAACCCGATTGGGTTTCTAAATTTGAAATAACCTGATCAGGTTCTGAAAATCAACAAGTACTTCAAAACTCGGTTGGGTTTTGAAGAAGTAAAAATTATGCATTTATTCTCCATAACCTGATCGAGTTATGAAGAAATTAAAATAGACTTTTCTCTGGAAGTCATAACTTCCACATACGGAGTCCGATTGACTCCATTAAAAAAGTGTAGGGAAGATCTTGAGATGATCTAACACATTATTAACCTACAATCATCTTTAGGCATCAACATTTTTTCTGCCATCCATTTGAATAAAATAATGTATAAAATAGGTACTCATGACTGCCCATACATGAAACATATAAGAAAATTAGTATTCTCTCTCTCACTCTCATATATATATATATATATATATAGAGAGAGAAAGAGAGAGACAGAGAGCATATTGATATTCCTATATGTTACATGTATGAGCAATAATGAATACCTATTTTATACCTTACTTGATCCAAATGGATGGAAGAAAAAATGTGGATGCCTAAAGATGATTGTAGGTTAATCATGTGTTAGATCATCTCAAGATATTTCTTATGCTTTTTGAATGGATTCAATTGGACTCCATATGTGGAAGTTATGGCTTCTAGAGAAAAGCCTATTTTAGTTTCTTCAAAACCCGATCGGGTTTTAAAGTACTTTTTACTTTTCAGAACCTGATCAGGTTATTTGAAATTTAGAAACCCAATCAGGTTTTGGCTTGGGAAGAGCTTTGGAAAATGACCCAAAGGCTTGGAGGCTTAGTCTCCCTCCATTTTTGTTCTTTTAGACAATTTTTCATCTTGTAAGATGAATTATGGACTTTATCTTCATCAGGTTTGCAATTTGTCAACTGGGTAGCTCTATAATTTTCACCATAATCTCATATGTCTTCTTAGATTTTTATCCATATAAATTTTTGCATTTTTGGAAAACATTAGCATAGTAAGATTTAATTTTCTTTACCAGTGTCTTGATTGTCCTCACAAACATATGTCTACCATTTTTTTAATAACTTTTGATATACTTAATCAAATTATAAATAAATTACATATTATTGTTCTACACTTGATTCTATACACTTTTAAAAAAAAATTATTTTCAATCATTTTGATGCAAGTTATGCCTAGTGCATGAACAGGTACCAAATTTTCAGGATGCGATCACTTCAAAAAATCACAGAAAACAAAATACTCATCGAAAAATTACAAAACAATACACAACTTTTAGATCTCACTCTTAACTATAATCCTACCAAAGGGATTTAAAAAATACTAAATATAACTATATCTTTTGTACCATGCATGGAAATAGCTATGTTGTGTTTTTTCAAAAAAATTAGGAACATGTTTTCATGCGTACAAGGTTTGACCCTCTTAATCTTATTAGTTTTTTAAAAAACATTAGTGTTTTAGAAACTAGATTCAAATTACTACAATTTTTATTTTTTACAAATCTTCTTATTTTGAGTTCATGACCCTCAAACGCATTTTCCAAGTTCAGGTTTACTTGATTTCAAAAAAATGTGTCCACTTATACCCCCCTTTTCTGTCCACAAATTGGTGCACATACCCTCTTTATAGTTCAAGCTAGATCTATAAGTTCATCCATACCAGTAGGAGCACGTGATCCTGACCCTTGTTCAACATCTATTTCTTGAGATTCTATAGGGAGTTAGCCTAACCCTTCTTCAATGTGCATTTCTTCAACATGACTTGACCCTCCTACTTCACCTTCTCCTTCACCTTGACCATGTTGATTGTAAGCTACATGCACAAAGATGAATCAAATTAGAGAAAACTAAAGCATAGGTCCATATAATTTAGGCATGTAAAATTAGAATTCTAGTCCATACCTTCTTTAGTTTTATAATAATATGTCAATGTAGCTTCATGATTTCTTTGTTCGGTACCAGGTGACCTTTTTCTTGAAGATTTACTTTGACTTATGTTCTTGTTCCCCATTTCTTCTCTCCAAAAAATCGGCAATAGTAATTCTCCTCTTCAAAAAAGTGTCTTAGGAAAAATCACCTTGATAGTAATTCTCCTCACCAAAAATATACCTTTGAAAAAACACAAATAGAAATTTTCCTCCAAAAAATGCTTTTGAGAAAATTTGATCAATAATAAAAAATGTAATTTAACTTTTACAATTCTGTGGAAAAAGGAAACAAAAATATTTACTTGTATACCATGCAAAAATAAAAAATTATAAGGAAACAAATAATGTCAGATGATGTTTCTCGGAGCAAGCTTTCTAATGACTATAATTTTATTACATATTGAATTCATTATCACTTTCAATTTTTACTTTAATTAAACATAATTTGTTTGGTCATTCAGTAACCTGTCTCTTCGAGGCTTTAGGAAAATAGTAACTTACAAAAACAAATTATGAAAAGCATGTAGGAAAAGTGTATTTGTGTTACTTTTCTATCAAAAAAATAAAAAAATGATTTTCGGTATATATAGAACAAGTTGGAGCGATCCAAAAGAACCTATGTCTAAATTACAGTTACTGTCACTTCAGAACTTAATAAACTATGAAATATTGAATCAAAATGAATGAAACCAATTGCATCTGAGTGAAATCACAATAGTGTGTCCCACTTTTCGGGATGAAGGATTTTGGAATTCCAAAAAAAAATTCATTTTTGATGGCTTCGAGCAAAGTATCCTCTTCGCGCAAAGTGGTTAGTCGGCTTCGCGCGAAGTACCCCATGTAGGGTACTTTGCACAAATCCCCCTTCGTGCAAAGCCATTATTCATCAAAATTTGTATAAAATTCTGACTACCTATTTCATTTTTATCATTCACTTTTAGAGATTTTGTGGACCCAGGGCTTAGAGAGAACCAATGATGACCAGTACGACGTCAGCACCTCCCGAGCTTCTTTGACCTCTTGTGATTGTTAGTAGTATCAGGTATACACATTTTTCTCAGCTTTTTATTGTAAATTATTTGTTTTATATTTATTTTAGTTAATTATTTGTTTTAAATAATCTTTAGTTTGTAGAAATGTTAGAAAATGATATTGAATTTTAGAATATGTTAGAAAATTATAGTAGTATTTTAGAAAATCATGGTAGAATGTTAGAAAATGTTAGAAAACATTAAAAACTCATAGTATAAATGTTAGAATATGTTTACAAATGTTAGAAAATTGTAACTTAGTATACATTAGAAAATATTAGCAAACTGTAACTTAGTATACATTAGAAAATATTATAAAATTATAACTTAGTATACATTAGAAAATATTAGAAAATTGTAACTTAGTAAACATTATAAAATATTATAAAACATTAGAAAATATTAGAAAATTATAACTTAGTATACATTAGAAAATATTAGAAAATTGTAACTTAATAAGTATTATAAAATATTATAAAACATTAGAAAATTGTAACTTAGTAAACATTATAAAATATTATAAAACATTAGAAAATATTAGAAAATTATAACTTAGTATACATTAGAAAATATTAGAAACCGTAATTAGAATGTTAGCAAATGTTATAAAACATTGTAAGTTAGTATGTTAGAAAATGTTAAAAAATGATAGAAAACCATAGTAGAATATTAGCAAATTTTAGAAAATATTTACAAAACATTATAAACCATAGTAGAAGTGTTAGAAAATGTTAGAAAACATTAAGAGATCTTATAAAATTTATTAAAAATATTTTTTAAAAATTGCTTTTAAAGTTAGTAAATTTATTAGGAATCTCTCTCTCTCTCTCAATTATGTACATATATGTTTTAGAGTTACATGCATATATGTTATTCATGTAGAGTTAGATGTTAAAATATTAAATGCCTTAGTACATGTCCCAGTACACTTTAAGACACTTAGAGGACCTATGTAGTACACCTTAGGACCCTTTAGGACCCCTATTATGACATAAACCTTTTTAAGAACCCAAGTAGGACCCTTTAAAACACCTAGGATGACCTATTAGAACTCTTCAATCTATACCTAGGACCCTTAAGATCTAATAGGACCTATTAATTTACCAATTAGTACATCCAAGGACCCT
>MU226104.1:4067936-4098754 GCA_018584345.1 Thuja plicata
AGTATAACTTAAGCATAGAGTATAATAGACTAATAATTAAATGATTTAATTATTAGCTATTATATGACTACTCTAACACCCCCCCTTAAGTGTAACTTAGGGAGAAGCAAAACAGCTAAAGACTACTGCAGAAAGTAGGAAAGATGGGTCCCAGCAACAAGGCTTGATTAGGTACCCAAGTACAAGAAATGAACTAGATGAAGGAAACTAAGCCTTCAATCTAGGGAAAAGATGTCCTAGAGAAAGGAACAAGAATGAGCAAGAAGCATCTCTAAAGCATGAAGCTGAAAACTCTGTCAGAAGAGACTGCTGAAACCCCCACTGAAGTGCATGACCAGGTAGAGAAGACAATGTCTGAAGAGCTGATCAATCAAACCAGGAAGCAATAGAACCAACAGGTGAACCCCCCCATAATGCTGAACTGGGAGAGGTGACAGGAACACTGAAATGCAATGCCAGAAATATCTGCAGAAGAAAGAACCAAGAACACCAATAGTGCAACAGAAGGACAAACACAAGATAAAGGGCAGTGTCACCGACACACTACATGGGCTAATTTCATGGAAGGTACGCTCACTTGACAAAGGTGGATGCGCCTAAAATGACATAATCATCATAACCCCCCATGGCACTTTATAACTGAGTGTGAGTACAAAAACACACAAGGTGTACAAGATCCCAGAAATGTAGAAGTAGGCACTTTATCTCAGTGCATTTACAGAACAAAGATGCAACAGAAGAAGCATACAATCTCAGAAGTCAGAATGAAGAGTGAGCCAGAAAATCAGAAGAGGAGATCCCAGGACCTGTAGAACCCAAGCAATCTGCCAGAGTGCAAAAACTGTCAAACTCGAAGGAGAAAAAACCTAGAGTAGAATCTGGAAAAAAGACCCCTATAACTGAATAGTTCACTGAACCAGCTTTTCGACGATATCTGGTTTGCCAAAAATGGAGTCCGAATGAGCCAGATATGACTCTCGGAAGGCAAAAACAAACATCGGACTTCAATAGAAAAACATGTTGTCAAAATGGTAGAACCCAAAAACCTAACCTCCATCATCGGAAAGTGCTCAGAAAGAGCTTTCTGACAGTAAATGGAAGTTAGAAAAATGCCCCCGGATGCTCAAGATAGAGCAAAAATAGTCTCGGGGGGTCAGAAAGGCCTCAAAAATAAAAAATAAGCCCCTGGGGCTGCAAAAATTATGGCCCCTGGGCACCATATGACCGCGCAGGGGGCTGGGGTGGAGCCCTCGATCACCCAGGTGACCGCCCGCAGGGCTAACAGGGGCGGCGGGTGCTTGTCTTGCCCCAGGCGACGTGGGGGCAGAAAAAATGGGCTGAGCAGCGCAGACAGGGTGGCGGCGGAGCAGCGGAACTGGGCTGAGCGGTGCACAGGGGGCAGCCCGACGGAGCGTCGGCGGCGGGGGCGCCCGGTGACGGCGCGGTGGCGGTTGGGTCACGCGGGGGTGGCAGGTGGTGCGCAGGAAGAGCGCGGGTGGCGCCCACTATTTTTAATAAAAAATGCATTTTTAAAAAAAACAAATTCAATTTTGCATCGAAAACCGTGCCTGTACGGCCCTGGAAGACTAAGAAATTTCTCCCCGAGGCTCCGGTGTCCAAAATAGATGTGCCTTATATGGATTCTGGGGTTTTTGGGCCTTCTGGACACAACTGTGAGATCAGTTTTGGTCCAAAGTGCCCCAAAAAATAAAGACCCCACAGAACCAATAAAAAATTCTAGAAAAGACTTTGAAACCCTCTGTGCCTGGTATGCTTCAATAAAACATGAACAGTGAGCAGCAAGCGAGCTCTGATATCATGTTAGATTTGAGAAAAACAAATCCACCCAAGAACACCTACATGCAAGACTGTCACAGAGAAGAAGCAAAGACAGAAGAAGAGAGAAGAAGCTATGGAGGCCAAAAAGCCAGAGACATGAAATCCATGTTGACAGAATAAAACTTCTATATTATCAACAACTAAATTACAAAATACAATCTCCTTCTCCTTAATGAAAAGTAAAGCGGTGAGTCCTTATAAAAGGATACCGAAACCCTAAAAGGGAAAACCCTAAAGACTAATAAGCTGCCTAAGTATAACTTAAGCATAGAGTATAATAGAATAATAATTAAATGATTTAATTATTAGCTATTATATGACTACTCTAATAGGTTATTCTTTCAGCAATGCATAAAATTCAAGTATTCACTAAGTGACAAACAACACCAATGGAGTGCACACTAATAGACAAAGCAAAGAAGAATAGTCACAATGATACCTGATGATTAGAAGCATAGTATTTCCTGACAAAGCAAAACCATAGGATTCCCGACGAGCAAATACAAAAGGTTGCCCGACGAGCTAAAGAAAGTGTTGCCCAATGAGTAAAATTCCAATGATGCCCGATAGATGGAGATCATGAAGCTAACTGGAGTCTCACCAAAGGGTTAGTCAGTTGTCACCGACGACTAATTACAGTGGTGACCGACGGAATAGAGAGTTCAGAAAATGACAAAATATCTAGTTGGCAAAGCTAAAAATATACTTAGCTGGTTGTCTACTTTGTTTTATTCGACCATAGATAAGTGAGTTATTTAAAGATGATTTGTACAGTTGGAAAGAAGATATCTACGAGACAAATCAAGAGTTATGCTTGAAATCTAATTGGCTGGATTATTTTTCACGCCAAGAATCAAGAATCAAGAAACAATGAATATTATCTCTATATAAGAGACAAGCTTAATTCATTTATGAATGGGATTAAGGGGAGTGAATAGAAAGGGGATGTTGAAGAGAAACTAATGAAGAACAAATTCATGTAGTGTTGATCAAACAAGCTAAAGAAAGAGCTAAGGAATTCTGCAGACACTGACAGACAATGAGCACAGCATCACAAAGAAGAAAGTATAAAGAACAAGGATTAATTGATACATTGGTCAGACAGATAAAGAACTTAAATAGATTTGAAAATCTACAATTCAAAGATGCAATATGAACAAGTCATAGTGTTTCAGTTTAATCATTGAAGCATCAAGTCTCTTAACTAAGCAGGACTTAACAGTCTTCTATATATTGAGGTACATCTCAAGAAGTGCCAAAAAGGTTGATTCATGAAAGTACAATTGGACATTCCCGATAGCTATTGACAGTCTAAGGAGGCTGATTCAAGGATGGTAGCAATAGATACCTAATACTAAGTGACAACCTCTATGTATAAAATCTTCTAACAAGGTTGCACTTAACAATGTGTTTGTAACCTTTAATAGGGTTGGCTCCTAACAGGGCTCACTTCAGAAGAGTGAAAATTTGGGGTATTGGTCCCAATGGTCTTTCCCTTAACAGGGTTTCCATGTTAAAAATTCATGTGTTATGTGTGTATAATTCATTTCTTTACTATCTTGCATCTTACATAGCTAACTCTGGATTGATCGGTATACTCTACTTATTTACTAATTTTCGGTAAATAGTTATACTACTTATCATTAATCAAGAAATAATAAAGATTGAAAGCGCAAACTGATAGACAGTTAATCATTATTAGTACTTCATGGCATGCTTCTTGCATGGACATAATAATCTAAGGTTTATTGATAGGTGGTTAAGTTTGAAGGATAAACTTTTGAGGCCACTAATTCACCCCCCCCCTCCCCCCTCTCAGTTATTACTAACAATTGGTTTTAGANCCACTAATTCCCCCCCCCCCTCCCCCCTCTCAGTTATTACTAACAATTGGTTTTAGAGCTTGTGTGCTTAGAAAGGAAGGTTTCAAGACCTAAATAAATATCACAAGATGAATAGAAGAGATGTGCCCAAGTTGAATAAAGTGGTGCAGGAGAACCTACTCTAGACTCAACAAACAAAGACCCTAACAATCCTAAACATATCTAGTTTAGTCTAGTTACATCAGTTAGGCACCTAGACCAAGTTGTAAGGCCTAGTTCCAAGATTGGCACAACTATAAGCCCCTGGCTAACTATGGTCAAAAGTAGTCAAAGGGCCCAAAATCATAGGATTTTAGTCATTTTCATGTTTTTGATGTTTTAGATCCATGTTGGATCACTAGATTAAGTCTAGACCAAGTTTGGTCCCCTAGAAAGAAAAGTTGCACAAAATGTTGTCAAAGTTGCTTAGCAACTTTGGCAACTTTTTGCCAAAAGTTGTAATTAGAGCCCCCAATGGTCAGATTGTTTAAAAATTAGTTGGAATTGATGGGGGAAGCCTTCAAATAGCCCTTTCAGGCAGGTGGAAGGTAGAATATGTATTTTGGCATTTTGAATCAATAAAATAAATGGTTTTTCTACAAATTTTTGAGGACAATGCTCTTGTATGGACATGTAAAGAAATGAGGGCATGAAAAAGTGATTCCAAAATGTGAATCCTTGAGTCTTATTCCATTTTCACTTGATCCCATGTGTTTAACTATCCTAGTTTGCAAGATATCGGATTTTTAGTGAGACTGCCTAGATTTAAGGCTTAAAACCAGGGTTGACCTAGGGCTTGGTTGTTTGGACCGATTCCACCATGGGAAATTGATGCCCCTTGGTGTAATTCATCCTTTCCCAATTTATTTTTATATTCTACAGGTTAGGAGTGTGGATTTGTAGAGAAATGAGTTTGCCACAAGACCCTAGGTGTACATCTCATGTGTGCACCAATCTGTGACTTAGGACAGTCACTATAGATTTTGGTTGGGGATTCTTCAAGGTCTCAAATCCTATATTTTGTGTTTTTTTACATGTCCACACATGAATCTATTCTTATTTTGTGTTTTGGCATAGGAGAAAGAGCACTTGTAGTGCATTTGGAGCCCTAATTAGGCCTATTAGCCCAGTCTAAAACTTGTGACAGTAGTGACCTCTGCTTGCCTCTACTCCTTGGTGCTTGGATATGTATAGTAAAGCCTTAAAGGGTATCAGAATCCTTGACCAATGCAATACTTCCTTTGGAAAATTTTTGACTTATGTTTAAAAAACCCTCTGAAAAAGGCTACAAGCCAAATCCTTAGACTATGAAGCATCTTGATGTTATGGGTTGTTGTTGAATGAAAGAACCATTAGAACTATAAGAATAAGACCTAAATAGGCTAGAGAAGTGATTTTAGGCCACCCCTATTCTTAGTATCCATTCCTTGGGGTTTGATTGTCTATCAAGTTAAAGGTACCTCTTGGTGGATCCTTGGTTATTGGTGCTTAGGACTTTGGTGAACCTAGTGATTAGGTTACATTTGATAGTTGAGGTTGTGATAACCTTTATCCTGGTCCTTTTAGATACTTTTGATAAGTATTTAGGCACTTGGATCCCATTTGGGTGATTAAGATCTTTGAAGCTTGCCATTTGACCCTGTCATCTTGGGTGTTGATCTTTGAAACTTACCTCTTGCTCACTAATTGAAGGCTTCTACTTGCCACTACTGCATCAAGTGGTATAAAAGATATGTCTGATCTTGAGAATGAGGAGATCCCTACAAGGGTCACAAATAGTGAGTTAGCAAAGATGGTGAGAGAGAAAAAGGCTGCAAATAAGGCCTTAACCAAGAGACTTTAAGAACTTGAGAAGAAGCTTGATGAAAAGGACAAAGATGGGTCTGAAAATGAAGAAGGGAGTGAAGAAGAGGAGGATGATCTTGATCAACATATCCTTGTAGACCAAATACCTTTCATAGATTCCCTAAAATACATGGGAAGGAGAACCATGGAGGAGAAGATAGATTTGTCGGTCTTCAATGGCAAGATGAATGTTGATCTAGCCTTGGATTGGATAGAGGCTTTGACAACATTCTTTGAATGTGAGGACATCCCTAAAAAATAGAGGGTAAAGGTGGCAAGATCCAAGTTAAAGGGGGCATCCCTAACTTGGTGGAACTTCATCCAAATAGAGAGGGTGAAGAATGGGAAGAACATGATCAATTCATGGAATAGGATGATAGCGTTGATCAAAGAGACATATGTACATGAGGACTATGGGGTACAACTCCATAGGAGGAAGCAAAGTCTAAAACAAAAGGACATGGATGTAGGCTCATACACCAAGGAGTTCTTAAAACTATGTATGAAGACCGATATGTCTGAAGATGAGGAAGAAAAGCTAGCAAGGTATATGAATGGCTTGAAGGTATCCATTCAAGAAGAGATAAGTCTACACTACCCTACCACAGTCAATAGGTGCTACCAAATGGCACTTAAGGTGGAGGAAAAATGGAAGAGAAAACAAGACTTTGGGAAAGTAAAGAGTAATGATAATGGGAAGAACTTTAGAGGCAAAGGAAACTCTTGGAACAAGGGACAAAGTGGTGGTAGCAGCAGTAGGACCCCCTGACCAAGGAGACAAAGAAAATAGTGAATCTAATTCAAGAGGGAACTATAGAGGAAGGAGGCCTTTCAATAGGGGAAGGACAAATTCAGGAAGAGGTAATGGACCATTGAAATGTTACTATTGCAATCAAATATGACATCATGTAGGAAGATTCCCTGAGAAGAGACACAACAATAACAACCAAGGTGAGAGGAGAGAACAACTTGTCCAAGAAGATAAACAATAAGACAATGCTAATGCTAGAGACTTGGAACCAAAGGAAGGAGTATGCTTGATGATGAGGCAGGTCTTCCTTCAAGTGCCACAAGCCCAAGAACCTCCACAAAGGAAAAATCTCTTTAGAACAAAAATCAAATGTCATGGAAAGGTATGCAATCTACTTATAGATTTTGGTTCACCTGAAAATCTTGTATCTTGTGAAATGGTTCAAAAGTTAAACCTCCCTAAAATGCCACACCCTTGGCCCTATCATGTTTCATGGTTAATGTTAGCATTTTTTCTTGCAACACTTACCTAATGATGATATTATACCTTGTATACTTGAATGCAACCTCTTTTAGGCAAGAGAAAAGGCTAATTGCTAAGGATTGGATGATATCCTTCTTTGTTTTTGAGCTCCATAGACTCAGGTAGGTTTTAACTTTTAAAGATTACTAATATTTCAGCCTATGCATATGGTGGATTGTTTCATTCACTGGTTATGCACCTAAAACCTCACTGTAACAACTTATAAAACACTTTAGAGATTGCAATGATTAGTTTGAAATAGAGTATTATAAGCCAGGCTATGGTTTTGAGAACATAAACCAATGAGACAAGGATTTGCATCCTTCTTCCTTTTGATTTTAGGAGGGATAACCTAATGAGTCACTCTCTAAAGAATCAACAAAGTGGACAATATCCTGTTGATATAAGTCCTTGATGAGTTCAACTCATTTGTTTTAGTAACAGATGTGTTTTAATTGAAATAATTTTAAATAGTTTTGAAAATTTGGATAATGATAGATTATCATACCAAGACCTAGATCAGTGCCTATCCTTTGGGTTACAGAGTCAAAAGCTTAAAGTCTCACAAAAACAAAATATTGTAAGCTGCCTTACAACCTACATGCAATTAGGATAAGTTTCCTTACAAATTATCTTATTACCTCTAAAATACTGTATCAAATCTTTAAAAACTGATATGCTTCCTAAAACCACTCACAAAACTTAGTTCTTTGCATGAAAGAAACTTGTAAGTAATTAGATAGTCACCTTGTAACAAAAATGCTTCAGACTGCCTTACAACCTTAAGAATAAAAAAGCATACATAGGAAATAAAGAGACAACAATAGAGAAGAGTAAAATTGCACCGTATTTTATTGATGTAATCCTTCTTTCATACATGAAAAATATTTGAAGCTTGAAAGAACACAGACACAAATTTAGAAAGGCTGATTTTTACAATATATTTCATCCCCTATCCTTTGAATACAAATCTCTTCTATATATATAGGTTTTCAACCATCTTAGAATCCCTTTTAAAAGGATGCTACAAGCTTCAGATGGTCTCAAAAAACCTAGCCCTAAAACTACAAAAGAGACAAAAAGAGAAAGAGAGAGAAGAAGCGGTGGAATGACCAAGTCAAAAGATAAAAATAGATATTTTTTATTCTTCTCCCAATCTATTCATATACATTCTGGGTGACCATGCTTACATATTCACATACATTCTCCTTTTGCAATAACTATCCTCTTCATCTTTAATAGTGAGGTGCCAAGTATTCACCCTTACTCATCATCTGAGATTTCTTCTTCAACTGTTGGCTTCTTTCTCTTGGGCGTAATCATCAATTCCCATGCTTTCACTTCATCATCTGATGGCCACCTGAAGTCTTGAGTACTTTATATTTGTACCTTCTGCCTATCCCATCTAGCATTAGTGATGTTGTTTACATCTACTAAAAACTTGTTGATGTCAGTTTCTACCTTGAAAGCTTCATCCAATATCTTATTAAATCCCTCTACATCCACATCTGTCCCCAAAATAAATGCCTCATCACTAGGCATTTTGTTGTCAAATTCATTCCTCCAGGCATCTAAGGCCTTTACTTGATCATCATCTCCCCTTAAGGAAGGAACAAATCTATTAAAGTCATCAAAAAAAAGATTTAATTTTACCTCTATTTGATTCAATTTGCCTTTAAAGAATGAGAGAGCAATATTGACTCTTTTGATCTCATCTTCAACTTCTATCACTATTTCTGGAAAATCTGATCTTAGGCCTTGCAAA
The DNA here is from genome assembly GCA_018584345.1 of Thuja plicata. Lineage (NCBI taxonomy): Eukaryota > Viridiplantae > Streptophyta > Pinopsida > Cupressales > Cupressaceae > Thuja > Thuja plicata. The sequence goes on from MU226104.1 coordinate 4,076,521, forward strand.
GATGCTAGCTTTTCAAACAATTGTACCCTAGTAGACCATTTAGTAAAGTAGCAGTTCAAAATAGCCAGATGCCCCATCACCTCTATATGTAAAGCTAGCAACTTATTATAGGCATTGAGTACAACATCAGTCTTATCTTTCAGAATTTCAATTCTATGTTGTAACACACCTCTTAATGCTCTCAAATCAATTTCATTTCCTTTCTCTCCCTCAACCTTTTCCTCAACCACCTCTTCAGATTTTTCCTTGTCTTCAATTTGCAGGGGTTGTGGTTGCATAGGAACATACATCACCTCAGGCTTCTCTTCCAACTCTTTCATCAATATTTTTATCACCTGATCTTGCTGATCCACTTGTATACGGCATAACTCTTGATCTTTTGCCAATGCAATTGTCTCTTTTAACAATGTGCTACACTTATCAGATAATTGTTTAGTTTTGTCTTCGTTTAAGTGAGCCCAGTGTGTCATAATTTGGGATATTTCCAAATCTCCTGTATTTTACATTGTCCACACCATTTGACTAGCAACCATATTTTCCTGGATGTTCACCACTTGGGGCTTTTGATCTTTTGGGTATAGGCTCCACATTGCAAAATCTTGAGACTTTGGGCTATACCCAAATCCCTTTATTAAATCTCCCATCTAGACCTCACTGGCCATTTTGAGATCTAGTTGTTTTCTAATTTGGTCAATGATGAAGGCAGATGCCAAATCCCATCCCTCAGCCAATAATATGCCACTACCTAGAACCAATTTCCTAGCCTCCTTAGGTGAAATGTCCTCACCTTCAGGATCATAAGACTAAAGAGCCACCAATGCCTCATTTGTTATGGTCTCCTTACCACCAACTATCAATTGAGCTCTTATCTGCTCTTTCTTGTACCATCTCAGGAAGTCTTTAAAATCCTCAATTTTGACAAAGTTGTCATCATTCAAAAATTCATGCTGATGGATCTGTCTTTCATCAACACAGGCCTTAAGAGGCAATTCAACATTATCCTCCAAATCAGGTTGTTGCTTCTTGCCCTCCCTAATTGATTTCCTTAGGTTATGATCATATAACCTATTTCCAAGTACTAGGGCTTTAGCCTTATCCCTCTTCTTATTTTTCCCTTCAATTGAAGGTTGACCTATTTCTAATTTCTACCTCTTAGCAGTAGGCTCTTCTACATCATCAGGTTGAGTCACCATTGTCAAATCAACAATTGGATATGCAATCCAATTCTGAAAAGCACAATAATCACAGTCCTTAGATGTGTAATTCCAAACCCTCACCCAAAATTGGATAGGGTTTGGTCCTTCCTGGTAAAACCTCTGAGGGGCCAAATTGTCCACATCCATGATCACAAAATTGAAATATAACAGAAGATGCATAAGAATAGAATAGTGGAAAAACTTGGGCTCCGTCTCCTTTGGATCTTTCATCTTCTTCTGAGTGGAAATGAAACGCTCATGCATCTCATTAATGATATGTTGTATATAATCATAACTAGTACTAGAATGCACCTCCTGTAAATCCAGCACCATCATCAAAATGCCAGCATTGATCTTCTCTGCTTCTCCATCTATCCATAGCACTCTACATAGGGCATAGGCAATATAATTAATGTAGAAATATAAATCCTTGTAGTAATATGGGCTTTTCCCAGACATAGGATCTAAATACTTCCTCACTTCTTTCAACATATGTTTCTGCAACTGGCCTCTAGCAATTCCAGGCTTCAAACTATATCTTTGTGCCTGCTTTGTCATGTTAATTCTAGTTGACATAGCTTGTATGAATGAATTTCTATTTAGTATCAGCAGGGCAGTGCCATCATTCCTTTTATTTTTTTTGGACAAAACATCATAATGACTGGCAAGGTCAAGGAACAAGTCTACATCTACGTAGACATCAGGAACAATTAATCTAGCTAAACCACAGGTCCAAGGGTTTGACACTGGGATAGCTTTATCAGAATTCTTATAAAAGTAATTGAAAAGTAAAAAACCTATTATTCCCAGAGTGTTAGCATCTCATATATTATGATAATCATCTATGAGCACATTTGCATTTTCTCTTTTGTTCTAAGTCGAACCAAGAAGCAATCTGAGAAATTCATCAGAATAATTTGTTTTTCCCTTTGCTTCCTCCTCTACCTTTTCACTTCCACCACTGGTCAAAGCTACACTGACCACTCTTCTCATGTTTACCGTGCCTAAATCTCTTCTTCTTTACCGATATTGAAACAAATCTATCTCTGAGATTCACTTACTGCCCTGTGCACAATTCTGTAGAAATAATGAGCTTTAAACAACAAAAACACTGCAACACTCTAATTTTTTCTCTTTCAAAATACTTAGCTCTTCTTTGTTTCAAAATTATAAAAGCAATATGAATGAAAAAGAAAACACCATCAGCTCCTTATAGTAACCGTTCAAATTACACAGCTCATAATTTGGAAAACATCAATTCTGTCTTTAATTCAACATACTACGAACTTGATTGAAAACCTAGCCGTAGTTCCAAGAGTGTGATAGGAAATCAAATTCATAAAACTGAATCCTCAGAAAAACCTTATTAAATTCAAATGAGCTGACATGTCTTCCTGTGATTGGCTAACTATCATACATCTCAACTACCCTTTTCTGCACAGTAATCAAAATCTAAGCCTGTGATTGGTCGATGAGTGATTCACACTGTCATATTAGATACTGCCACCTTTTCTTAATATTTGGTATTAGGTGACCATGCGACTGCATATAATTTCTCTATTTCTAACCCCAGTCCCTAACCCTTGATTTCTCTAGAGACATAGCGACTATACAACTTTCCTTACCTTTGTTAACCAAAGTTATCATTTGGCGATCATGCAACAATGAAGAAATCAAAGTTGCTAATGGTTAGCACTAACTTACATTCTTTTCGGAGACCATGTGACTAACTGTCACTTTTATCTTTCATGGTTATCTCTTAGTCACTAGATGTTTTCTTTCCTTTGCAAGACCCCACGACTGCCCTTATTCGCCTGATCGCAGAATACAAATGTTAAGTGTTAAAACTTCTTGAGACAACGTGACAGTTACTATGCCTTTTATTTTATCTGATGACTTCACGACATACCCTTAGCCACTGAGTCAGGAGGAATTTTCCTTTTGGGCTCTTTTATTCTTAGACTTTGTGACCACCATAGGATCTTTTAATTACTTCATCTGACGATTGTGACCTAATCGCTAAGAAATCCATTATACCTTTAAAATCTTCTGAGACTTTGTGACAAACAAAAGCCCTTAATGAGTCTCATAGTCGCTGAATGAGTTTTTACCTTTTGAAAATCATGTGATAAGTCTTTGAAATCCACTTACCTTCTGACACATGTCTCATCGCATAATGAAAGCTGAGTCATCTCCAGAATTTGGCAACAACCTAACTATGATTTATTCAAATTGCACATGGTTAGTCGCAAGGTCTTGGAAACTTTAACTTAACCGGCATCCTTTCTAGAGACCATGTGACTAAAGCCTTAACCTCAGACCCATTTGGCGATTATGCAACATAGAGAGATCATGATGTCTTGTGATAAACCCTTAACTGCTAAAAATTTCATGCAACATCACAGACTATCTGTGGGTCCCTCCATATACTGCTAGCCTATTTACTAATCCCGCGACTACGAGATACAAATTAAATTGTGAAGTCTGGGAATGACAAAGGAATATTCTAATGTTGAATGAGACTATGTGACACAAGCTAATCACCAAGTCTAAGAGAAAAAGGAAATATTCTTTTCAAGTTACACGACTAAGAGATCAGAATGCAACACATGACTTAAGTGAAAAAAAAAGGTAACAGCGAAACATAAGAGAAAAAGACCTTAGGGTTTCTTTTCAATTTAGAACATCACACTAGACCCAGGGTTTCAAGGTTTTTTGCACATTCTCACAGGTTCAGACTTGAAAACCTAAAAAATTTGACAGGGAAAAGGCATAAGGACTGAGAGAGCTCTTCTTTAAAGACAAAACCAGAGAGAAAAGACCACAAAATTTAGGGAAACCAGCCAAAACCGGGAATACAACTAACAATTAACATGAGGCCAACAAACTCTAGTAACAGAACAAGCATGGATAGAATTCTCAATTGCAGATTTTAAGGACAAAGTTCTTTATGATGTGGTTGAAATGGATTCCTCACACATCCTTCTAGGTAGGCCCTGGCAATTTGATATAGATGTCATACACCATTGTATGAAGAATACCTACTCCATCACTAAAGATGGGAAGACCTTTACTATGAAGCCCCTACTAGATAACAAATCTACAAAAGAACCCACTGTGATCATCATGGGAGAGAAGGAGATGTTAAAAACCTTGAAAGAATTTGATATAGAGCCATTTGTCTTAATCTCAAAGCCCAAAGATAATATCAGGTCTGATCAAAAGGAGCCCATACCAAATGAAGTCTTTAAACTACTGCAAAAGTATAAAAATGTCACTGTTAGTGACCTGCCCACTGGCCTCCCTCCCATTAGAGAGATTAGTCATCAAATAAACCTCATACCAAGCTCATCCCTGCCTAATAAGGCACCATACAAAATGACACTATTGCAGCATAAAGAGATTACAAAATGGGTCGCTGAATTGTTGGAAAAAGGACTCATTCAAAAGAGTCTCAGCCCATGTGTAGTACCATCAGTCTTGGCCCCTAAAAAGGATGCTAAATGGATTTTATGCATGGACAACATGGCCCTAAACAAGATCACAATAAGATATAGGTTTCCCATGCCAAGGATTGAGGACCTATTGGATCAACTAGGAGGTGCTTTCTACTTCACCAAGATAGACTTAAAGTTTGGATACCATCAAATTAGAATCAGACCGGGAGATGAATGGAAAATAGCATTCAAGACTACTGAAGGTTTGTTTGAATGTTAGTAATGCCTTTTAGCTTAAGAAATGCCCCTAGCACTTTTATGAGGCTTAAGAATGAGATATTCATTGATTTTATTGGCAAATTTGTTTTTATTTACCTTGATGACATACTAATATTCATTCATAGCAAGGAAGACCATCTTGATCATGTGGGATAGGTACTAAGAAGACTCCATTAGTACAATTTGGTAATCAACTTGGAAAAATGCATGTTTATGAGGAAGGAACTAGTATTCCTAGGTTTTGTGATTTCACAATTTACCCTCAAGATGGATCCTAAGAAGGTATATGCAATCATTAATTGGCCTCCACCAAAGAATCAAGGTGATGTAAGAAGCTTCCATGGGCTTGCAACATTCTATAGGAAGCTCATCAAAAATTTAGTCATGTATGTGCACCAATGCTTGAAACAATCAAAGGTGGAAAGAAGACTAAATTTGTAGGGACAAAGGAAGCCAATGATGCATTCCAATACTTGAAGAATAGAGTTTTCCAATACCCTATCTTGATCCTCCCTTATTTCAACAAGGTCTTCAGTATGGAGACAGATGCAAGCAATTTGGCTATAGGGGCAGTCCTAATCCAAGAAGGCAGGGTAGTTGCTTTCTTCTCAGAGACATTAAATGAAGCCAAAAGAAAGTACTCCACTTATGACCTAGAGCTCTATGCCATGGTCCAAGCACTCAATAAGTGGAGGCACAATTTGATCCCAAAAGAGTTTGTAGTCTACACTGACAATCATGCATTAAGCTTCCTCAATTCACAAGAAAAAATTTCAGTCAGGCATCTCAAATGGGTTGAGCAATTGCAGGCCTATACCTTCAACATTAAGCATAAAAAGGGTGTAGCAAACAAATTTGTTAATGCCCTTAGTAGAAGGATTGGTCTTATTGAAGAAGTTCAATTACAAAGTGTGGGAATTGAGTCCCTCAAACACTTGTACCCGAATGACCTTGATTTTGTAGAAGTATATTAGATTTGCACAAAAATGGAGGGCAGATATCACACCGATTTCTCTGAATATCTAATTCAGAATGGGCTTCTATTCCAGGGAGAACAACTATGTATACCAAAGTGCTTAGTGAGGACAAACATAGTAAGGGAAAAGCATTGTGGTGGCCTAGGAGGTCACTTTGGCATTGATAAGATAGCAGACATGGTGAAGAGGAGCTATTTTTGGCCTAAGTTGAACAATGGTGTCAAGAAGTTTATAGAGACTTGCACAATCTGCCAGAAAGCTAAAGGAATGACAAAAAATCAGGGACTCTACCAACCCTTACAATCCCTTCAAGACCTTGGGAGTCCATATCAATGGATTTTGTAATGGGACTGCCTAAAACCAAGCAAGGATTTGATAGTGTGTTTGTCATAGTTGATAGGTTCAGAAAAATGGCCCACTTTGTGCCATGCAAGAGCATAAATGATGCATCTCATATAGCCAATCTCTTCTTCAAAGAAGTAGTTAGAATTCATGGCTTACCTCAGACAATTGTATCAGACAGGTATGTAAAGTTCCAAGGGCACTTTTGGAGAACACTCTTCAAGAAGTTGGGCACAAACCTCACCTATAGCTCTACCTATCACCCACAGACAAATGGGCAGACTGAGGTAGTAAATGGGTCCCTAGGCAATCTCTTAAGATGCCTAACCAAGCAATACTCACAAATTTGGGATACAATTATACCCCAAGCAGAGTTTGCCTTTAATGGCTCCATCAATAGGTCAACCAGAAAAACTCCATTCCAAGAAGTATATGGGTTGCACCCCAAGGGACCATTAGATCTAATGGAACTCCCCTTTGATTTCAAAATCAGTGCTCAAGGCCAAGAATTGGTAGAACTCATCACAAAGGTGCAGCAACAAGTAAAAGAAACATTGCAAAAATCTAGTTTGAAGTACAAAGAAAATGATGACAAAAGAAGGAGAGAGGTCCACTTCAAAGAAGGAGACAGGGTTTGGGCCTTCCAAAGGAAGGAGAGACTACCTAAAGGTAGATACTCCAAATTACAAATGAAGAAAGTAGGCCCCTACAGCATACTTAACAAAATAGGTGAGAAAACCTATGAAATCTCCCTTCCTCCAACTTTGCAAATAGCTCCCATATTCAATGTGGTAGACCTCACACTCTACAAAGCTACAGCAGATGCAATGAAAGCATAAGGTGAGGAAGCAACCATCAACAATGAAGACTATCTGACTGATCTTCCCCAAAGAAAACCAGTGGAGTTAGAAGAAATTTTGGACACAAAGTTACTAAGGCAGACCAGAACCAAGAAGTATATGTAGTACCTAGTAAAATGGAAGGGACTCCCCAACATAGATGCTACATGGCTGACTGAAGATCAAATCAAGCAACATGGGACTTCAGTGGAGCAGTTATCCTCAAGTAGGAACTTGAGTTTTAAAACTCAAGAGGAGTATGGTGCAGGAGCACCTACTCTAGACTCAACAAACAAAGACCCTAACAATCCTAAACATATCTAGTTTAGTCTAGTTACATCAGTTAGGTACCTAGACCAAGTTGTAAGGCCTAGTTTTAGGATTGGCACAACTATAAGCCCCTGGCTAACTATGGTCAAAAGTGGTCAAAGGGCCTAAAATCATAGGATTTTAGTCATTTTCATGTTTTTGATTTGTTAGATCCATGTTGGATCACTAGATTAGGTCTAGACCAAGTTTGGTCCCCTAGAAAGCAAAGTTGCACAAAATGTTGTCAAAGTTGCTTAGCAACTTTGACAACTTTTTGCCAAAAGTTGTAATTAGAGCCCCCAATGGTTAGATTGTTTAAAAATCAGTTGGAATCAATGGGGGAAGCCTTCAAATATCCCTTTTAGGTAGGTGGAAGGTAGAATATGTATTTTGGCATTTTGAATCAATAAAATAAACAATTTTTCTATAGATTTCAGAGGATAGTGCCCTTGTATGGATAGGTATAGATGTGAGGGCATGAAAAAATGATTCCAAAAGGTGAAGCCTTGAGTCTTCTTCCATTTTCACTTGAACCCATATGTTGAACTATCCTATTTTGCAAGATATCAAGTTTTTAGTGAGATTGTCTCGATTTAAGGCTTAAAACCAAGGTTCACCTAGGGCTTGGTTGTTTGGACCGACTCCACCATGGAAAATTGATGCCTCTTGGTGGAATTCATCCTTTTCCAATTTATTTTCATATTCTATGGGTTAGGAGTGTGGATTTACAAAGAAATGAGTTTGCCACAAGACCCTAGGTGTACATCTCATGTGTGCACCAATATGTGACTTAGGACAGTCACTATAGATTTTGGTTGGGGATTCTTCAAGGTCCCATATCCTAGATGTTGAGTTGTTTTAAATGTCCACACATACCTCCATGCTTATTTTGTTTTTTGAATAGGAGAAAGAGCACTTGTAGTGCATTTGGAGCCCTAATTAGGCCTACTAGCCCAGTCTAAAACTTGTGACAGCAGTGACCTCTATTTTCCTCCACTTCTTGGTGCTTGGATATGTCTAGTAAAGCCTTAAAGGGTATCAAAATCCCTAACCAATTCAATAATTCCTTTAGAAACATTTTTACTTATGTTTAAAAAACCCTCTGAAAAAGGCTACAAGCCAAATCCTTAGACTATGAAGCATCTTGATGTTATGGGTTGCTGTTGAATGAAAGAACCATTGGAACTATAAGAATAAGACCTCAACATGACAAAGTAGTGATTGTAGGCCACCCCTAGTCTTAGTATCCATTCCTTGGGGTTTGATTTTCTATCAAGTTAAAGGGTCCTTTTGGTGGATCCTTGGTTATTGGTGCTTAGGACTTTGGTGAACCTAGTGATTAGGTTACATTTGATAGTTGAGGTTGTGATAACCTTTCTCCTAGTCCTTTTGGATACTTGTGATAAGTATTTAGGCACTTGGATACCATTTGGGTGATTAATATCTTTGAATCTTTCCATTTGACCTTGGCATCTTGGGTGTTGATCTTTGAAACTTACCTCTTGCTCACTGATTGAAGGCTTCCGCTTGCCACTGCTACATCACAAAGACAACTTTGCTTCATGGAAAAGCAGGATAAGAATCTACTTATCAGGTATTGGTAATGATGTTACTCAATTCATAGATACTAAATATGTGTTTCCCATAGGAGTATTAACAATAGATCAATTGAGAGAGAAGCATGACCACAACTGCATGGTCATAGAGCTTTCTTCCTCACTCTCTAATGTTGAATTTGAATATGTCAAAGATTGAAAAACTATAAAGAATATGTGGGAAAAACTAAAGCTTGTATATGGAGGTGATACAAATGTTTTGAGAGCCAAGGAAGAAAGCCTTAGAGGAAATTTTGATGATCTCAGAATGAAAGAAGGAGAAAACATCACACAGTACAGCATGAGAATCAAAGAAGTAGTCGATGCTATATGAGGAGTTGGAGGTATACTTGAAGAGGAGACAGTGGTAAGTAAAATCTTAAGAACCTTACTTCATGTATATTCTATTAGATTTTTTTCCATTCAATAAATGAGAGCAATAGAAAACAATACAGTTACTCTTGATAGTTTAATTGGTAGACTGATTTCATTTGAGATGAATAACTTTGATAATAATGTCTTACTAAACTTAGAGTCTGCATTTAAATCTTCTATGAGAATAAGAAAATCAAGTCATAGACACACATCTAGAAGAGATAGTGAAAGTGAAAGTGAAGAAGAAGATGTAGATGAAATAGAATAACTTATGGCTAGAAGAATGCAAAGAGGCAAAGGTAAATAAAAAGGCAAGTTACCACTTGTATGCTTTAATTGTAAAGAGATTGGACACTTTGTTGCAAGATGTCCTAATAGAAGAAAAGATGACAGAGTTAATGATAGATCTTTTGAGAAGAAATCTGATAGAGGTGATAACAAGGATTACAAAAGTTACCGACAATCAGAAAGAAGAGATACCTGAGACTACAAGGACAAAGGCAAGAAAGACAGCTACCTAGCTTCTTGCAAAGATGAAGATACTGACACCGAGCCTGATGAAGACATCGAGATGGTGTTTGTGGCTGTGAAAGATGATTCAAATGAAAATGAAAGGTATATATAATCTGCACTCATATATAAGGTTAGCAAGAATGACATCTGGATTATAGATAGTGTCTGCACTCACCACATGACCGATGACAAAGAAAATGTTAACACTTTTGAATATTATAATGGTGGTATAGTAAGAATGGGTAATGATACACCTTGTCCAGTTGAAGGTAAAGGAACTATAATAGTGAATAACCTGATTAAATGTGAAAATGCTTATTAGGTAAAAGGATTGAATTATAATCTATTGAGTGTTTCTCAGCTGAATAATTTAGGTCACAGAGTAGCATTTGAGAATAAGAAGTCAAAGATCTTCAATGAATCAGGAAGATTGATTGGTACCAATGAACAGACAAAAGGTAACTTATTCTATCTGAATGATACTAACACCACTTGCTTAATGAATAGAAATGAAGACATATGGTTATGGCACAAAAGATTGTGTCATGTGAATTTTGACAACATGATGAAAATAAGTAGAAGGAGAAACGTAAGAGGCTTACTGACAATATCAAAGCATGACAACATCATGTGCAAGAATTGTCAAAAAGGTAAGATGACAAAGTCTAGTTTCAAAATTAAAACCCATACATCTGATGATATTCTAGGATTAGTCCATATTGATCTATGTGGACCAATGAGGACAAAGAGTTATTATGGAGATAGATATTTTATTCTCTTTTTTTATGATTACTCTAGAATTATGACAGTTATGTTTCTCAAAGACAAATCTGAAGCATTCAAGATGTTTAAATGGTATAAGGCTATGGTAGAGAAACAAAGTGGGAAGGATTTAAAATGCTTGAGATCAAATAGAGGAGGAGAGTTTATATCAGATGAATTCACTAATTTATGTAATGAGCATGGTTTAAAAAGACAGGTTTCTACACCAAGAACACCCCAGCAAAATGGGATTGCTGAGAGAATGGACAAATCCATAGTTGATTGTGCCATAACACTAATGATAGAGAAAGGCATCACCCAAATATTCTAGAGGGAATCTATCAGTACTATTTTCTACACATTAAATAGAGTACAATTGAAGAAGGACACAAAGAATAAACCCTATGAGCTGTGGTATGGTAAAACACCCAATGTAAGTTACTTCAAAATCTTTGGTAGCCAATGTTATATCTTAAAGGATGATAGAAATGGAAAGCTTGACACCAAGAGTGATGAAGATATATTTCTAGGGTATTCCACCAAAAGCAAGGTGTATAAATGTCTTATCAAGGCCTCTAACAAAATTGTTGAAAGTGCAAATGTAAATATAGATGAATTTGCAGAAAAGAATGAGCTGGAAAGCACAAAAGAACCAGACGAATACAAAAAGTTTGTATACTGTGAAGAACCTAACACTCTGCCCGAGCAACAGTGCTTAATTCTAGAGCAACAAAATGTTGTAACCGATGGTCAAGCTGCAAATACCGATGGTTAGGATATTGATCAAAATAATGTGCAAGGTGATGAAGAACATAATGAAGAAAAAAATGATGATCAAAATGATAGACAAAGAGTAGAACTATTTCTTTCCAGATATGTAAGAAGGAACCATCCAGAGATCCATATCATAGGAGATAAGAAAGTTGGTACAAGAAAAAGAAGTGATTCTTTAAACTCAAGTTGTTTAATTTGTGAGTTTGAGCCAAAATCTATCAATGTTGCACTTGATAATGAAGAATGGATAAGTGCTATGAATGATGAGATTGAGAAAATTGAGAAGAAAAAGACAAGGTCACTTGTGCCAAGACTAGATGACAAGAATGTCATCAGTACTAAATGGATATTCAAGAACAAGTTGAATGAGAATGGAGAAGTAACAAGAAACAAAGTAAGACTAGTATTCAAGGGGTATGCACAAGAAGAAGGTATTGACTATGGGGAGACCTTTGCACCCATTGCTAGGCTAGAAGGTGTAAGAATACGACTTTCTTATGTTTCATTCAAAGGATTCAAGGTATATCAAATGGATGTCAAGTCTACATTCCTGAATGGAATACTTGAAGAAGAGGTATACATTGAACAGTCAGAAGGGTTTATAGATCCAGACAAGAGAAACATGGAATGTAGACTTCATAAAGCCTTTTATGGATTGAAACAAGCTCCTAGAGCCTGGTATGAATGAATTCATTCCTATCTTATAAGTATTGGATTTGTAAGGACTAGTGAAAATAGTAATCTTTATTTGAAGGAAGATACTGATGCTAACACTTTGATTGCTGAAATATTTGTTGATGACATCATATTTGGAGGGAATAATATGCTATGCAAATCATTTGCTAATGAGATGAGAAAAGAGTTTCAGATGTCTATGTTTGGAAGATTCCAAACCAGTTGGAACACCAATGGCTACTGGATGTAAGTTGACAAAGGAGGATAAGACATCAGAGGTAAATCAGACTTTGTATAGATCAATTATTAGAAGACTCATGTATGTTGTGCACGCTAGACCAGATATTGCACATGTAGTAGGAATTGTTTCTAGATTTTCTGTCAACCCCAGGGAATCACATATGACTATTGTGAAAAGAATTTTAAGATATCTTAAGAATACCAAGGAATATGGCTTATGGTATAGAAGAGAAGGCAAATTTGAACTTAACGTGTTTACTGATGCTAATTAGGCTGGAAATCTTGATGACTAAAAGAGCACAACTAGAGGAGCATTCTTTATGGGTGAAAGACTTGTCAGATGGATTAGAAAGAAGCAAGGATACATCTCTCAGTCTACTGAAGAAGTAGAGTATGTTGTTACTACTACAAATTGCTCAAATATTGCATGGATCAAATAGTTACTGGAAGGTATGCATATGACGATCTTAGAACCAGTAATTATCTATTGTGATAACACCAATGCAATAAAGATTTCCAAGAATCCATTCATGCATGCTAAGACTAAACACATTGCCATCAAGTATCATTATTTGAGAGCACAAGTTCAAGAAAAAGAGGTGATACTTGAGTATGTGCAATCCAAAGAACAATTAGCTGATATCTTCACCAAGCCACTTCCCAAGGGTACATTTGAGTACTTGAGAAAGAGACTAGGGGTAAAACCCTTGTCTACCAGTCAGTAAGATGACTAGAAGGCTGTATCAGCCTACATATTATCAAAATATCATTAATGTTGATGCAAGAAAAGAGATGAACTTCAAGGCTACATCTATATATAGAGAGGTATATATCAGCACTGAGCACTAGAGCATATTGTTGTATTATTGATGGATAAGAGAAATTCAAGCAATATATTATGGATGGAGAGAAAAGATTGTTTGACATTAATGTCAGATATTTGTGAGATATTTGTTTGGGATTGTTGTCAAAGGGAGAGAAATTATCCATATTATCACATCCTTCTGTAAAAGGAGAGATATTTTTTGTAAAAGGAGAGAGATTATCGATTATTACATTACTCCAATAGGGAGAGATTATATCCTTAGGGAAATAAATTGTATGGAAAGATTATACAAAGGGAGATTTGCTGACAAGAAAAAAGACATCAAAAGAGAAGAACAGTCAAGGGAGAGAAATTGACACAAGGAGAGAACACAACACATCAAAAGAAAGAGAACTGCAAGAATCAAATCTAAGCTAAAATAGAGCTTACCAGTGGTCAGACATTTATCGGTTATCCAAACAAAAAGATTGGTAGTTTGATGAATCTCAACTGTTGTATTTCTTATTATATTAGAAATAGTATAGTGTGGTAATATAGTATGTTTTTTATTAAGGTAAATATAGGTTTTGAAAGGACCCTAAAACCTTTTACAAAAGACTACTAGAGATAAGCATCATAAGCCCAATACAAACATAGAAATCCTTCAATGAACAAAAGGCGGGACCCCAACAAACACCCAAGCCCAAAATAGGAAAGAAAAGAACTGCCAAAAAAATGCACAGTTTCCAACACAACTTCCAGCAGAATTTCCAGTACTGAAAAGACACTACATCGTTCTTTGGTAGGCATCCTCTGCCTCCTTCTGCATTTCTTCCATTTTGTCAATAGACTCCTTCAGCTCTATCATCTCTTTTGGGATCTCTAGGATTTTCCTTTTAAGACCACTACGGGTTCTTGACCCTGGGCCCGAGCTTCATGCCTTTTCATCAATGGTAATTGTTGTATTTTCTAGCAGACTTCTTTCCAAGTAAGCATATAATGCTTTCAGGTTCTTAACCGAGACTTGAAGCCCTTCATTACTATGTTTGAGAATGACACATATCATGTGCCCATTTTGGCTTATTTGCTTTTTCATATCTTGCTTATTTTCTTCCATAATGGAATTAACTCTAGCAGTGGGCTCCTCATCTCTATTGTTGTTATTTACCTTAATCATCAAGTTCTTCTCCATTTCCTCAACCTTGGACTTAAAATGCTCCATAGCTTCCTGCATCTTAGTCAATTGCTACTTCATAATCTTCATTTCCTCACTAAGCCAGTCTTCCATACTCACCCCATAGTCCTCATTGCTTTTCAGAATTCTATCATCAATATCAAAACCTGCCATTATGGGGTCCATTCTCTATTTCTTCTTATGCTTTTTATCAGCCTTCAAGATCAGTTGCTCATTTTGATCCTCCTTACCCTTGTCCTCATTATTTTTCTCCTCCTTATCATCTCCCTCTTTTTTGTCTCCCTCAATTTCCATCTCTTGGTTTCCTTCATCATTACCCTTTCCCTCTTCATATGTCACAGGCATTTCCTCCTTGTCTGTCTAAAATTCCTCCTTACTCAACTGATCTTATTTTTCCTTTACTAGAATATCGTTATTTGTCTCATGAGCTTCCTGATCAGTTACGGGAATTTCCTCCTTTTCCTCATTCTAGATCTCTTCATCATTACCCTGGTTATCTAGGGTTTCACCTTCCATCTCCTCCTACCTTTCCAAGTTCACCTTAATTTTTGTTCTAACCCTGCTCTTCAAACTCTATTTTTTGTTTTCCTCCTTTACATGCCTAGTATTCCCTTTTACCCTTTTGGGGATAGGCTTTAGGACTTGATTATGGGCATATTCTAAAATCAACATAATGAGCCTCACATGGAGCACTGGATTAGTCGATTTCTTTCTATGCTCCATCATGTTGTTATGCAACGAGCTCACGAGATAAAAAGGAAATGAAACCTTTTTATTGTGCCTAAAATGATTAGCTAGGACAAAGTGCAGGTTATAAATTCTGGAGTATCTACCATCCAAAGTAAAATACTCGATCATCACTGTAAGAATCTTCACCCAATGAGACTTAATTTTTTTGATATCAACGTAATCCCCTGTCCCTTTTCTTTAAAGGGCCTCTTCTTTTCCTATTTTCAGAAATATTTTGAAAGCTTGAGTCCCAGCCCTCTTATTATCCCTATAAAAATTCATTCCCTCACATGAAAGGCTCATGATTTCAAAGATAACCCTAATGGTCAGAGTGAAAGATTTCCCTCACAGGTTAACCTTCCCATCTTATGGTAATATAGTATGTTGCCATTAATGCCAAAGGGAGAGATTGATGACATGTAACTGATTGAATGTTTGATAATGTTAAGTTGAAGATAATGCAAGGCATTAAATCAATTAATATATTGTATTTTCTTTGATGTCAACTTGATATCATCTATACGGTCATGTACATACTACCAAAGACTTCAGAGAACCAAAGGAACAAAGGTTATGCTTTCAGCAATGCATAAAAGTCAAGTATTCACTAAGTGACAAAAAACACTGATGGAGTGCACACCGATGGATAGATCAAAGAAGAACAGTCATAGTGATACCCGATGATTAGAAGCATAGTGTTTCTCGATGAAGAAAAGCCACAGGATGCCCAACGAACAAAGTCAAAAGGTTTCCCGATGAGCTAAAGAAAGTGTTTCCCAATGAGTAAAATTCCAATGATGCCTGATGAATGGAGATCATGAAGCTAACTAGAGTCTTACCGATGGATTAGTGAGTTGTCACTGATGACTAATTACAGTGGTGACTGACGGAATAGAGAGTTCAGAAAATGACAAAATATCTAGCTGGCAAAGCTAAAAATAGACTTAACTGGTTGTCTACTTTGTTTTATTTGACCAGAGATAAGTAAGTGATTTAAAGATGATTTGTACAGTTGGAAAGAAGATATCTATGAGATAAATCATGAGTTATGCTTTAAATCTAACTAGCTGGATTGTTTTTCACGCCAAGAATCAAGAATCAAGAAATAATGAATATTATGTCTATATAAGAGACAAGCTTAATTCATTTACGAATGGGATTAAGGGGAGTGTATAGAAAGAGGATGCCGAAGAGAAACTAATGAAGAACAACTTCATGTAGTGCTGATCAAACAAGCTGAAGGAAGAGCTAAGGAATTCTGCAGACACCGACGAACAGTGAGCACAACATCATAGAGAAGAAATTATGGAGCACAAGGATTAATGTATACATTGGTCAGAGAGGTAATGTACTTAAATAGATCTGAAAATCTGTAACTCAAAGTTGCAATATGAACAAGTCATAGTGTTTCAATTTAACCATTGAAGCATCAAGTCTCTTAACCGAGTAGGACAGAACAGTATTCTATATATTGAGGTACATCTCAAGGAGTGCCAAAAAGGTTGATTCATGAAAGTAGCATTGGACTTGCCCGATACCTATTGACAGTCTAAGAAGGAGGCTGATTCAATTATGGTAGCAATAAATGCCCGATACTGAGTGACAACCTCTATGTATAAAATCCTCTAACAAGGTCACACTTAACAGTGTGTTTGTAACCTGTAACAGGGTTGGCTCCTAATAGGGCTCACTTCAGAAGAGTGAAAATTTGGGGTACTAGTCCCAGTGGGTTTTCCCTTAACAGGGTTTCCACATTAAAAATTCATGTTTTATGTGTGTATGATTCATTTCTTTACTGTCTTGCATCTTATATAGCTAACTCTAGATTTATCGGTATACTCTTCGTATTTACCGAGTTTCAGTAAATAGTTATACTGCTTATCGGTAATTAAGAAAGAATAAGGATTGACAGAGAAAATCGACAGATAGTTAATCATTATTAGTATTGCATGGCATGCATCTTGTAGGGACATAATAATCTAAGGTTTATTGATCAGTGGTTAAGTTTGAAGGATAAATTTTTGAGGCCACTGATTCACCCCCCCCCCCTCTCAGTTATTACTAACACGTAGGACCCTTAAGACTTAATAAGACCACTTACTTAACCTAATAGGACATATTAATACTCATTAGTGTACACCCAGGGACCCTTTAGGACTATTAGTACACCCTATGTCCCTTTAGGACCCCTATTGTGACATAAAACTCTTTAAGAACTCTCAGGATCATTAATACCTAGAATAAGACCACTTAAGACCTAATAGGACCCCTTAAGACCTAATAAGAGTGGACTTATTCTAACAACATAAAGTCTAAAAAATTAACCCTAACATGAAACCTTAACCATTTTGAACCCTAACATGAAACCCTAACCATTTTGAACCCTAACATGAAACCCTAACCATATTGACCCCTAACATGAAACCCTAACCATATTGAACCCTAACATGAACCCTAAGAAAACCTTAGGAAAATGTTACAAAACATTAGGAAAATGAGCTACAAGACATTAGAAAACATTAGTATTACAATGTTCATGTATTAAACATAACATTGAACCCTAACATGTGAAACCCTGATATGAAATCAACATCTTGAACCCTAACATGAAACTAAAACATAAATTTTAACATTTAAACCTTAACATGAAACCTTGATCATATTGATCCCTAACATGAAACATAACATGAAACCAACAAACGAAACTAAAACATAAATCAACATAAACCTTAACGTGCTAAATTGAATTTTTCTTTCAAACATACATGTATTCAAGTGTTTTATTTAATCTATTTTATCTATCATGACCCTTTAGACCTATTAATACCAATTAGTACATCCAAGGACCCTTTAGACGTAATAGGACCCTTAAGACCTAATAAGGCCACTTACTTGACCTAATAGGACCTATTAATACCCCTTAGTACATCCAAGGACCCTTAAGACCTAATAGGACCCCTATTGTGACATAAAACTCTTTAAGAACTTTTAGTATCTTTAAGACCTAGAATAAGACCACTTAAGACCTAATACAACCCCTTAAGACCTACTAAAACTGGACTTAAGACCTGTTAGTACATCCAAGGACCCTTTAGACCTATTAATACCAATTAGTACATCCAAGGACCCTTAAGACCTAATAGGACCCCTTAAGACCTTTAATAGAACCCCTTAAGACATAATTAGAGTATTAGGATAGGTATTAATACCAACTACCTAACCTAGTATTGTAAATTTAACTATAATTTTATATATATTCATCTATATTTGTTTCCTTTTTACATGAAATTATAACATGTAATCAAATAATTAATTGTTAACACTTAGCTTTCATGTATGTTACATCTAGATGGCCACTCAAGATGTACCCACCCATGATGTACCAGCTCATGATGCACCTCGCACTCCTGATTTGGCCACTATTTTTTAGACAACTCAAACAGAGATGGATCAACTTAGAGAGAACATCTGTACATCTGCACCAGATGGAATATATAGAGATATTTGTGTCACTATATTGAGGAGTTTAGAGGATATGTTTACTAGATTGAGATCTCACTCTTCCTTCACACCACAGGTTGTTGATACTATTTTTTGAGAGTTGAGAGTTGAGGTATCGGGTGATGTTTCCTTAGAGACGGTCTAGATTCGACTCCCTAAGGAAATTATCAAACAAGAGGTTTTCCCATTTTATGAGGGGAATCCCAAGGTGAGGGCATATTAGGTTACTTGCTGTGAGATTCCTCAGATTGCATGCATGATATACCCTCATTTTCTTGCAGCAAATGGTCATTATCCTAATAACAACTAGATTCCATTATATTTTGCATAGCATTTGTATGCTGAGTTCCATTTGGGACTCAGGGTCAAATATTTAGATCTTCCCAGATGTTACGGTCAGGGGCACGGTAGAGTTTTCGACCATGATCAATATTGTAGGGTTGATCAAGTTGTACATACTTGTAGAGAGCTAGTTGGGCATAGGACTCTAGCAGTGGCACCGATGATGACTTCTACTGCAGATAGAGTGGTCCTTTCTTCCCACAGGGAGTAGTGGATAGGATAGGGGATATTGCATCTATAGCCACATCCATCACTTTGGATACAGTGGGCAGATATATTTTGACTAGACTAAGTCAAGACAGGTTTTCTACTGAGGCTTCATCTAGTACTGATGTAGTGTTTAGTGATGAGGCATATAGAGCTGTAGGTCTTCCTCCACCTGGAGAGATACGAGCGCTTTCTAGCCATCATAGTCATTTGGATGTGGCACTTTACTTTTTGGTGGATCTCTTGCAATCATTCTCTTATATTACAGACATGTAGAGGATCCTAGTACATCCAGTTAGAGATGTCATCAGACTTGCACGGGGTCATGTAGTTCCACCAACATAGGACACACCATCTAGTCAGGCACAACATAGTTCACAACACTCTGCAGAGCGCGGTGCACCATCTAGTTAGGCACATCATAGTTCAAAAGACTTTGCAGAGCTCTCTACACCAATAGATCAGTCTACAACTATAGAGCCAGGTACATGGGTTGAAAATTTATGCATCACAGCTAAGGGCCTAGACACATTTGATGAGCACTTGCACAGGTTAAGTTAGGTGGACACTGGCAGTGATGTTGGATCATTTATGGATTTTTTATTTCATCCTAGTGGTTCAGGCTCTACAGCACTCCCCTCCCAGCTACACACACCCCTACACTCTTCACGACTAGAGATGTTTAGGACTGGAGGTGATGTGGGTGATTTTTTTTCGGTTGATGATATGATGGTGCAATGCGCTGATGATCCTCTTGGTCCTGAGACCTAGGTATATAAAGTTTTCTTTCCTCCTTTCCAGGATTTTTAGTGAACAATTAATTGTAGATGTGTGTATTGTTCAATGTATAATATTTTGCAGGCATAGTTAGCATAGCACATTACCTCTAGTGTAGGCTTAGAGCATCTTCATATGACACCTACTAGTGGTCAGGTAATTTTTAAATATACATTTGTACTTTACATAATATATTACTATGCACATGTATATATAAACAACTATTGTACTAAATTTGCAGGGGTCAGTTGCTACTTCATAGCCAGAGGATGCTCGTGACACTCGGGCAGAGCACATTACCTCTAGTGTGGGCTCAGAGCATCTTCATAGGATAGATTTGGCAGATGTGACACCTACTAGTGGACAGGTAAGTTTTAAATATATGTAAGTTTAAACATGAATTTATAATGTTTTAAGTATTTTACATTAATATTATTATATACATGCATTTATATTCGCAAGGATTAGTTTATGCTTCATAGCCAGAGGATGGTCCTGGTAGTCGGCTAGAGGGTCGCTCTATTTGCATGTGCCTGGATGACTCCCTAGTTTGGGACATGTTGCACAAATCTTTGATTTGAGACTCTTTATATATGTCATTATTATATGTTTGATATTTTAAGTTTATGATTCGAGACATATATTTATTAGTGTTAGGAATAACAGTCCACAAGACAACTGAGAGGGGGTTGAATCAGTCGTAATCTAGATTATTAAACTTTATACTTTATAAACCAAATCTACAAGTGTAAATGATAACACAGTAATGGACAACACCATAACACAATATTTTTTGTCGAGGAAACCCTGTTAAAGGTAAAACCCCGGTGGGAATTAACACCCACAAATAATGTACTGAGAGTATAGTATCCCTGTCAAAATATATTAGCCCTGTTAGGAGCTTGTTACAACATTATAGTACATAGTCCCTGTTAGGAGACAGACCCTATTAGGAGTCAAATAAAATAGTAGGCACACTTCCCAAAGAATTTTAAAGCCACCCTTAAGGATTTACAATCTGAAACAAGTGTATAAGGAAAATACACATTCCAGCAAAGTATCTAATAGCAGTTGTCTTTGCTAGGTCAGTTCCAATGATGTATCAACTCTGCTTTGTATCCAGCAATCAAAAAGCTTCACTGCTTCCACACTTATCTATCTTTTATCTATCACACTTCTTCACAAGAATTTATCTTTCATATATACCCTCTTACAATAATTCATTAGGTCAGCCAGTTAAGCTTTCCTAATACATAATTAGCTAGGTCGGCCAATTAAGGCTTTCCATCATACAAATAATTACATATCCCCTTGCTAAGATACACATGGTATCTATAAAAAGTATACAACATTTATAATTCATTATATATACTTTCAGATCCGCAATGCATGCTCTCAATTAATTTCACACCCTACATGTCTAAAGTTGGCCAGGAATTAGGTCTTCTCTAGAATACACACCATGGCTAACGTCATTAGTATCCAATCAATAATTGAACTCAACCCATTACTCTATCATATGTCGGCTATTCATTGGTAAGCTCACAAGTTCTGAAATATCTTTGCCAGAAAGATATACCCAAAAAATAGAGACCTGCTCTGTCCAGAATCACAGTTATAGTCCAAAAAACTAATCTTCACTAAATCAACTATAACATCCATAGTAAGTAATATAAAGTCAAGTGACCTTAGGGATAAGGTCAGCACTTATCCTTCTTCATAAGTCCAACTTCGATCATTCTAAATCATCCGTACAGTGTCCGTACACTCCATCCAATTAAGTAGCCAGTTTGTCTTCTTCATAGAAATATATGTTGACATCAGTGACAAAACATGAATATCAACGGCATGATGAGTAACCAAAACTAATATCATCCAAAAATTAGCTGATTAGCTGATTTGATTATATGGTTTCATTTGAATAGATGTTATGATTTGATTAGATGGTTTCATTGGATTAGATGGTTTCATTTTATTATATGGTTTCATTGTATTAGATGATATTATTTGATTAGATGGTTTCATTTGATTAGATGTTATGATTTGATTAGATGGTTTCATTGGATTATATGGTTTCATTTGATTAGATGATATGATTTGATTAGATGCTTTCATTGGATTAGATGGTTTCATTTGATTAGACGGTTTCATTGGATTAGATGGTTTCATTTGATTAGATGATATGATTTGATTAGATGGTTTCATTTGATTTGATTTGATTATGACTTATATGATATGATGTAACTAATGGACAATAAGTATTCTAACTCATTCTAGAACTAACACATATATCATAAAAAATAACAAGTTAATACATGTAACTAATGGACAATAAGTATTCTAACTCATTCTAGAACTAACACAT
>MU226104.1:4121155-4132273 GCA_018584345.1 Thuja plicata
ATTGTTAACAGAGCTTACAAATCAAGAACCAACTGATGCTAAGGAAGCCTTAGCAAGTCAAGCCTGGAAAGATGCCATGATTGAAGAGTATCAATCCATACTAAAAAATGATGTTTGGGATGTAGTATCTAGACCTAAAGGCAAATCAGTTGTTTCTTCTAAATGGTTGTTCAAAAACAAATATGCACCTGATGGTAGCATTGAAAAATATAAAGCTCAATTTGTTGCAAGGGGATTCTCATAGAAAGCTAGAATTGAGTACGAAGAGACATTTGCACCAGTTGCTACATATAATTCAGTAAGAACCATCATTGTAATTGTAGCTTCTAAAGGATGGAATATACATCAGATGGATGTTAAGACAGCCTTCTTGAATGGTTCAATTGAAGAAGAAGTGTATATAGAACAACCATAAGGGTTCACTACACATGAAAAAACACATTATGTCTGCAAACTTAAAAGGGATCTCTATGGAGTAAAACAAGCCCCTAGAGCTTGGTATGCAAGAATAGACAACTATCTAACTAAACTAGGATACTCCAAAAATGAGGCAGATCCTAACATTTATTTCAAAACTTCTAAAGGTGATATGATCATATTGGTTCTTTATGTTGATGATCTTCTAATAACAGGTGAAGATCATCTAATTACTAAATGAAAACAAGACCTTGCTGCTGAATTTGATATGAAGGATTTAGGCCTTTTACACTATTTTCTAGGGTTGGAAGTAAGTCAAAAGTAAAACTACACCTTTATGAATCAACAAAAGTATACCATTGATATCTTAACTAGATTTGGAATGATGGATTGTAAACCTTTAGCAACTCCTATGGAAACAAACTTAACCAAACTCAAAATGGAAGTAGAAGTTTCAAAACTAGCAGATCCTACAGTATATAGACAGATAGTTGGCTCTCTCATGTATCTTGTTAACACTCATCCTGATATTTTCTATGCAACTAATGTATTAAGTCACTTTATGTGTGAACCTAAAAGGATACATCTAATGGTTGCTAAACATATCTTAAGATACTTACATGGAACTATTGGACTTGGACTAAAGTATGAAAAAGTTGAGATTCAGCTATATGGATATACAAACTCTGATTGGGCCAAAATTCCTACTGATCGTAAAAGCACTACTGGATGTTGTTTCAGTCTTGGGTCAGCCATGGTTTCTTGGTCCAGTAGGAAATAATCAGTAGTTGCTCAAAGATCAACTAAAGCATAATACATGGCAGCCGCCATGGGAGCACAAGAAGCAATATGGTTAAGGAAATTATTGTTTGGCTTATTTGGAGAACCCTTGAAACACACTATTATCCATTGTGATAATCAAAGTTGTATCAAATTATCAGTTAATCATGTCTTCCATAACCAATCTAAACATATTGAGATTCCATATAATTATATAAGAGATATGGTAGATCGGAACATTATAAATTTGATGTATATTAGTACTAAAGAACGGAATGTTGATATATTTACCAAGCCCCTTGCAAGAGTGAAGATAGAATACTTCAGGAGAAAACTTGGTATGATTAAATCTAAATGAGAAACTAGAACTAAGCTCTAATATTAATTGTAATTTATTCATGAATAAATAAATAAATAAAATATTGCAATATTTAAATTGATGTTTTGAGAAGGTGATGATATTCTGTGTTAAGGTTACTATTTCAAGGTGATGATCTTGTTAATACTTAACCAAGTGTCAAGAATGGCTTTATCAAAGTTAATGATCCGGATTGCGCTGGATATCTTGAACACTATGTTATTACTTGTTGTGTAATAACAATATCATGGGTAGACAACATTAAGTTGTTGGTTTCAAATTTTCATGATGTGTTTCGGACTGTATTATGTTCATGACTAGACAACATTAAGTTGTTGGTTTCAAATTGTCATGATGTGTTCAAGACTGTATCAAATATTATGTTCATGGATAGACAACATTGAGTTGTTGGTTTTAAATTGTCATGAATGAGAGTTTGAATTAAATATTCTTTTACTAAGAGGGAGTGTTGAAATATAGTTTCAATCAGATTTAATTTTTGATGGAATTACAATTAAATATAATTACATCAGTTATGTAATGCTCTGCATTAGCATTACAGTCAGATTATAATCTGGACTGTAATGTTAATGCAGATCACTCTTAATAGTTAATTATGTTTATTGTTTTAGAAACTCCTCCTACAGATGATTAGTTAAGAGATGTTAAGTAAATTAATTATATTAGTTAGTAATTAATGGATATCATGAAGGGTCATGATCCTCCAAGTTGCTAACCCTTTGTAGAATATATATGGTTGAATGGAATGAGGAATCAATCAATCACAAAGACCATTGCTTTCCTCAGACCATCAACAAGAGCAGATTATTCACTTACATATTCATCCATTTCCTTAATAAATAGGTATCAGGAATATCCAATGCTACTTTTGTGATCAAACTTTTTGATACTCCTTGGGATGTATCTCAATTGTAAAAGGCTTTTAAGTCCTGCTCGATTAAGAGGCTTTATGGTTCAATGGTTAAACTGAAACACTAATGATCTGTTCATACATACAACTCAATTGAAGATTTTCAGATCCATTGCAATTCCATTACCTCTCTGATCAATACAATCACTTATACCTTTGCTCCACACTGTGATGCTTGTCTCACTGTTCGTCGATGTCTACAAAATCTAGCTCTTTCCTCAGCTTGTTGATCAGGATTGAATGAAGACTTTCTTCTCCTTCAAATTTTCTTTAGCATCTTTCCTCTTCTCTTTTTCTTCTCACCTAATTCCCCATTCATAATGAATTGGGTTTGTCTCTATATAGACATGATTTCCCCTTTTCTTGGCTTTCTTGATTCTTGGTGTCTTCCACAATTCTCGCTAATAGATTTAAAGAAAACTCCAATTTTATCTCAAAGAGATCTTCTTTCTAAATGGAAAAATAAGATTTAAATCAATTACTTATCTTTGGCTTTATCTAGATGATTAAAACAATGATAAGTATCTATTAATTCTATCTTTAGCTTCTTGACAGCTAAGCATTTTGTCATTTTCTGAACTCTCTATTCTGTCGGTCAACACTTCAGTTAGTCATTGGTGATAACTGACTATTTTGTTCATGTGACTTTAGTTGTCATCAGGATCTCTGTCCTTGTCTTCTCTGTCGGGACACTAAAATTCTCTCTGTCAGGTTACACTATGCTTTGCTCATCAGTCAACACTATAACTCTGCTCATCAGTAATGCTGTGCATTAGCTCGTTGGGTAACACTGTGGCTCTGCTCTTTTTTTCTAACCATCGATGTGCACTCCGTTCATGTATGCAGTCACTTAGTGAATACTTGACTTGTATGCATTATAGATAGCATAGCCTTGATTCATCGATTCTTTGAAGTCTTTGGCAGTGTAATACCCACTCAAGTTTTGCTTTTTCAGTTGTGATGTCATACTCTTTTAGGCATTGGTTTCAGTTGATTGGCCAAATTCTTTTAGGCTACTTTCATGAGAGATATTATTCTTTCAGTTGATGGTGATTATTGATTATGATGTTATGGATATTATCATGATGTGATGATTTATGTTTTGATTATGTTGTACATACCCATACTTGCATGTGTATGGTTATCATGTTTATGTATCTATTTGCATGTTGTTGTGGTAGAGGATGGAGACGTAGTTACTTGCTTTGGCAAGATCCACATGTTCAACCGATCCCTCTCATTGTTTGTGATATTATATTATGTATGTACATGCATGTTCTTTTGATGACAGCATTGCAGGTACAAGGCATCATCTTCCCTGAATTGGCAGGAGTGAGCGTGCCCACAAATATTCATCTCAATGGTAAAGAGGGGAGGTAATATACAGATCCAAAACCCTAACCTAAGCTTAATTGTCCTAATGTTGGATGAGTTTCAGTATGACTACCCTATTCGGATTTGTCTAGGTTGACAGAATTGGAATACCCTCTCTCCTGAGTATGTGTGCGTTTTGCTTGATTATGCTTTCAAGTGATTTTTGGATTATTGAGTGATTTTCCATAATCTATGATTTAATGGATTATAGTTGAATTAATTATTTAATTATATCCTAAGTTTATTTTAAATAATTAATTAAATTGAAATATTTGAATATTTTGATTTAATTAAATATTTAATTGAAAAATATAGTAAATGTGCTTATATGATTAATTAAATAATTAAATACTTGGTTGTATGCATTATTGTGACATAAATATTTAATCTATTTAATTAAATATTTTATTATTTACATGTGCATGAATGTGTTGAAAAAGTATTTAAATATCTCAACTTAAACTTAGGAGTAAAACTTGAGTTGTGGCAGTAAAGAATATTTTAATTATTTAATTTGGATTTACTTTCAATTTTGAGTGGAGTTAATTTAGGGATTGACTTGGGAGTTGTCATCAAGCTTTGCATGTTTAGGGGAATTTGAATCTCTTTAGGGGGAATTGGTCATTCATTCTCTCATAACAAATTTTTGAATTTGGAGAGCTCTTGGTGATTTGAGATTTTTCAAGGATTGTGGATTGTTGTGGTTTCTTGTTGCTTTGAGGATTTTGGGATTTTTCTTGCTTGTGTGTGTGCTCAAATCTTCATAGTTTCCAGATCTATGGTTGAATTGTGCTTAAAGGGTTTCAGATTTACTTCCATCATCCAAGCTACATTATTCTATTTCTAGCATTGGAATCAAGGTAGGATTCATTTGCCATGTGTGGTTTCAATTTTTTAGATCAGAGGTTTTCAATGTTGTTTTAATGCATGTTCATTATTTTGGATTTTAAATGGCTTATTGTTGTTTATACATTTTTGGGTGTTTATAAAAAAAACCCTAGATTTGAATTTCTTTCATTCTATGTATTCTTAGCATCGTAGGGTTATGCTATCAAAATTTTGGGAAGAAATTCCCTCTAGATCTCTTAGAAAATGAAAAATTAATCCTTTGTATAGTTTAAACTATAGAGAAAATTAAATTTATGGTTGTAATGGTTTCGATATTTTCAGGCGTTTATGAGAAGCTTAGATCTATCATTTTTATGATTATGTATTTCTTAGCATAGTACAGTTATGTTGTGGAAATTTCGTGAATAGATCTCCTATAAATCTCCTTGAAATCAAAAAATTAAACCCTCTCTATAGTCCTAACTATAGAAAAATTAAAATAAATGATCTCCATGTATTTTTAAAAAATATTTAAAAAATTTTAAAGTAGGGGGAAGGTGGGACCCCATCCCCACCGTACCCCAAGGGGGCTGTCGCCATCCCTATTCACATGGGAGGGTGGACGATGGTCCCCACCCCTCCCCCCCTCTCTACTTCTTTGAGTAGCACGCGCATGCGCAGGGGGTAGGGGAACCCGCATGGGTCCCCCCCATTTTTATTAAATTTTTGTTTGTTTGTTTGATTAAAAGCTTTAAAAAAAATATTAGAATTTATTCAATTTTAAATGAGTTTATTTTTCTATTTTTACTAATTTTAAATTAGTTTAATTTTAATTTTATTAATTTTAAATTAGATTAATTTTATTCTATTATTAATTAAAATTAGTTTTATTTATGATTATGTTTAAAATATAACTTAATTATTACATTCTATGTATAGTTTTAATTTAGTATATTAATTGCTAATTGTAGATAATAAGTTAATTATTAATTTGAATTAATATTTGTAGTATTATTAATTGTAAATTAATTTATTGATTATTGGATACAATTAATTTAATTAATATATTTTATTAAATACTTTAGTAAAATGTAGTTGTTTAAATTAAGTTCATCAAGTTGTTTTTTTTTTTAATTGAGTAGTTACGAGGTAACTGGAGACTTTAGAGGTAGATATCTAATTTGGTATAGATAATGGATACCTTGATTTGATTATTTAATTGCGAGTAGTGTTGTTAAATAGTCTAATTGTGAATTAACCTCCAATTATTTCAGAGTAAGTTATGAATTGAATGGAGATTATGATTGAGTTAACTATAGGTATATACATAGATATGGTTCATTTTTCAATCTTTCGAAATGTTTTGTTTCTATGCATCTATATGGTTCTCCTATGCGTATATATGTGTTACTTTTGGGGCATTAGATGACCTAGGTATACATAGGCTGGGGGTTTGGTTATATTTTTGTTACTTCATGACATGTGTGTTATCAGTTATTACCCTAAACTGACCATGTTGGCCTCTTGATTCTGTTATCTATTTGTGTACCTATGTGACCATTCTTGAATGTGTGGGATATTGGATTTGGGGTACACTAGGGTTGTGATCTATGCCAGATCTGTTAGGATCTCTGAGCCTAGTGTAGGTTACCTAGATGTGTAGTAGGGGGTGGCTTGCAATAATTTTTGTGTCCGTAAGTGACTACTGGATTGCTTATTGTGGAGTTTCTTAATAAGTGATAACTAAAGACATATTTGGAGATGTTAAAATGGATTAATAAGATGTGTCCTCACCCATGCTTGAGTGCTAGTATAGGTTATGGTGGCGTTGAGAAGATGTTATTTTCCCTGTGAGGTAACTTACATAGTTAGTGATCTTGTCAGTTTGAGAGGTAATTAGCTCCGTGTATGGTCACTTAGGTGCCAGAATCCATTGGGATTATTAGGGCTGAACTTAAGGGTTAGACATACATGATGACACCTTCCTTTACACATGCTAGATTTCCTACATTGTCAGTTGCCTTTGGATTAGTGAGTCTTACCTTTCATGATGAATAGTACATCATATTAGAGAGCTGTCAGGATCCCTTGCTTAGTGGTTATTCCTTCTTGGTTTTGGATATCCGATTGGGAACTATTGTTATCTCCTAAGTATGGTGGGGTGGACCTTTGTGGTTCCACACGGATGGGTGGTAGTGATTCTTTACCCATTGAGATTTGATGTCCTTGTACTAGGTGCGTGATGGTTCTTGCAGATGAGCTCTTTATGTTCCTTCATCATTTATTATGTAATTTCATTGTTGTAAATCTTGTATTAGAGTATCGCATGTGATAACTAATCTGGAAATTGTAATTAAGTAGTTTAGAGTGATTACCACATACCCTGCGACATGTGTATTGGATGTGATTTTATGGTGGTTTCATGGTTATCCATGAGGATGTAATTATGGTTATGTAAGTTGTAATTGTTATACTTAATCAGATGGAATCTTTTGTTATATTGTTAGTTGTGTTTTGCTTTGAGTAATTCAACGCCATGGAACCCTTGAGTCATTTAATCTATGTGAGTGTAAGACGTGTATAAATGGTAATTTATTCCACATTAATGTATGTCTCTTTATGTTAACTTAAAAAAAATTTATTCAGCACACATAGTATCATGTTCTAGGTTAATCTCTCTTGGGTTCCCTAGTGGGGCGTTACATTTGGTATCAGAGCTCTAGTTTCTACACTAGAAACTGTGGAAATTGTACGCCCATTAGGTTGTGTAGATAGCTTAAACTTGAAACTAAAATATAGACATACAACACATTTGTTTTTAAACTATTACTTTATGGTTTATTCATTCTTTAGTTTATGTTTCAAACTATGTGGTGAATGTTGTATCCATCTCTATTTGTTTCAGGAATTATGCCTGAGACAAGAGCAGCTAGAGGCCATGGTAGGGGTAGGTCTAGTTCCCGTGGGGGAGGTCGACAGGCGAGATCCTCCACTAGTGTTAGATAGGAGAGTGATCAGCATCAGGATAGGGGTGAACAAAGAAGAGAGGATCAAGATGAGTCTGGCAGTTTGAATACTAGGCAGATCCTCCAGACTATCCTAGGTCACCTTCCTGAGAGAGCTAGAGTGGAGCGGGAGGCATCTCATCACTCCCAGTAGGAGGAGAGATAGAGGGAGAGATCCAAGATCCCTTGTGGGAGGACTATATCAGTGGATCTAGCAGTGGTTGCAGCCAACCACATGAGAGACCTGACGAGAGGAAAGGCCATTCCTTTCGCTGGATAGGATTCTGGTTTAGAGGCAGAGACTTGGTTGATAGCTTTGGATATATTTTTTGTGATGCATCCCTTTATTAGTAATACTAAAGTGAGATACTTCGTGATGCAGTTGACACATTTTGCGGCTATCTGGTGGAAGATTGAGGAGCAGAATCTAGGACTCTGTATGGACACTATTACTTGGGAACTCTTTCTTGAGAACTTCAGAGATAGGTTCCTATCTGATCAGTGGAGGTAGTAGAGAGTTGATGAGTTTCATAATCTTAGATAGCTAACATTGAATGTGGAGCATTACGAGCATCATTTTTACAAGCTCAAGCAGTAAGCTAGATATAGCGAGGATACCGCATTGTTGGTACAGCACTTCATGCAAGGGCTTAATGCCCACATCATAAGTGACATAAATCTCTTTGAGCCTATGGACCTGCAAGCTGTGGTTATTAAAGCCACTCTAGCGGAGGCTAATTTGGCAGCAGGCCATGGGGGTTGACAGGGTGGTCAGGCTAGTGGAGCTTCTAGAGTAGGCTATAGAGGTAACCAGTCGTAGGGCGCTGGGAACTTCAAAAGGCCATCCAGTTATTACATAGGGAATCAAAACTAGAGCCAGAACCACCAGCAGAAGGCTATACCTCCTACCCAGAGTGGTAGAAGTGTCAATAGTGGACAACACCATAGGCGTAATTAGTCCAACCGGCCAGCTCAAAGCACATAGCCTAGTGCGAGTAGAGGGAGTGTTCAGCAGTCTAGTGTGCCCTCCAATGGGAGAGCCAATTTCAGAGGCACAGGATGTTTCGCCTATGGTCAGTTTGGCCACATTGCGGTGAATTGTCCACATAGAGCACCACAGTTTTCTACACAGAGGCCAGCAACCTTAGAGCCTACTATAGGAGGAGGTTCACATAGAGTGTTTGTAGCCCTAGATCAGAGATAGGCAGAGCATCAGGACATAGTCATTGAGACTTTAGGTACTATTCAGGGTACTTCCATTTCTATATTATTTGATTCAGGAGTGATCGACTCTTTCATTTCACCTTTCCTTGTTGAGTGTTGTGGGCTAGTGGCTACAAAGCAAGTGTTAGGTTGGCAGGTGGAACTAGCCTCAGGGGCTAGGGTAGCTACAGATTCCTTGGTTCATGGTTGTGAATTGAACCTAGGGAAGTTCATTACCTTAGTTGACCTACGTGTCATTCCTTTGGGGTCATATGGGGTTGTCTTGGGAATGAACTGGTTGGGAGCTCATGGAGCTAAGATCGATTGTAGAGAGAAGATCATTCTTTGCAAGGATGATGCTGGCAAGGAGTGTTGCATTGTGGGGATTCCTTGACCCATATCCCTTCGCATGATATCCGCTATGCAACTGAAGTGATGTATGCAAAAGGGTTGTCAGATGTATGCATTATCCATGTATGAGATAGACAGTATGGAAAGTGAAGTCAAGACTCTAGATCATCCTATATTATAGGAGTTCATTGATGTATTTCCTTATGAGATTCTAGCTATGCCACCGAAGTGTGACATAGACTTCTGCATAGAGCTTGTGCCTAGAGTAGAGCCTATATCTAGAGCACCATATCATATGGCTACTCACGAGTTGAGTGAGTTGAAGCTACAGTTAGAGGAGCTACTGGAAAAGGGGAGCATCCACCCTAGTGTTTCTCCTTGGGGTGCACCTATCCTCTTCATGAAGAAGAAGGATGGATCATTACGCTTGTGTATCGACTATAGACAGTTGAACAAGGTAACGGTCAAAAAAAGGTACCCATTGCCACACATTGATGACTTGTTTGATCATATCAAGGGAGCCAAGGTGTTCTCTAAGATTGATGTGAAGTCAGGATACCACCAGTTACAGATTGAGGATGCTCATATCCACAAGACAGCATTTCATACACGCTATGGACATTATGAGTTCACAGTGGTTCCATTTGGGTTGACGATTGCTCCATCGGTGTTCATGTGTTTGATGAATGGAGTGTTTCGAGAGTACCTAGATCACTTTGTGCTTGTCTTCCTGGATGATAGATTGATTTACTCTAGATCCATGGAGGAGCATGAAGAGCATCTTTGGGAGGTTTTGGAGTGCCTTAGGAAGAATCAACTTTATGCCAATCTGGCTAAGTGTGATTTCTTCCAGAATGAGGTTTAGTATCTGTTGTTTAACAGATTTGTCTTCCCAAAACACCTGCACAAAATGACTCCTGAACACCCAAGGCTGAAAGAAAAATTGCAACACAACAATTGGGTCACTTCGCTATAAAGAACGTAAGTGCCCTCTGAATTAACCGGGTACAGCTCCCCGTGTAAGATTTACAATGAATTAACTAAACTATAAATGATAATGCTTTTAACCTGAAAGCAATAAAGGCTTACAAACATCTATTCATAAACACGAGATAGATGCGAAGAGACCAACTAACTAAAAGGAGATAAACATTAAATGCTACAAAGCTCATTCTCCTAAATGCTGCATAACAGAAAGAAACTAAAAGAGAAAGACAGACTATTCTTTCCAAATACATGAAAATCTGGAGCACAAAGTCTAAAGATAATCATGCTGATTATCAGATGTGACAGATATAATATTCAAAGAAAACTGATATCATTCCAAGATGAAAATCAATCAAAAAGTAAGCATCTAAAATCAAAGTTTTAATATGCTGACATTTCCTTTCTTTGGACACAACAAAATAACAAAGATACTCTGTTTTTGTACACCAATCGCTATCCGAAAACCAAAATCTTCCTTTCTCTGTGTTACAATCAGAATAAAATTCTATTCTTCCCCCTTAGCACAAAGTCTACAGTGAGGAAGTTTTCTCTCCTACATTTGCAGCCCCTCTTCTGTTGTAGCTCAAAGTCTCCCAGCAAAATCTGAAAAACTGGAAGCCTTCCTCTGTCTTCAGCTGGCTTATTTATCTTTTCTCTTGTCGGTTTCAATTCAGTTTGGATAATCGCTTCTTGGAAATCTGTTATTTTCTATTCTCTCTTTATAATATTAGTTTCTTTTTGCCTTTTTGTGAAACCATTTCTGAATATCTCATCGTGAAAGATGTCAAGAGGCATATACACAATGTTTTTAATGACTTATCATAACATGTCTATTTTTATGCAACTTTCTCTTTGCTGACACTTGTTTTGTGACTCGTCATGTT
>MU226104.1:4156435-4198883 GCA_018584345.1 Thuja plicata
TTACTAAAAATAGTAAGTTTCCAAAAATAGCAGCTTTGTACAAAATAGCCCTTATTGAATAGAAAAACACATATTTTTGGGTGATGCAAGATTGCCCTTACACCCAGGATGCTCCTGCATCAATTACTAGGAAAGAGTTGCATATATTAAAGGAGAAAAACATTGGAAACAAAACTCCAATTAAAGCTATTAGATTTCCACATTCCATAGGAATTATGCTAAAGTTTCTGGATTTGATTGTGTAAGAATATTTGAACATCAACATTTCAAATCACACTCCATGATCCATCGTCATGATCCACCTTTCTTCTCTTGTTCTCTTGCATCCTAATTATGAATCACAGAGTGTGATCCGTAACAAAAATCCTCTCTAAAATGGAAATAATGTGATGAAAACATGTAAGAAATGTATCCTGATAGGAGAGAAAAGAGAGACTATGAAGTTCCCTCATAAGATGACAAACTCTCTAAATGTTTCTCAATGCTTCATGTGAAAATTGATGTAGAACATAAACCAAAGAAGAAATGTGTGGAGTATCAATGCATTCTATATTGCTATAATCCAAATCCCACATTAAGTACTATTACAAAGAATCTTTGGATGTTCTCAATGAAGCATATGTTAACTCTGCAGGAACTATCATAAAATAGAAGATTTAAATGTCTTCATTATTATCGTCCAAATGTGCAATGCGAGATTCTATAAACAGAGATAAAAAATTTGGTATAAATATGTTCCAATGTGTTGGAAAATAGCTATCAATATCCTACCATAATGAATCTCTAAAATTTATCGAGGAATAACTTTGAATTCTAGATTGGCAACAGGTGAAGAACTCTTGATGCATGTCATCAAACTACATTGGTCATCTCCAAATGATGTTTATGTCTCACAAGATGTTTAGGTGAGCACATATGATGGTTTTATATGGGAAGAAAATAATAAAGGGAAATATGAAAGTGGTTAGAGCGCAATTCACATAATTTCTCAAAGGCACGACTCAAGACACTACTCCCAATTCAATTTTAGATTCTTCCAATCTGAATAAAAATAAGTGCAAAAATATTCTAGACATAACTCATGGAAGTGCTCAAAGACAAAACTCAAGACACCCTTTCAAAATTATTAATGTTAAAAATGCTAAAGGAAAATGTGGAAGTGCTCAAGGAATGACCCGTGAAAGTGTTCAAAAGCACAACTCACAAGACCCCCCTCATTATTGTTATTAGTTAATTTAGACCCCCCTAGTTATTTGTTATTTAGGCCCCTTCAAGATAATGTGCAAGAAAAAGTATAATGTTGGTTAAGTTTGGATGCCAAAATTAACTATTTATAATATAAAGTATTTTATAGAAACGGTCTATTCAAAGCATATAATTATATTCAAATTTGAATTCCTTGCAAAATTTTGAAACTTATTGGAAAAATGCAAAATTTTGACAATCACTAGACACATCATGCCTCGTTGAAATTTTCTTATTAATATAACTTTGGAGGTCAAAAAAGTAATCTAAACAACATAATTTTATAGTTTTCTTAATGCCAATTTGTAAGCGATAAAACCAACTTTTTGTTGACTATTTACACTACTCATTTGTTAGTTAAGGAAAAAATAAAATGTCCCTCTTGAACAAAATTGGCCTCTTAAAGATTTAATGTGCACTAAGTAAACCACTAATAGTTAACTTATGTGGATAACAATCTTAACAACAAATGTAACAAATGTTACAAAATAATTCATAAAGTTTTAACAATAAGAGTGTTATGTATCTAACCCTAGGGCATCCAAAACAAATCTTCAAAGGCTCTACAATAATTTCAGCTTGACAAGATCGATTAAGGACAAATAAATAGGTAAAATCCACCCTGTAAATGTCGAATATGATTAGATAGACCGTGGCTTTACTAGTTATGACTATTTGAACAATCGCTAGGGCTTTTCACACTAGGGATGATGATTGATGATGGTGGTTATCCAACAATATATTTAGCCATCATGTAAAAGACTTTGCTAAAAAAATCTAAGTGTTGGCTAGATAGACATCTTTGTGATTGATTAAGATCCAAAAGGAAAAATCCAAGCAAAAATATTTGAAATTTTACAAAACAAAATATGCCTCAAACTAGGAAAACCAAATATGGTACAAATTTATGAAAATAAGTTGAAATGGCAAAAAAAATCAACCAAATAGGATTTTTAATCTAGAATGGGTAAAGGTGCATATTGGTAGGGGGTTATGCATAATAAAAAATGTGTAAAAAAAATTCTTATATTGGGCCTTTTAGACTCAATGACAAGGTTCATTTAGTTTTATGAGGAGCTCTTGACTAAGTCGGGTGTGGAATTTGTTCAAATGGGAAGGGTTTTGCTACTATGGCTTTGATACCATGTTGGAATTAATCAAAATTAGAAATCAAGAACAAAGATGAAATTCCACAAGCCATGAGCACACAAATGAGCTTAATTGATATTATCAATAGTTGAATAAAGGTACAAAGTATTCTTGCATATATAAATAAGTTTATTTGATATTATCAAAGAGTTAAATAAAATGTACAAAGTATTCTTGCATATATAGAGGGTAGCAGAGGTAGGCAAATATGGCAAAATGAATAACTACCTCTCAAAGAATGCAACACTTGTAAAATCACTTCACAAGTGTTATAGCAAATGACAAGTATACATGTTATAAGTGTCTCATAAACTAAAGACACATGTCTCAATCACATGAGGTTAGATAAAAATTTAAAAGTTCCTAAGTGGAGACTTAAGTAATGTGAATAGATCAACCTAGAAAGTGTGACTAATTGATTAGTTATGTAACGGACCTATTTACACCAACATTATTTTCTCTCTCAAAGGTCAACGCCTGCAACAATAGCAAAAGACCTCTAACCACCAATTCTAGAAATAGGCACCAAAGGAGGAGCACAATCTTTGAAACCCCAACATCACTAGTAATTGATTCAAAGGCATCCAAATCCCCAAAACCTATGTCAAAAGTAAGTCAAGCATTAGCCCACTTTGGAGAGTAGTTTGAAACATTTTGCAAAAGGGTAGATTCACCATGTTGTTTAGAAGGTGAAGCTCCATGATCACCTAGAGTAAGAGAGCCACCCACAATAGGGATATCACCATGAACAGAAGGGACAACCATTGCAATAGGCAAGATCTATAATTTTTTGAAACTCCAATAAGAAGAAACTAGAGTAATTCCATCACTTTTTGTATTTGCTATTGATTTTGTTATTAAAATGTTATATACTTACATTATAGTCTTTTACTATGCCTACCAATTGATTATGTATTTGATACGATTAATATGCAACTCTTTAATATTTATGTATATATTCAAGACAATTAGCATGCATCTTTTTCTATATTGGCTTTATATCGGAACATGAACTCCCCAATCTTCTAAAGTAAAAAGTGTACAATTTATATTGGTTTAGCATATTGACAATAATATTTATATATTAATTATCTAAAATCTAAATGTTAAGTATATTGATTAAATACAAAATATGATTCTTACACAATATTTTATAGTAAATTAAAGAACAAATATTTTTAATAATTTAAAAAAATTAGCCAATAGATCCTTACAAATGGCAAGGTCTTAAAGAGATTCTCAAAGTCTTAAAGAGATTCTCATATTGGAGATCCATGTTCAAATCCCCCAAAAGTAACATCTAAGACACTTCTATATTGACTTAAATTGATTAAGTTGGCTTAATGATAGGTCCCACTTGGCACCATTTATAGACCACAGCACAATAGGGTCCTCTTACCAATTGACCGTTCCATATTTAGTGGATTCCAAAGTCAAGTCTACAGAAATTGAGACTTCAGCCATAGACTGCTCAGGTTGTTTGAACAAGTCCTTTAAGTGTTCTCCCCTTTGCAAAATATATCCTACCCATTTTTCTAAACAAATTATCAATGCTCAGTTCAAACCAGTTTGCAGAACTGGTAAAAACAGTTTTATCCAGAATCTTATGGCAAGAAGAAATTGATATATTGTAAGATGGAGAATACAGTGATGTTGGTGGTGATATTGGGTTGCCTGAGTTTGGTTGCATTGGATGGTAATGCTCAACAAGCCACGAATGTGAGGGCAACTTATCATCTTTACAATGCTCAGAATATTGGGTGGGATTTGAATAAGGCATCTGCTTTCTGTGCCACTTGGGATGCAAACAAGCCCCTTGAATGGCGCCAGAAATATGCATGGACTGCGTTCTGTGGACTAGTTGGCCCAACTGGACAAGCCTCTTGTGGAAAATGTTTAAGGGTGAGTAATCACTCTATAGATCTAAAAGAGCAGTTGCTT
The DNA here is from genome assembly GCA_018584345.1 of Thuja plicata. Taxonomy (NCBI): domain Eukaryota; kingdom Viridiplantae; phylum Streptophyta; class Pinopsida; order Cupressales; family Cupressaceae; genus Thuja; species Thuja plicata. The sequence continues at coordinate 4,160,771 of MU226104.1, forward strand.
CATATGGTCCTCTATTTAGTTCTTTTTGTTTGGTAAATTGCTCTTGTCGGAGACTCTTAATATATGAATTGTTGGAGTATATTTCTTCTCTTCGATTTATTTGAGATTGCATGAATCGTATGATATATGTTTTATTAAATTGTTTAAAATTTTGTAAAATTTTTGGACTAGATCATGTGAATTTATTTTTTCGATTATATCTCTACACTGGTTCTTTGAGGTAGATATTGGAATCATGAGGATTCTTGATGAATCCATGACTAAGGAGGTGCTCATCTATCTTGATATAAATGCTACCGTCTACCTTATATTTGATTTCCTAAAACAGGGTTATTCTTTAGGAAACGGAAATTATAATTTGACTCTGAAAAGAAGTGCAGTAATAGGGTCTCTGTTTGCGCTATGCTTCCTGGTCTACCAATGCAGCATTGGAAGAGGAAAACAATACTCATAGTTTTTAATGTGGTAACAAAAACTTTAAAAGGTTTAACTTATGTCAGAGTTGTGTGAATACTACACTGAATAAGGATCTTCCTCCTTGTATCACCTTGCCCTCAAATTTTGGTAATTGAGGGCTACAAACTGTAGTCTAAAGGTTCTTCATATGTTGGAACCGAATGCCTCAAATCAAGTCATTCCAAATAGAAATTGCTTAGTTAATAGAAGGAAAAGTCCTAAGTTGCCGATTCGAAATTCAGGTTGGAGGTTTGTTCAAATTATTTTTGAAGTAGGTTTGAATTCGTTTTGGGTTCTTCCATATATATGTGTGTGCGCGCGCGCGCGCACGTGTGTGTGTAGCAGCAAATAAATTCATACACTACTATGCTAATAGTAAAGCAACATAGCAAAATACATCTTTTTTTGGCATTTTTAGTGGTCTCTTTAAGGGTTGGAGGTTCGAATAGACCAATTTGGTGTAAAAAACACTTTAAAAAGGTCAAAATTTGAGCCCAAAGTCAGCCCGAGTTTTGCTGCTGGACAAAAAATTCATTGTAAATTAACCCAAATTTGGCCTGGGTCCATCTGACACTTCGGGCCGAATTTGGGGCTCTGCAACCGAATTTGGACAAAATTTGACAAGGACCAGACTTTGCACAGAATAGAACTAGAGTTTGAGGGTTGCAGGAACGAATCTGGTAACATAGAGTCTAGAAATAAATGGAAATAATAAACACAAGATTGCCCTGAAAGGATTTGGAAACTGGAGTGGAGCACGATGTTCATAAGGGGGTTGGCATGCCAGAACTGGGGGAAGTTGAAGTAAACATTAATCTTTTTCAATATTCAGAGCCCCAAGGGAGCGTAACTCAGGAATCCAGAGTTTCAGGATTGGATGGATAGGTGGGGATGGAAGCCTGTGAAAAATGGGGGCTTTAGCTCTTTATCAAGTCAGAGTTGTGAACAAAGAAGGCTATCACTTCTTCTCTGTTCTAGTCTGAGATGGGAAGCTTGTCAGAAATCTTTTCTGCAAGAGATCTTGTAAACTGAAGGAATCTGGTGCTTCAGGGTCAGAAGTGAGAAAAGGAAAACAAATAGAAAGGAATTCTCTAGTGAAAGTTGGTGTTACTTTGGAGCATTTTGGCTTCAAGTAACCTGTCAAGTCAATCTACATAAATAGTTCATTTGATATTCGCTCCAGTGAATCAATTTACCTGCAGTATTATAATTTTGGCATGTTATAAATTATTCAGTAATCTAAATTTTTAAGATCGAAATCTACATTATATATAATCTGATTGAGTACTCTTGTCATTGTGGTATTGTTATGCAGGTGACAAACCGAGACACAAAAGCACAGACAACTGTGAGAATAGTTGATCAATGTGCCAATGGAGGCCTGGATTTAGACATTAATGGATTCAACAAGATTGACACCAATGGCAATGGATATAATGCTGGTCACCTGCAGGTGGATTATCAATTTGTTGACTGTGATGATAACATAAAGAAGGTCATATCAGTCAACTTAATACTAAATATAATATAATAAGACTGAGATGGGAATGATGAACAATGAACCAAAGGATTAATGGGTTCGAATATGAAGATAATGTTGACCTTATGTGAGCTATGCTTTTACATTTGAGGAAGTCAACTTCTGAGATCTATGTAATTAACAAGGACAAGATTTCCTACAACATTCTATTATGAGCCAATACTAGGTCATGTGTAATTTTAACTCAATATTTATGCATCATACATAAAAGAGTAAACGTGTACCAAACACAGGAAGAAAGTATTGATAAATCTTGTGTAGATTAATATTTAAGACCTGTGTGAATACTTTATGGATTGGAATGCATATAAAAACTCAAGAGACAATTTATTCACATTTCTCCCCAGTAAGGATTAGTTAACAAGAAAAATGGTTTCATATATAATAATCTGGACAATAACACCGTGTATTATTCAAAGAGAATGAATCCGCAGATTGTTTTTATTCACCTCTGCTTTATAATAATTTTCATTGCAAATCTATGCTGTTAAAATATTCGATTTTTAGATCTCACTCTTCTCCATCTTCCTGGTGTTTTATTTATACTCTCCAGTTCTTTTGATGGTTTCTTTATTTCGACAAGGATTATCTTAGGTGGGTTTTTTTCTTGTCTGTATTGTTTTCGTAGTCTTTTTGACAGGGAATTAGGAGACATATGCTAAAGAGTGAGGAGGTGGCAGAGAATATCATCAGCCTCTACAGCAGAAAGATGGTTTCTGAAATGTATCATATAAATACTTGTATTCTTCAGTTTCAGTGGATTCCAAAATTAACATATGGTGGCAGTTATGTATTAAAAAAAAATTGTAGTCTTTTATAAACGCACATACAAACATCAGTTAAACTACAGAAATCAGTTACAACATTACACATAACGCAGTTTAGAACTATCACTAAGTCCTACAACCAAAGTAGGCAGCTAATGTTTACCGACAGGAACTTTTTTAACTAATTCTATTTACCTTGGAGGCTTGAAAGAAATCATAGGGAAGCAATCAACAGTCATAAATCTTAACAGAATATTATTGAAGTCTGATACTACACATTATTTCAAAAGGAATAAGTGTAAAGAACCAAATGTAGCTATAGTAAGTTATAGTGTTTGAGCAACCTGTTTGCTTCTCTTACTCCACTTAAAAAGGCAGCATGAGTTGTTGAATAATAATTCCTATCAGTAGCTTCCCCTGCAAAAAGTATTTGCAGAGGTTTGTTGTTCTGATCCTCAGGATACGGCAATGGCACTGCTAATTGTTCAATATCTTCACCTGACGAACCTAGGGGAACATAGCTATAAGACCCCCAAAACAGAGGATTTGTACCCCATTTGCTTCTAAGGACAGCATCAATCACAGGCATTTTGTCCTCAGCATTGTCACTGATCTTCCTAGGATTAAGGCCAAACGCAGAGAGAGTAGTCAGCATCCCATGGATGATGTCTTGATCTGACAAGGACTCCATTTGCATTGCTTCCTTTCCCGCAAGCCATGATGCAACAATTCTAGAATTATTGTGTATGGGCGTCAAGGAATAGGTCTTCCGCATCCAGCATGGAATACCTCCAGTTTCGCAGTCATTATCACCGCCACCATTTTGTTGTTTTCGAAATACAAATATGAGGCCTGGTACATCTGAAACACCAGAACTGAAGTGCATGTGTACCTTATCTACCACCCCAAACCCAATCCTACAAATTGCATCTACCTTTCTTGATGGCAATGGAGGTTGAAATCCACCAAAATTAAGGCCCTCTGCCTCATCCTTTCCACTATCAACATCATTCTTCTTGCAACCTTTTATACAAGATTTAAGTACACCCAATGAAACAGTCAAAATCACATGATCAGCCTCAATATCGGGCCCTTTCAGTAACACAGGCCTACTCCCATTACAACACCACTCAATCCTCTCAACCCTAGCATTAAACATTATACTTCCCTCTGGGAGCTTACTTACAAGTTCCTTCACCACACTAGAAAAACCCCTAGGTATAGGCAATTGTATCCCTGGAAACTCCCTATATTCCCCGCAAGCTTCCAAATCCACATTATCCAAATCATCTGCAGCAGTTATACTTCTCTCCAAATTATCCTGAGTTAAAAACACAGCCTCTTGCAATGACTTCAAATTCCAATTGGATGCCCCAGAAGATCGCTCCCCGTCGCTAAACTGTCCAGGCTCTACCAAAATTGCAGACGGAGGAATTTGAGATTGATTCTTCTTATCTGCTTCCTCAAAATATTTATCTAACCCTTTTCTTAAATAGTCTCCCAAGCTTCTACAATCCCTAATCAACTCCTCAATCTTGTGCTGTTCCACAACATCTGCCAAATTTATCTCAGTTTTGGTCTGTTTTAGAACTATGGACAGCAAGCGCCTATAATAACTCACCATCGGAGCAACCACAGGAGGAGGAGCAATTAATCCACCTTCAGCAACAGCAGGAGTACCCAATGGAAAACCGTCCATGAATTCCCACGGCTTGCTATTATCGCTCATAGCACCAATCCGCTTCGCAATGGCATAGATGGGGCTTCCTTCAATGCCATGAATCCATGTAGCACCTGATTCCACATTCTCACCGTGGAATTCAGCACTGGAGATCCTTCCCCCAGCTCGATTGCTTGCTTCTACGACAACAAGATCGAAGGGGGTGGAGCCATCGCTGCTTCTGCAGGTTTCGATTAGCCTATTCGCCGCAGAAAGGCCCGACATTCCTGCACCAACAATAGCAATACGAGGCTTCGTAGCTACGCTCATGGTGATCGTACCGGTACACCCAACTGTTGTAAGATATTCAAAAGTCCAAGGTTAATACACCCAACTGGTGAAAGTGAATCTTTGAAACTCTATATCAATATACGCAAATGATTCACAAACCCTAGTGTTTTTTTACGTTACAAACCCTAGTGTTATGCCTAATTGGTGAAACTGATTCAGGAGCTCTATATCATATTGCACAAGTGGTGAAAGTGATTGTGAGGCCCAATTTCAGTCTACACAACTGGTAAAGTCGATTCATGATTCCTCTTTTAATATACCCAACTCGGGGAAGTAAATTCCAACCCCTCGCAGTATAACCAACTGCAGCAAATGATTTTGAAACCCTTTAGTAATATAGACAATTCGTGAAAGTGATTCAGAAACACTATATGAGAGCTTCCCACCTAGTAACAAGAATTCAGAAACTCTGCAATTCAATTTGAAAGATCTGAAAACTGGGTTTTAGTGAGATTGGAGTCGTCTGATCAAATGTTTTTGGATTTGATAAAGCCGGCCAGTTTTTGTTTGAAGTGTTTGCCTTTAGGCGTCGCAAATATATTATAGTCTTTAAAAAAACTCATGTTGGAGACAACCTTTGTGTTTTATGTCATGGTGTGCAAGCAGGTGTCAATTTGAAGGTAAATGGTTTGATCATTTCAATGTGTTTTATTTGACCTTTTAAAAAAATTATTAATTATCAAATAATATTAATAATGTATAATAAATGTCAAAATCTAAATTTTAACTATTATGACACATTTCTAATTTATATTTAACCAATCTTATTAAAAAAATTAAACTATTTTAATTAAATTTATATATGAAAATGAAAATTATATTACAATATTTTAAAAATTATAAATAATTATAGTCTATTTTTTCAAAATATTCTAATTTTATTTATATTTTTATAATAAATATTATAAAACAAGAGTTGTCCGGCAGCTCTAGTCCCTACCATTGCTTGCATTGTTTAACAGTGTACTCACAATAGCCAGAACTTGATGTTTGAACAATTTACTATAAATTGAATGTGCTCCTTCAAAGTCTTTGACTCCGCCATTTTGCTTTGCATGTTTAATTATAGCTGGAACGTCAAGGTCATTTATGTTCTTAATAGCTCTTGTAATATCGCTTACTACTACCACTTTTCTATTAGAGTAATAATTATTTCTCTTATTAATTAAATTATTTTGATTTAATTATTAAGTCACTTATTATCTCTAATTTACTTAAGCTAAACTTTAGGCATATAATAATTAATTCTTTTATTAATTATTATCATGCAACCTAGTTTATTCCCTTTTAGGGTTTTGATCACCTTTATAAGGATTGATCTTTTTGTATTTTATTATTCCCTTTCTGAATGAATATTTCGAACATTCTTTGTTGTGTCTTCATTCTTTGCTTTTGTGATAGGTTTTTGCTATAGTGGATCTTGGTGATAGAATTCTATGAATTCTAACATGGTATCAGAGTCTTGTTGTTTTAGCCCGTTCTTGAGTTTTTGAAAAAAAATTGAAGCTCTAAGGGTTTCAAGTTTATAGAGGTTTCCTATGTGAATCTGCGGGGAGCTATTTTTTCGGAGCACTTTGGGCACAAAACAACCTCATAGTTGCGTCCAAAAGGCTCAAAAACCCATATTTTCATATAGGGTACATCCAATTTGGACACAGTTGAAATTTGAGGCAAAAAAAAATTCATGTACGGCCCTACTCTGGGCACGTTTTAAGAGGCAAGAGAAAATTAATTTTTTTTAAAAGCTATCAAAAAATCAAATTTTAATTGAGTTTTTGATATTATTTTTACACAACCAGTTCTAAGTGGCAGTGCCACCTAGCGGCCACCGTGTCGTCTGCGGCCTCCTCTGCCACCGTGTCGCCCACCGCTCTGCGGCACCGGTGGGCAGCCAATCCCTTTGCGCTCGGCCCTGGTCACGTGGGTGACCTCTAGCACCATCGTCGAGCCCTTGGTCACCATATGACCTGCAGCTAGGGTTTTTTAAGCCCCCAAGGGCTATACAACTTTTTTTGGGCCCTTTTTAACCACTCTTTGGTTTTTTGCTTGTAACTTGAGCAAACGGGGGTCTTTTTTTGCAAACAAACTATCATCAAAAAGCTGATTCTGAGACAGAAACTTTGGTATATGTTTGATTTACATATTTTTCTACTCCATTGCCTCTTTTTCCAGTCTAAGTGAGGGCTTCTTTTATGCACTCTCGGGCCTCCAGAATGTGCGTACGGACTCTATTTTTGGCTCACAAATAAGCATTGGAAATCTCTTGATGAGATATCTTCAAATTTGAAGTTTAATTTCTGAGAAATTTGATCAGGTATTTTCCCATTCAATCTGAAGCATTTCTTGCACTATATCTCCTTCTAGCTTTTTAGTTTGTACTAGGGTTTGATATTTCTCTTTATGGGGGGTGTTTTTTCTTGTTTTTTGTCATTTATTTTAGAAAAACTAGAACACTCAAAAATACAAAATACAAACCCTTTTGCATCTTCTATCTAGTTTTGAAAGATAACTAATAATTAAACAGTCAGAGCAGTGAAACAATGGGAGATTCAACATCAGTTGAGCTTCTCACTCCACACAATTTCCATTTGTGGAAATCTCGTATGACTCGGCTTCTTAGGTCACAAGGGTTATGGTCTTTTTTGTATACCATTCATTCGATATTAACTCATCTTACGAGATCATGCAACACAAGAACAAGATGGATGAGGCCATTGGTGTAATTTCTCTACATGTTTCTGATAGTTTTCTCTTTCATCTTGATGGTTGTGATACTCCTCTTGATATGTGGGAGAAGTTTCAGAATCTCTTTGACATAGTCAATGAGTTTAGGGCACTTCAGATTGAAGCAGAATTGACAGCTTTGGGTCACAAGTCATTTCCTTCTATTCAAGATTTCTTGATGAAATTCAAATCCATCAGGTCTATCTTACAGGATGGTAGAAAAAATAAGATAGATTCAGAGTGCATTTACCTGATTCTTTCTAAGAATTGTGGTCCCTTTCAGATATTTTCTTCTACCTTCCATTCTACCATGGATTCTTTTGGTCCACAATTTACCATCCCTACATTTGATGTGTTTTGTGATTGTTTGACTCGTGAGCAGGCAAAGCTATCTCATCTTGATTCTGGTGCAGGGCACCTCCTGAAGTTCTTATTTTCTTTCTTTAGTGTTTTTAATAAGGTGCATCCTTGATATCACCCTTGTGTGTGCTTTTGTGGTCTATGATGTAAGGTGAAGGACCCTAAGGTGAGTTATAAACCTATGGGTTCCTGAAACCATTGGTAGACCATGTTAGTCTTTTGGTGATTTTAGTGTTTGGTTAGAAGTTTGTGTTTCAAGTCCTTAGAATATGTTCTTGTCATGTTTTGAACCTCTCCCACATCCTTAGAGGTTGATAAGGTTGGCATTTGCCCAAAATAGCAACTTTGCCATATGTTGCCAAAAAGTTGTCTTTTTGCAAAATGTTGCATGAGCAACTTTTGCAAAATGTTGCATGAGCAACTTTTGCAAAATGTTGCTCAAAGAATGAAAACTCCATTGTAACCGACCACACTAACTACTTGAAGCATCTCTAACACCTAGATGTTGTTATTAGGTGGTCTGATGCCTTCTAGAAAGGTTATAACTTATTGTGTATGGAGCTTGATGTTTAGAGGAGAAAATAGAGGCATTTTCTGAGTTATTTTGATAGTGTACGACCTGGTATGGATTCATCTTGTAGATCCAGTTGCATAAATTGGTGATGTCTTGAGTTCCTTAACCATTCCAGATGGTTTAATTTGTTTTTGTGGAGTTTGTTAAAAGTTATAGATTTTACTTGCTCACTGCCTTAGAAACCAAAGCTTACTGGGTCAGTCACAAAGATGTGATCCTAACTTGAGATTTATCCAGTGGATCTGCTCGGCCACTTGGAAAATAAAAGTTAGGATCATGTTCCTTAAGAATCTTAAAGCTCAGACACTCAAAGTTATTCCTCAGATTTATGAGACAAAGCCCTAGGCTAATTATCTCTATGTAATTAGCCTGGCTCTTTAGTACAGTCACATGCATGTGCAATATATGTTTGGGAGGATCAAACTAAGGGTGGTTCTAGACTATTTTGGGGTAGAGGAAGCCATCTAAGCCATTATATTTACTCTATGAACCCACCTTCGACCACTTTCTTAACAAACCAAGCCTAATCTAGCTAATTAGGCTTGTATGCTTTGTGAGAATTCAGGGGTGCAGGAGTGGAGTGAAGTTCTAAGGCTTTGAGGGGTTTCAAAACTCCATAAAGGGTGTCTAGAACCCTAATTAGATCAATTATATCCTTTTGTAGTTGAAATTTAAGTCTAAAAAACTCTTTGGATAGGGTTACAAGGAATCCTAGGCCATTTAGCGTTCGACCATCCTTGGGTCTGCAAGACTGAATCCATTGGTGGATTCTCTACCCTTAGGTTCTATTTGAAGTCTCTAATCACTTAGATCAGGATTTCTAAGTCTCTGGTGAAGATTTATGTTATTGTGCTTGGTTTAGGGAAGGTGCCCCTAAAGAAGAAATTACAGAGTTCTACATCTTGGCTTGGAGAGTCAAGAGGGGGTTTGGGGAGTGAATTGGTCCCTTAGACAAGTCAGGAGTCACCCTAGGTAGACATTGGTGGAGTTAGAATGTTCAAGAAATAATTATGAAGAGGGCATAAGGAGTTGGAGTCCATCAAGGTTTTCTTGCAGTGCACTCTGCATCAGGTGGTATTAGAGCCGGCTAAGATCTTGGAAGAAGTGAAGAATGGTTGACAGAATAGAAAATTCTCAAGGAGAGGAAGTCCCTTCTAGAATCACAAATGTGGAGCTGGCTAAAATTGTCAGAGAACAAGTAGCCAAGAACAAGAAGATGGAGGAGGAGATAAATAAGTTGAAGGACCTCCAAACAGAGAAGGAGGAGGGAGAAGATCCGAAAGAAGAAGAAGAAGAAGAGACAGAGTAGGATGAAACAAAGAACATACCAGCAGAGCAAGTCAAATTTATTGAAGCTCTTGAGAGAGTTGGAAGGAGAGATCAGAAATTAGACATTCCCATGTTTTGTGGGAAAATGGATCCTGAAGAATGTATGGATTGGGTAGAAGCCTTGGAGAATTATTTTGAATGTGACAGTATCTTTGAAAATCAGAAGGTCAAAGTTGCAAAATCCAAAATGAAGGGCCATGCAACATTCAAGACTAAAGAAGGCCTCTACGAATGGCTTTTGATGTCTTTTGGCCTCTCCAATTCTCTAAGCACCTTTATGAGATTGATGAATGAGGTATTGAAGCCTTTTCTTAAAAAATTTGTTGTTATATACCTTGATGACATTTTGATATTTAGCAGGAGAAGAGAAGAACACCTCAAGCATTTGGACATGGTGATGAGAAAACTCCATGAGGAGAAATTGAAGACAAATATAGAGAAATGTGTATTCCTTCAAGAAGAAATTTTGTTCTTAGGTTTTTTAATCTCTAAGAACAGTCTCAAGATGGACCTTTCCAAGGTTGAAGCCATCCTCAATTGGCCACCTCCTACTACTCCTTCAAAGGTAAAGAGTTTCCAGGGTTTATGTAGCTTTTATAGGAAATTCATCAGAAATTTTAGTGGCATATGTGCTCCCATTATCAACACCATTAAAGGTGGAATAAAATGCATATTTTCATGGACTAATGAAGATAATGATTCCTTTGAGTTGTTGAAGAAAAAGATTGCAGAGCAACCTATCCTAGTTCTACCCGATTTTCATAAAGTATTTACAGTAGAATGTGATGCAAGAAATAAAGCCATTGGGGGAGTCTTGAGCCAAGAAGGGAGGCCAGTTGCTTTTTTCAGTGAGAAGCTCAATGAAGCTAAACAAAAATACTCTACTTATGATCTTGAAATGCATGCAATGGTTCAGTCACTTAGGAAATGGAGGCATTATTTGTTGCCCAGGGAGTTTTTAGTCTTTACTGATAACCATGCACTTAGCTTTATGAATAAGCAGGAGAAACTTAATCACAGACATGTGAAGTGGATGTAGTTCTTGCATTCATATACATTTTCTATCAGGCATAAGAAAGGGATTGCAAAAAAAGTTGTTGATGCTCTTAGTAGGAGACACCTAACTATCCAAACCATTCAGTTGGAGAGTGTTGGGGTTCATGCCATGAAGGATATGTATGTTAAGGATGAAGATTTCAAAGAGGCTTATCAGATTTGTACTAAGATGACAGACATATACCACACTGATTTCTCAGAGTTTATTGTGCAAGATGGTCTTCTTTTCAAGGGTAGCTCAGTGTGTCCCAAAAAGATCCATGAGAGAGACCATTATTAAGGAAAAGCATTGTGGAAGCCTAGCTAGTAACTTTGAGGTGGATAAAACATTGGAGCTGGTTAGAAGGTTCTACCACTGGCCCAAATTGCAGACAGATGTTAGGAGTTTTGTGGAGAGTTGTTTAGTTTTCCAACAAGCCAAAGGACACACCTCCAATGTAGAGTTATACACTCCTTTACCCATCCCTTCAAAACCTTGGGATTCAATAAGTATGGACTTTGTCCTAGGTCTTCCAAAGACCAAGTCTGGATTTGATAGCATTTATGTTGTAGTTGACATATTTTCAAAGATGGCACACTTCATTCCTTGTAGGAAAACCCATGATGCATCCCACATAGCTAGATTATTCTTCAGAGAAGTCATGAGACTTCATGGACTACCACTGTCAATCATTTCAGATAGGGATCCTAAGTTCCTAGGCCATTTTTGGAGAACACTATAGAGAAAGTTAGGGACAAATGTTTCATTTTCCTCTTCATATCACCCACAGTCCGATGGTCAAATAGAAGTCATCAATATGTCCCTTGGAAACCTATTGAGATGCCTCACACAAGAACATGGAGCCACTTGGGATACTATCATAGCACAAGTAGAGTTCTCATTCAATGATTCTATCAATAGGAGTACTAGTTTAACTCCATTCCAGATTGTCTATGGAACTCACCCTAGAGGGGTATTGGAACTTAGAGATATCAAAGACATGGACATAAGGAGTGCACTAGTTGAAGACTTTGCTAAAGTGATGAAGAATATACATGACCAAGTGTAGATTAAACTACAACATACCACTGCGAAATATAAAGCACAGGCTAACAAAAAGAGGAGAGACTTATAGTTCAAAGTGGGAGATTTAGTGATGATCCACCTTAAGAAGGAGAGACTACCCAAAGAAAAATACACAAAGCTCATGATGAAAAGTCTTGGCCCTTTCAAGATTCTAAAGAAATGTGGCAACAATGCCTATAGAATTGATCTACCTTCTAACATTGGCTTATCACCTATTTTTAATGTTTCAAATATCTATGCTTACCAAGGTGAAGTTAGTAATACTGATCTTGCAGGTACTCCAGAGCCTCCTACACTCCAACCACTCAAGGACATGCCCCAAGCAAGTCCTCCTGAGATTGAAATCATCCTAGACAAGAGAGTGAACAATAAAAATAGGAGAGGCACTTACTATGAGTACTTAGTCAAATGGAAAACCCAACCCACTGAAGATTCTACCTAGATGACCCCTGAAGACATTCAGAAGACAAGCTATCCACTTGAAGAACTCCCAACTCAAGAGACTTGAGTTACTTTTGCCTTGGGGAGTATGGTGCAAGGAACCTCTTGAAGTTCTTATTTTCTTGCTTTAGTGTTTGTAATAAGGTGCATCCTTGAGATCACCCTTGTGTGTGCTTGTGTGGGTCTATGATGTAAGGTGAAGGACCCTAAGGTGAGTTATAAACCTATGGGTTCCTGAAACCATTGGTAGACCATGTTAGTCTTTTGGTGATTTTAGTGTTTGGTTAGAATTTTCTATTTAAAGTACTTAGAATAGGTTCTTGTCATGTTTTGAACCTCCCCCACATTCTTAGAGGTTGGTAAGGTTGGCATTTTCCCAAAATAGCAACTTTTGCATATGTTGCCAAAAAGTTGTCTTTTTGCGAAATGTTGCATGAGCAAATTTTGCAAAATGTTGCTCAAAGAATGATAACTCCATTATAACTAACTACACCAACTTCTTGAAGCATCTGTAACACCGAGATGATGCTATTAGGTGGTCTAATGCCTTCTAGGAAGGTTATAACTTACTGTGTATGGAGCTTGATGTTTAGAGGAGAAAATAGAAGAGTTTTCTAGATTATTTTTGTAGTGTACGGCCTAGTACGGACTCATCTTGTGGATCCAATTGTAGAAATTGATGATGTATTGAGTTCCTTAACCATTCCAATTGGTTTGAGTTGTTTTTGTGGAGTTTGTTAAAAGTTATAGAGTTTACTTGCTCACTGCCTGAGAAACCAAAGCTTACTGAGTTAGTCACAAAGATGTGATCCTAACTTGAGATTTCTCCAGTGGATCTGCTCAGCCACTTGGAAAATACAAGTTAGGATCATGTTCCTTAATAATCCTAAAGCTTAGACACTCAAAGTTAGTCCTCAGATTTATGAGACAAAGCCCTAGGCTAATTATCTCTATGTAATTAGCCTAGCTCTTTAGTACAGTCACATGCATGTGCAATATATGTTTGGGAGGATCAAACTAAGGGTGGTTCTAGACTATTTTGGGGTAGAGGAAGCCATCTAAGCCATTAAATTTACTCTATGAACCCACCTTTGACCACTTTCTTAACAAACCAATCCTAATCTAGCTAATTAGGCTTGTGTGCTTTGTAATATTTCAGAGGTGCAGGAGTGGAGTGAAGTGATAAGGCTTTGAGGGATTTCAAAACTCCATAAAGGGTGTCTTGAAACCTAATCAGATCAATTAGATCCTTTTGCAATTGAAAGTTAAGTCTAAAAAGCCCCCTGGATAGGGCTACAAGGAATCCTAGGCCATTTAGGGTTCGACCATCCTTGGGTCTGAAAGATTGAATCCATTGGTGGATTCTCTACCCTTAGGGTCTATTTGAAGTCTCTAATCACTTAGATCAGGATTTCTAAGTCTCTGGTGAAGATTTATGTTATTATGCTTGGTTTAAGGAAGGTGTCCCTAAAGAAGAAATTGCAGAGTTCTACATCTTGGCTTGGAGAGTCAAAAGGGGGTTTGGGGAGTGTATTGGTCCCTTAGACAAGTCAGGAGTCACCATAGGAAGACATTGGTGAAGTTATATTTTTCAAGAAATAAGTATGAAGAGGGGATAAAGAGTTGGAGTCCATCAAGGCTTTCTTGCAGTGCACTCTGCATTAGATTCTCTCATAGGATCAAAAAACCAAGCATTGGTTGCCCAAACATCTAAGGAGAAATAGAAGCCAAAACCAAAGCCAAAGAAAGATTCAGCAAGCAGTGAGAGTTCCTCCAAGCCACCGCTTAAGTCTGATTCAAAACCACATTCCCATCCCAAGCAGGGGAAATATTTAAATTCTAGTGAGTCTTCCTCCAAGACTATGAAGAACATAGGTGATCCTTGTTGTTTTTTTGGCAAGGAAGGAAATCCAGTTTCTAGGTGTTGGAAAGGGTTATAGGATTTAGAGGTAGCCATGCAATAGCATCATATCACCTCACCTCAACCACCTTCCTCTTCCACATGGAAAGGACATGCTCTTTCTGCATGAGATTTGTCGTCTAGATCAACATGGATTCTTGATTCAGGTGCTTCTCACCACATGTCACACTCTCAGAAGCTAGTCACCATACTTACACCCAGTCAAACTTTACATATTGTCATTGGTGACTCAGACTAGCTTGCAATTAAAAGTTCTAGTACTATCTCATTCTTAGGTGGTTGTCTTCAAGATGTACTTCTTGTTTATGACCTTTCGAAAAACCTCCTTTCTGTTTATCAGGTTTGTCATTCTGGCTCTGGGAAGACCATTGAGCTCTCACCACATGATGTGGTTATTCAAGGTCTCCATGATCCTGATATGGTTGTGGCTACTAGCCGTGTTGATCCTTAGTCTCTCTTATACAGGGTGGATGGCTTCGAGAGTTCATATGGTTCTAGGGTCTCTCTTCTGGCACACGCAGATACAATGAACAAACTTTGGCATGAGTTTTTGTCCACGTCAATTACAGATACTTACAGCAAATGAGTACATAGGCACTTGTGAGTGGGCCTCCTTTTATTTCCTATACTAATGGTGTATGTCGAGGTTGTGCTCTTGGAAAACATCACAAGGATCCTTTTCCTACAAATTGAGCTACTCGTGCTAAGGCACCCTTGGATTTGGTACACAGTGAACCCATGTCATTTTATGACTCCTTCATTTTCAAGAGCCCACTATCTACTCACTTTCATTAATGACTTCTCCAGGCGTACTTGGGTGTTCTTTCTCAAGTACAAGTGTGATGTCTTTTATACCTTTTGTATCTTCAAGACATTTGTGGAGAAGCAATATGGTCTTTCTATCAAGAGGATACACATCGACAATGGGGGGAGTATGTAAGTCAGGCTTTCCGGGAATTTTACACTAAGCATGGTTTACAACATCAATTGACAGTTCCACACACCCCTCAGTAGAATGGTGTTGCTGAGAGAAAGAACATAATATTACGGGAGATGGCCAATTATATGCTTCAATTTTGTGTTATGCAACCTTCTTTTTGGTTGAAACAATCAATTGTACCAACTATATTTAGAATGGGATGCCTCATAAGGCATTATGACATATGACTCCTAAGGAGGCTTGGTCTCAAATCAAGCCTCATGTTTCCACATTCCAAGTTTTTGGTAGTGAGGATTGGGAATTTAATCCAGATTCTCAAAGGAAAGCCATGGAGAGGAAGAGTCGACCATTCATATTTTTTTGATGTTGTGAGGATGCCAAGACATACAGGTTGTTTGATCCTAATTCCTAAGAGATCTTGTTTCAACAGGATGTCTAGTTTGATGAGCGCTATCCTCTAATGGACTTTGCATCACCAACTTCTTCATCACTATCTACTCCCCCATCTCCATCTCTTGAGGATACTTTTTCTCTTGATGATGATGATGATCCACCATCTCCTCCACCACTAATTGATCCAGGTTTTCCCAGGTGGGTCCATTTTATATTTGTAGTAGGTTCTTTGGTAGGTGATCCTACAGATAGACATTGTACTCAAGCTCAGACATCTAGTTCTATCCTTCTAATTCATTCCATTTCAGATGACCCTCAAAAGTTTATAGAGGCAATAGGTCACACAGAGTGGGATAGGGCTATGGATGAGGAGTATTCTTCTTTGATGAAGAATCATACTTGGGATTTTTGTTCTCTTCTGAAAGGGAGAATGTTGGTTTGGTTCTGGTGGTTGTACTGTACCAAGTATGTTTCATATGGTTTTATTGACAAGTATAAGGCTCGTCTTGTTGTAAAGTGGTTTTCTCAGGTGGAGGGTATTGATTGCTCTGAGATCTTTGCTTATGTTGCCAAGATGAATTCTATTTGCCTTGTACTTTCACTTGTAGCTTCATAGGGATGGCCAATGTTTCAGATGGATGTGAAGAGTGCCTTCTTGCATGGGGACCTCCTAGAGGATATCTATATGGAGTAGCCCTAGGGTTTTATGCAGGAATCTTCCTTAGTTTGGAGGCTTAGACATTCATTATATGGTCTCAAACAAGCCCATCGGGATTGGTATGAGAAGATGGAATCTTTCTTTCTTTCTACACACCATACACATTGTCATTCTTACCACACAATGTATCTGCAGTGTCAAGGGGTTGACATTGTCATACTTGTACTTTATGTTGATGATCTTTTCATCACAAGTAACTCATCCTCCATGATTTAGGATATAAAATGAGCATTGATGGAGCAGTTTGAGATGATCGATCTCAGTCTTCTGCATAATTTTTTGGGCCTATAGATTATTCATTCGTCTGATGGGATTTCACTCTTTCAACATAAGTATTCTCTTAATATGCTTCACAGATTTGACATGCTTTCTTGCAAACTTGTGCCTACACCGTTTTAGTCAAGTGTTGTGTTGTCTTCCACTTGTCCTACACCTTCAGTGGACTCCACTTTGTACAAACATGTTGGCAAGTTGACTTCTTGAGGATGCATGACTCATTTTTGTGTTGTCATCATGGAAACAAAGTCATGTTTAGTTTTTGTCTTGAAAGACAAAATGACTAAGTATGAAAACATGGAAGACAGAGATACTTAGCGATCAGCACATCAACGCACATGTGAGAGATCGAGTCAGCGTATGCGCATTCAGATATATGTTGTATGACACATCTACATGCTACATCCAGACATGCATAGTATGGAACAACAGTACAGCAAAGTTACAGGCAAATCAGTAGACCAACAGTCCAGAAGACAGAGCATGGAAGCCGACTACTATTTTGATCAGCGTGAATTATTTTGTAATGTAATGGCTAAGCGCCTTTGGTTCTATGTTTTTAATGATGTCATTAACATTGTAGTAAACATGCTTGAGATGAATTATTTAGAAGCATTGTATATTTTGTTTTAGGGCCGACTAGTGTTTTGTTTTGGGTCGTGCCTAATCGGATATAAACATATAAGTATGTAATATAAAGTTATGTTACAAGTGTCGATTATTATGTAAGAGGAAGATATAGAGGGGCAGTATAATGAAGTCAGTATATGATATAGCTCTTTAAGAGAGTAAGAGCATTTGCGCATACATGAAATTGATCAGACAATAGTGTCGTCACAACAATTCATTTTGATATAGTGCATATCATCTTTCAGAAGGTTGTAGCCTTCATCCTATTGGGAAGTGAGCCTAGAAAGTGAGCCATATACCTTTAAAAAGGTTTTATAAAAGACTCCTAATAGGGTCAAACCTTTAACCAGGGCATTTTACTCAAATTGTAAAAACTTCTTCTAACAGGGCAAAGGAACTTAATAGGTTCATTATACCTAGTACAATATTTATGGGTACTAATTCCCACCGGGGTTTTCCTCTGATCAAGGTTTCCCCGTAATCATATCATGTGCTATGAGTTCTTATGTTAAGCTTGACTCTATGTATGTTTGATTTATTTTTAAGTTGTTGAAAAGTAATTAATAGACAAACACTGATTCACCCNNNATTCCCCCCCCCCCCCCCCCTCTCAGTGTTTCTAACAAAACATTTGATTGGCAGTTTTTTGTGCATGACACACACTTGTCTTGATCTTTCCTTTGTTGTTGGACTTGTCTCTAGGTTCTCCCATGATCCTCACAAGAGCCATTGGAAAGCTACCAAATGTATTTTGCAGTATCTTCAAGGCACTACACATTATGGCATTCACTACACATCAGGTTCCCCACACATCATTGGCTTCACTGACTCAGATTGGGTTGGTGATGCTAATGATCAGAAGTCTACTTTTGGCTTTGTTTTTTGTGTTGGTTATGGTCCTATCACATGGTCGTGCAAGAAGCAGTATGCTACTGCATTATCATCTATAGAGGCTAAGTACTGAGAAATTATGTTATCCAGTCAAGAAATTTTGTGACTTCGTCAGTCGATGACTGAGTTTAGGTTTCCTCCTAATAGTCCCATTATTCTTTGGTGTAACAATCAGAGTTCCATACATATTCCCGCAACCTAGTGGAGCATCAGCATACCAAACACATTGAGATCCACATGCACTTCATTAGACAGTTGATTCGGGATGGTGCTCTCATTTTGGAGTACATACCTACAGAGGAGCGGGTTGCAAACATCTTCACTAAACCTTTGCATCTCCATGCCATCTTCATTTGCGTTCTATGCTACAGGTGAAGGAATTTTTCCTTAGGGAGTCTCAATGAGGAGAGGCCTTCCTTCCTTCATGCTTTTTCCATCTCTTTTTGGAGTAGATTTTTTCCCATGTATAAGAGTAATAAGTTATTTCTCTTATTAATTAAATGATTTTGATTTAATTATTAAGTCACTTATTATCTCTAGTTTACTTAAGCTAAACTTTAGGCATATAATAATTAATTATTTTATTAATTATTATCATGCAATGTAGTTTCTTCCCTTTAGGATTTTGATAACCTTTATAAGGATTGATCTCTTTGTATTTTATTATTCCCTCTCTAAATGAATATTTCATCTTTCAAAACATTATTTGTTGTGTCTTCATTCTTTTCTTTTGTGATAGGTTTTTGCTATAGTGGATCTTGGTGATAAAATTATATGATTTCTATCATTTTCCTCCCTTTTCATCGATAATTTCAATTGTCCAAAAACCAACATTACCAAAACCTTGAAAAGGATGACAAAGTATGTAAAGAGTGCATATTTTTTAACTTTTAAACCCTCCATTCCACCAATGCAATCAATAGAAATAAAATTAGGTTTTATTATTCAATAATTTTTTGGTGTGAGTTAAGATAACATGTTGCAAACAAGCCACGTGTTGCTTTTGTTAGCTCAACAGTACAACAAAAATAAAAATGAGAAAATAAAAAAACAAATCCTCTCTTGAATACAATGACATTTTTAAAATTAGTCTCCCGCAAGAGGAGAAAAATAACAAAATTGAATGACTTACCTGGACAATAAAACGTTGATCTAATATGCTCATCCCATGCCCTGCCAATAGAGCCTTTGTTGCAAACATGAAACCTCTACTAGTCGCAACATCTCCACCAAGAGATCCACCCAAATCCTACCCAAATAAAAAGAATTGTGAAAGTCAAGAAATTATATGAATACTAATCAGTATACTCATAGATTGTTGATGTCTTTCAACCTAAGTTCATTATACTTACAATAGGTTCTCCCGTTACAATGG
This sequence comes from Thuja plicata, assembly GCA_018584345.1. Classification (NCBI taxonomy): domain Eukaryota; kingdom Viridiplantae; phylum Streptophyta; class Pinopsida; order Cupressales; family Cupressaceae; genus Thuja; species Thuja plicata. The sequence goes on from MU226104.1 coordinate 4,180,239, forward strand.
TAGGTGAGTAGCCATGGAATTTTGAGTACTCATCTAATATCCATGCCATTGTATGTATGTTTTCTCTCCACTCTAAAATAGGTCATACAACTAAGCTACTAGCGGTGACATAGAGAAGAGGCATGGTGCATTTTTCACTGGGAAATATTACTTCACTCTCTATCTAGAAATTTTAATGATACTTCTTCTTAGGACTGTTACACATTTAAGAAATTTAATTAAAAAAGGATCATGCAAGAAAAAGTAGTTGATGTCTATCTAAAGGTTCATAAAATTTAAATTAATGTTGATTTGATAATATTAGTACCTTCCTTGACCACCAAATTATGATCCTTTTATAACTTGAAGTGTTCCACCATAGGAGTCTGCACCAGAGTTGTCCAAAAAAATAAATGATGGGAAGGAGGAATTTGTCTTAAAGTACTTTTTATGTTTAGAATGTGTGTCATTCCAAATCAAAACTATCTCAAATAGTGATTCTGGAGATTGTTGATGTGTAGGTGTTGTTTTTACAATGTGAATCACAACTTTTGCAATCATTTGAGTTGTGAAAAACAAGGCATTAGAAAAATAAAATTCATAAAGAAAAATCATCCTATATATTAATTCATTTCCCCTACTAATTTATAATTTTCTTTTAACTTTTAAATAATCCACAAAATTTCCAGACATACACTTCTTGGAGGTTATAATCCATCATATCATATATGTTTATGGTTGTGTGCACTTTGCTAAACCATGCAATTAGAAAGATTGAAAGACCCTAGTATCATGGATTTTCATGGTTGAATGTATAATAGTAAACCATACCAATAAAAGGCTAATTTTCAATGGCTAGATGTACTAAAGCATACCATGATATTAAAAAGGTTTACATATTTCCTTCTATCATGGATTTACATAGCCATATGTACTATAGTGAATTATATTATGATTCTATCCAATCCTAAATAGTTAATTAGGCACAATTTAAGAAGTCAAAAAATTGTTGATTTTCATTGGATATAGTGATTAATCCTAGCCACTAAATATTGACTTAATTTTTAGAACCTGGTAGTAATGCATTCGTAGACTCTGGAGCGAATGTGACACTACACAAACATTAAGTAACATGGACTAATCATCAGTTGAGTCATCAAATAAAAAGTTTACCTTAAAAATATTCTTCCACAACTTCAAATTTAGATGTTGAGGCATTGATTAAGGTGCCACTATTAATCATGTAGTCATGGCATTAGAATAAGCTCCTAAAAATGGCAGAATTTTAGGCATTTTGTAAAAAAATACTATATGCAATGAAACCACATGTTGTTGGACTTTGGTCTTTTATACAAATACTTGAATAAATAAAACCCCATGCTATTGAAATTTTGTCTTTCCTACAAACAAGTTGTGAAATCAAACCCTATTTTCATTTATTTTTTCTTTTCCTGTAAACATTTTGTAGGTAAGAGCTTATGCAACTGAAATTTAGTCTTGTTTCCAAATATTGTGTCAAATAAATATCTATATGTTATTGACATTTGGTCTTTAATTATACTATTTTTGTTAGCTCGATGATATAACAAAAATAAAAATGAGATAATAAAAATAGATTCTCTTTTGAATACACCAACATTTTTAAAAGTAGTCTCCATCAAGAGGAGAAAAACAACAAAATTGAATGGCTTACATAGACAAAAAAAAATGTTGATATGCTCATCTCACACTCTGCCAATAGAGCCTTCATTGCAAACATAATGCCTATACCAGTTGTAGCATCTCTACCAAGGGATCCACCCAAATCCTACTCAAATAAAAATTCTTGTGAAATTATAGAAATTATATGAATACTAATCAGTATACTCAAATATTGTTGATGAATTTCAACCTAAGTTCATTATACTCACAACAAGTTTTCTCATTAAAATGGTAGGTGAGTAGCCATGGAATTTTTAGTACATGTCTAATATCCAGGCCATTGTCTATTTCACATGAAATTTATCATTATGAGAGTATTGATAATGCAAACAATTAATATCATCTCATTCAGTCCTTAGGGAATAACCAATGCCACCCTTAGCCCCACCATATGGTATGTTTACAAATGCAGTCTTCCATGTCATTAGTTGTTCCAAGGCATTTACCTCATCTAGGTCAACCTGCATGCCACAAGAAGCAAAACCATTAATAAAAAATCTATGCTAATTTCAATTGCAAGTTGATAAGGGAAGAATCTTTGATGAGCATATTTGTTGACATATCTAACTTCGAATCAAGAAATTACAATAAGATATTCTTAAGGGAATAGAGATCTATATTATTACCATCAAATAATCTACTATTAGTTTTATTTTTTTATCCATGGAGGGTGTACTGGCATATCTAGCTTTAGAATGAAGCAATTAAACATCTACAAAGTTTGGACCTACATTATATACCCCAAACCCCAAATTATGCACCGTTGTTTTTTAATTTCATCATCTTTCAAGAACAATTTTATTTTATTACCAAGAGTCCTATTAATAACTAAGAAAAGTAATGACAAAGGGAATCATTACTTTAAAAAAAATCTTGACACTTCCTAAATCAATTGACTCCATAGACACTTCTTGCAAATGAAATATATCAATTATATGAAAGATCCAAAAAACAATATTAGTATGCCAAATATCATAGATGCATCATTAAAAATACCTAGGCTAGAGCTACCATTAAAACTTTACACACTTCTAGGTAATGAATTATATAGCATATTAATTGGAGTGTGAAAGAACAATGAAAAATAAGATTAGTACACCAAATATCATACCTAGATGTTTGTGAAACATTGCAAACTAGATATAACATATAGAAACTTCAACATGATGCTCACTAAAAGTAACACATATAAACAAGCATACCTAAATGGTAATAGTTCTCAACTCACCTTAGGATGGTAGTGTATACCTCCCTTCACTGGTCATCGAGCATTATCATGTTGTGCCCTAAAGCCAACATATCAAGCTAATGATCCATCATCTTTGGGAATGGTACATTCAACCTGAATTCCATATTACCACATAAAAATGAGAAACAAAAAACAACACATATATGAGGAGTATCCAAATCAAGTAATGCAAAAGGGATGGGACATCAGAACAACATAGGACATGTAAAAGAGATGGCATTAAAGGTAACTTTTTAAGGTTTTTAGGGAAGAGAAGGTGGGGTAGACAACAACATAAAATATATAATATATGTATAAGGAATATGTTATAATTAATGTAGCACACACAACTAAGAGGGGGAGGGGGTGTATAAGTTGTGTCCAAAAACTCAAGACCTTTAACCAAATTACAAACTTAATCTCAGATCCAAATGATAAACATGAATTTAGGAACATATCACAGTAATCAACACATAATACCAAGATTTCTAACATGGAAACCCGGTTAAGGGAAAAACCACAGTGGGGATCAAACCCACAAGATGAATGTAATCTGTCAAAATCAATATACCCTATTAGGATTATTAAAAATAGGAATGTACATGCATTCAGGCACACTGCCTAGAGCTCACTGCTCAATTAAAACAAGGGATTCAACCCAAAGGAAGGTTCACTTCCTTACAACAATCTCTGATCACAAATCATAAATGACATACTTTCCAAACTCACGAACTGACAAACATCTCTGATATGCCAAAATAGTTCCAATGAAGTACATCAAATCCCTACCTCAATTGCATATTCCACTCATACCTCTTTTCTTCAGCATCTCTCATCCATGATACACCTCTACAACACATTTTCAATCACAAATGATTACACACATTACATCAATTTATCTCAACTATGTCATCTAGGGACGTAATTACAAAATATTAATTCAATACAACTCAATGCACAATCTGATCCATTAAATTGTTGGAATTATTGGAATGATGTACTGAGAGGGGAGGGGTGAATCAATACCTCTAAATTTTTTTATGTGATTGGCCCATTAACCTTTGAGTCATCAGATTTGTATATTCCTATCTATCTGTTCATCTTTCTATATGTATGTGAAATCATAATATAAGTTCTTTACATGTGTAAAAATTCAAGAAACATTCATGAAAACAAATAACACATAACACATGATATGATATCACTGAAAACTCCTGTTAGGAAGTAAAAACTGCGGTGGAGATGTCTACCCACAAAACTTCACTATCTGCAAATAAGAAGGGAGACGGTAAAGGCTTACAATTGATCACTTCTAATGATCTACCCTGTTAAGAGTATTAGAGTGGAGACCTATTAGGATCTACTTTGTTTGAAGCTTTAGCAACACCATAAGATGTGCACTCTGTTAAGAGATTTATTAAAGAATGGTTAAGTCCACCTTCTACAAAAATATTTTAGTTGTGATGCACTTGTTAGAATGCAACTACAATATAAATGTTGATCTGATAGTGAATGCAATCTCTAATTGATGATAACAGATCATGTATAGATTACAATGTAAATGTAATCACCTCGAGTGATTGAGTGATACCTTGTCTCTGCTCGTCAGTAGCCTTTTTGTGTTCTTGATAATTGCTTTGATTTGTTTCTGTACTATGCATGAATTATCTTCTACTACTTAGATGCTCTCCATGGCTACTATCATTTGTAAAATGATTACAAGTCTCATTACATTACAAATGGTTGAACATCTATTTATACTAGTTTCTAGCTTTATTCTTGATTCACACTTTTACAAATTAACTCTAGATCCAAGGTTTACAACTTGACCTTGATGTTTAGTTTAGATATGTTTTAGACCCGTTAGGATGCTTTAAAACATTCACAATTTGATTTCTTGACCCTCAAGTAAAGATTTAAAACAAATAAAAAATCTATAAATAGAATTACATTGTTTTATCTGACGTGTAAAGTCAGATCCACTTTTTGTGGGTTCTATAACTGACTATCGGTTCTGATGGTCGGGCTGCTCTGTTAGTTCTGTCGGTTTTGGGCTCTGTCAGTGTCCCTTAATTGAACTATTCGTTGGGTATGATTTTTCTGCTCTGTCAGCGATGTTCTCAAAACTGTATTGTCGGTAATGCTTGTCGTCAGTTTGACTCTTGTCAATGTTTGTCGGGCAAGTATATACTTATCATTTTTACAATAGGCATTTTCGTCTCATCGGGTATCCTTGTTGTCCGCCGATTATGCTTATACTGATGACCTTTATCATGTTTTTCTCTTTAAGTATAATAATGAAAAAACTTAATGTCATCATAAATGTCAGCTAAGACATGGCGATGATCTATAACAACATCCTCAAATATGCTCCAGATCCATAAATAATTCCATGGTCCTTCACAACAGGCTACTGATGAACTATAACTGATTGAATGTTTGAAGATGATAAGTTGATGATCACTGAGATGCAAAAAGTTAATGCAAGACATTAAATCAGTTAATGTATTATATTTTCATTGATGTCAAATTGATATAATCTGATTTGTTATATAAATATTGTCAAAGAATTCAAAGAACCAAAAATATAAAGGTTATGTTATTAGTAATGCATAAAATTTTAGTATACACCAAGTGACAACAAACATCGACAGAAGATGCACACCGACGGATAGAGAACCCCGAGAAGAGTCACAGTGATACCCAAGCAAGTTACCTAAGAATGCATTACCAAGCAGAACCAAATTGATAAACAAGCATAACCTAAGTGATACCTGAGCAGAACTAAAAGTCACAGTGACAAACAATGATGCCCGAGAACATTTAAAGTCAAGACCGAGAAAACAAGGAGTTAAACACCGATTAGAACTGAAGTTAAGAAATGAAAAAAGACTTAGCTAGCATGAGATAAATATGGAGTTAACTAATTGATTACATTGTTTTCATCGACCAGTTAAAAACTATAGATAAGTTAGAGATTTAAAGATAGTTTTATTCCAATTGTCAAGAAGAAATCTGCGGGATAAAACTAAAGAAAGATTTAAAGCAAGAATGTTAAGATTTGTGGATTACGTCAAGAACAAGAAAGACAAGGACTTAGAAATGGTGAAATCATGTCTATAAGAGAGACAAGATAATTCATTTTGAATTGGGGGAAATATAATAGGATGCTAAAGAGAATACTGGTGAAGATAATAAGTCTTCATATAGTCTTGATCAAACACGCTGAAGAACAGAGCTAATATTTCTACGGACACCGAGCAATAGACAAGGAACAACATCACCGAGCATAAAGAAGTGGTTCAAAGGAACTAAAGGGAAACATTGACCAGAAAGGTATTATGAGCTTACAATAGATCTAAACATCTGCAAGATTAAGTTGTATTTATGAACATATCATGTACTATTTCAGTTTAATCATTGATTCAGAAAATCTCTTAACAGAGTGGGATTTAAATATCCTTTATATATTGAGATACATGCCAAGGAGTATCAAAAAGTTTCTCATGAAGATAGCATAGTGAAATGCAAGATAACAAGTGACAAACTATTATATTTAAATCCTCTAACAAGGTCGCACTTAACAGTGTGTTTGTAACCTTTAACAGGGTTGGCTCTTCACTGAGCTCACTGCAGAAGAGTGAAATTTTTTGGGTTACCGGTCCCAAGTGGTTTTTCACCTAATAGGGTTTCCATGTTAAAAATCCATGTGTCAAATGTGTATATGGTTCATTTCTTTGATGTTTTTCTTTACACATTACTAAAACATGATTGATCGGTAAACACTAAGTTATTTACTGTATTTCGGTAAAGGCTAGACTGTTATTCAGTAAAGCTTAAGAAAAAGGATAAACAGTGTACTCCGAGAAGTATTTATTTGATAAGATTATTTAAAGGCATACATCTTGTAGGACTAAAGATAACTAGGAGTTTATATTTGTGATATAAAGTTTGGGTTGATTTATTGGATTATTTTGAGGCCATTGATTCACCCCCTCTTAGTTATTCTAACAATTCATATTAGAGCTTTGTGTTCTTAGAAGGAAGGTTTCAAGACCTAAGCTAAAGATCACAAGACGAGAAAAAAGGATGTGCCTAAGTTGAACAACGGCAACTTTGCATCAGGGAAAAGTAGGATAAGACTCCACCTATCAGGTATTGGAAATGATGTTACTCAATACTTGGATACTGAATATGTGTTTCCTACTGGACCTCACACACTTTATCAATTGAGAGAAAAGAATGAACACAATTCTATGATGATATAACTTGCTTCCTCACTCTCCGATGCTGAATTTGAAGATGTCAAAACATGCAACAATGAAAAGAAAATGTGATGCAAATTGAAGCTAGTACATGGAGGAGATTCATACATTCTAAGAGCTAAGGTAGAAAACCTAAGAGGAAAATTTGATGACCTAAGAGTGAAAGAAGGAGAAAACATCACTCAGTATAGCTGCAGAATCAAAGAGGTAGTTAATGCTATATGAGGAGTAGGAGGTATACTTGAAGAAGAAATAGTGGTAAGAAAAATCCTAAGAACCTTACTGCCTATTTATGCTATTAGAATATCTTCTATACAAGAAATGAGAGCAGTAGAAAATAACAATGTCACTCTAGATAGTTTGGTTGGTAGACTTATTTCATTTGAGATGAATAACTTTGACAACAGTGTCTTACCATCTATTGAGTCTGCATTCAAATATTCTTTGAAAATAATTAAATCAAGTCATAAACATACTATGAGAAATGATAATGAAAGTGACAGTAATGACCAAGAGCTTGATGAGATTGAAGCACTAATGACTATAAGATTGCAGAGAGGCAAAGGTAGATACAAAGGTAAATTAACATTGGTATGTTTTAATTGTAAAGAGATTGGAAACTTTGTTGCTAGATGTCCTAACAAAAGAAAACAAGACAGAAACAATGACAGATCATATGAAAAGAAATTTGATAGAGGTGATGAAATATATTACCGAAGTAACTGACAATATAAAAAAAGAGACAACCGCAAATACAAGGACAAAGGGAAGAAAGATTGGTACCTGGCTGAGAACAAAGATGAGAATACTGACACTGAATCTAATCAAGATATTAAGGTGGTATTTTTTTCTATGAAGGATGATTCAGATGAAGAGGAAAGGTATGTTGAGACTACACTCATATATAAGGTTAGTAAAAATGATGTCTGGATTATTGATAGTGGCTGTACTCACCACATGACTGGAAATAATGAAAAGTTTTAAACTTTTGAGCATTATAAAGGTGGATCAGTAAGAATGTGTTATTTGACTCACCTGTTCCGTTGAAGGTAAAGGAATCATAATGTTGAATAATATGATCAGATGTGAAAATGTATATTGGGTAAAAGGACTTAACTATAACCTATTGAGTGTTTCACACCTGAATAACACGTCACCAAGTTGCATTTGAGAACAAAAAGGAAAATATCTTTAATGAATTAGGAAGGTTGATTGGAACTGGTGAGTAGAAAAAAGGTAACCTATTCTATCTTGATGATATAAACACCACTTGTTTAATGGATAGAAACGAAGACATATGATTGTGGCATAAAAGGTTATGTCATGTGAATTTTGACAACATGATTAGGATAAGCAATAAAAGGAAAGTAAGAGTCTTACCAAGCATGTCATGTGTAAGAATTGTCAAAAAGGTAAAATGACAAAGTCTAGTTTCAAGAGAAAAACCTACACATATAATGCCATTCTAGAATTAGTCCATACTGATCTATGTGGACCCATGAGAACTAAGAGCTACTATGGAGATAGATACTTCATTCTATTTGTAGATCATTATTCTAGAATGATGACAATTATGTTCTTAAAAGAGAAATCAAAAGCATTCAAGATGTTTAAATGGTATAAAGATATTGTAGAAAAAAAAAGTGGTAAGGAATTGAAATGCTTAAGATCAGATAGAGGAGAATTTATTTATGATGAACTCACTAACTTTTGTAATGATCATAGAATTCAAACACAGGTTTCTGCACCAAGAACACCACAACAAAAAGGAATTATTGAAAGAAGGAACAAATCCATTGTTGATTGTTCCAGAACACTAATGATTGAGAAAGGCATCACTCAAACATTCTGGAGAGAAGCTGTCAGTACCGCTATCTACACATTGAACATAGTTCAATTAAAGAAAGACACCAATAAGACACCTTATGAGCTATGGTATGCACATACACCCAATTTAAGTTACTTCAGAATTTTTGGAAGTTGATGTTAAAGATGATAGAAATGGAAAGCTTGACTTCAAAGGTGAAGAAGGAATATTTTTAGGGTATTCTACCAAAAGAAGGGCTTATAAATGTCTTAAAAAATCCTATAACAAAATCATTGAAAGTGCTAATGTCAAAATAGATGAATTTGCTAAGAAAAATGATGAGGGAAGTAGAAAAGAGACATAAGAATACAACAGGTTTGTATATATTGAAGAACCTAACACTCTTCCTGAGCAACAATGTATTTCTCCCGAGTGACAGAATAATGCACCTGATCGTCAAGATGCAAACACCAAAAATCAGGGCATTGCTCAAAATGATGTCCTGGGCGATGGAGATCAGAATGAAGGTCAAGATGATGATCAAAATGGTGAACAAAGAGATGAACCGATACTTTCCAAGCATGTCAGAAGACACCATCCACAAAACCAGATCATAGGAGACAAGAAGGCTAGAATGAGAACAAGAAGTAAGTCACTAAACACTAGATGTTTAATTTGTGATTTTGAGCCTAAATTTGTTAATAATGCACTTGAAAATGAAGAATGGGTTAGTGCTATGAATGAAGAGATAGAACAGATTGAGAAGAAAAAAACATGGACATTAGTACCTAGACTAGATGACAAAAATGTCATTGGTACCAAATGGATATTCAAAAACAAGCTAAATGATAATGGAGAAGTCACAAGGAACAAAGAAAAATTAGTATGCAAGGGGTATGCACAAGAAGAAGATATTGACTATGGAGAAACCTTTGCACCCATTGCTAGAATAGAAGGAGTCAGAATTCTACTTGCTTATGCTGCTTACAAGGGATTCAAGGTATACCAAATGGATGCCAAATCTGCATTCCTAAATGGAATACTAGAAAAAGAGGTATACATTGAATAACCGGAAGGGTTTGTTGATCCTAACAAGAGAAACATGGTTTGTAGACTAAAAAAATCCTTGTATGGATTGAAACAAGCATCGAGAGCATTGTATGAAAGAATTCACTCCTATCTCATAAGTATTATATTTGTAAGAACAAGTGAAAACACTAATCTATATTTAAAAGAAGATATTGATAATAAAATTTTGACTACTAAAATATTTTTTAATGATATCATATTTGGTGGTAATGATATGTTATGCAAATAATTTGTTAAGGAAATGAGTAAAGAATTTGAGATGTCAATGTTTGGGGAGATCAAGTTCTTTCTTGGTCTACAGATTCTTCAACAAGATGCAGGCATCTATATTACACCATCCAAATATGTCAAGGAAGTGCTGAAGATATTCAAGATGGAAGATTTCAAAATAGTTAGAACACCTATGGCAACCGGATGCAAGTTGACAAAGGAAGACAAGTCAGTTGAGGTAAATTAGACCCTATATAGATCTATGATTGGAAAACTCATGTATGTTGTTCATACTAGACCAGATATAGGACATACAGTTGGAATAGTTGCAAGATTCTCATCTAATCCCAAGGAATCACACATGACTGTTGTCAAAAGAATTCTAAGATATATAAAGAATACCGAGGACTATGGCTTGTGGTATAAAAGAGAAGGAAAATTTGAGCTTCATGTCTATACATATGCTGATTGGGCTGGAAACTTAGATGACAGAAAGAGCACAACATGAGGAGCATTCTTTATGGGTGACAGACTTGTCACATGGATAAGTAAGAAGCAAGGATGCATCTCACAATCCACTGCAAAAGAAAAATATGTGTCCGCTGCTGCAAATTGCTCCAACATTGCATGGATAAGCAATTACTGGAAGGTATGAATATGAAAATTCTTGAACCAGTTATTATCTATTGTGACAATACCAATGCAATAAACATATCAAAGAACCCAGTCATGCATACTAAGACAAAGCATATTGCTATCAAGTATCACTACTTAAGAGAACAAGTGCAAGAAAAAGAGGTGATACTAGAATATGTTCAATCCAAGGAACAATTAGTAGACATATTCACAAAGCCGTTGCCTAAAGATACATTTGAGTACTTGAGAAAGAAACTAGGGGTCCGACCCTTGTCTATTGTTTACTAAACTGACTAGGTGGCTGCATCAACCTACACATTATCAGAAGATCATTCATGTTGATGCAAGAAAATAGATGGACTACAAATATATATCAGTACACAAAAAGGTACTTATCTGCACTGAACACTAGAGTTATTGTATTACTGATGAAGGAAAATTCAAGGAATATATTATAAAAAGAAAGAGATTTAGTTTGGCATTTCTGTCAAAGGGAGAGATGACTAAAGGGAGAGAAGTATCCAAAAAGAGAGATGACTTAAGGAAGAGATTATATCCATATGAAATATCTATCAAAATTATTCAAAGGGAAAGATGTACTTAATGAATATAGATTATATTTTTGTCAAAGGAAAAAGAGATATGAATAGAAATATCCATCAAGAAGTGGAATAGTCAAAGGGAGAAAAAAACATCAAAGAAGAGATTCTACATATAAGGGAGAGAATTGGAAAAGTTAAACACTACATATTTATCCAGAAAAGGGAGAGACAAAATCAGAAGTTGCTACATCTATCCAGTGAAGGGAATAAAGGATGAAGAAAGTTCTCTGCAAGAATCAAATCTAAGCTAGAAGAGATTACTGAGAGTCAGACATTTGGATTGGTTATAGAACAATAATTTTGGTAGAGATTGATGAAACTACAATTGATATATTTCATATTGTATTTTTATTATGTAGTATATTGCCATCAATGCCAAAGGGAGAGATTGATGAAATATAACTGATTGAATGTTTGAAGATGTTAAGTTGATGATCACCGAGCTGCAGAAAGTTATTCCAAGACATTAAATCAGTTAATGTATTGTATTGTCATTGATGTCAACTTGATATAATCTGATTGGTTATATAAATATTGTCAAAGAATTCAAAGAACCAAAAAGATAAAGGTTATGTTATCAGTAATGCATAAAAGCTCAGTATACACCAAGTGACAACAAACATCGACGGACAGTGCACACCGACAGATAGAGAACCCCGAGAAGAATCAAAGTGATACCGAAGCAAGCATTACTGAGTAGAACCAAAGTGATAACTGAGCATAACCTAAGTGGTACCCGAGAAGAATTGTAAGTCACAGTGTTTCTTGACAGATAGACAACCCCGACGGATAGTGATGCCTGAGGAAAACTGAAGTCAAGACCAAGAAAAAAAGGAGTTAAAGATCGATCAGAACTAAAGTTCAGAAATGACAAAAGACTTAGCTGGCATGAGCTAAATATGGAGTTAACTGATTGATTGCATTGTTTTCATCTACCAGTTAAAAGCTACAGATAAGATAGATATTTAAAGATGGTTTTATTCAAGTTGTTAAGAAGAAATCTTTGGGATAAAACTAAAGCAAGCTTTAAAGAAAGAATGGCGAGATTTGTGGATCACGTCAAGAACAAGAAAGACAAGGACTTAGAAATGGTGAAATCATGTCTGTAAGAGAGACAAGCTAATTCATTTTGAATTGGGGGAAATAGAAGAGGATGTTGAAGATAATACTGGTGAAGATAAGAAGTCTTCATACAGTCCTGATCAAACAAGCGGAAGAACAGAGATAATATTTCTGCGGACACCGAGCAAAAGAGAAGGAACAACATCACCGAGCATAATGAAGTGGAGAAAAGGAACTGAAGGGAAACATTGATTAAAAAAGGTATTATGAGCTTACAATAGATATGAATATCTGCAAGATTAAGTTGTATTTATGAACAGATCATATACTATTTTAGTTTAACCATTGATTCAGAAAATCTCTTAATAGAGTGGGATTTAACTATCCTTTATATATTGAGATACATCCCAAGGAGTATCAAAAAGTTTCTCATGAAGATAGCATAGTGAAATGTCAGATATCAAGTGAAAAACTATTATATTTAAATCCTCTAACAAGGTCGCACTTAACAGTGTGTTTGTAACCTTTAACAGGGTGGGATCTTCACCGTGATCACTTTAGAAGAGTGAAAATTTTGGGTTACTGGTCCCAAGTGGTTTTTCCCCTAACAGGGTTTCCACGTTAAAAATCCATGTATCAATTGTGTATATGGTTCATTTCTTTGATTTTTTTCTTTACACATTACTAAAAAAGGATTGATCAGTAAACACTAAGTTATTTACTATATTTTGGTAAAGGCTAGACTGTTATTCGGTAAAGCTTAAGAAAAAGGATAAACATTGTAATCCGAGTAGTAGTTATTTGATAAGATTATTTAAAGGAATACATCTTATAGGACTAAAGATAACTAGAGGTTTTTATTTGTGATATAAAATTTGGGTTGATTTATTGGATTATTTTAAGGCCACTGATTCACCCCCCCTCTTAGTTATTCTAATAGGCACACCACCATGTCGACCAAGAACAATAAGAACATCAACACCTCACATGAAAATTTTTAATTCTGATCACATAATCCAGTGCAATCCAACAACACAAATAGGACACAATCAAGTAACATCAGCAAGAAACATGAAATATCAAGACAACAATAGGAACAAATTTGTCTCATTAATCATACTCATGTCTACACTATTCATCAAGAACACTAATCAACAACCACTTTCATAAAATAAAAATAGATTGCCAACATCCTAATCATGAACCACTTGAGCTAAGGACACACATCCATGTCCTAAAATCACCACCAGGTTAGCAACCAATAATATTTCATAACCAATCCATACTGATCCAAACACTCTCTCTTCCTGAACAACCAAAATATTACTCTCTTATAAATCATTCATAGCTCACTCAAATCATTATGCGAACCTCTATAAGTTTCCATAGATCAACTAAAGACATCAATGAAACTATTTGTAGCTTCGCACCATCTAATATTTAATATAGTATATGTACAATAGTAATCATCTCACTGAACATCTCAGGAACACTATCAACAATAGTAGGAAGATGTTGACATCAATGGAAAAACATTAGTGCCAACATGTATATGCACAATATCACCAATATCTCAATAAATAACCCTTATTTCACAAATTTAACTATACAAGACATCAAAATCTAGATAATGACAATATTATATAAAAATGATGCAACAAAAATAGTAAAATTATAAATATTAAATAGAAAGACTGTAACAGGAGTGACAATAGTAGCATGAATAAAGATACCATGATTCAGATTCATAGACTCAAAGTAATTTTATACCACTAACAGTGAAAACATTATTATTATTATAGTAGCAATCAAAAATTAAGACAACACTATAACTCCCTTTGGAAAAATCTTAACTCAAACTCCCTAACTCATAACTATAAAATAATATCATTAACACATTCAAAAAATATCAAGAAATCAAATGCACACAGTCAATATTTAAGTGATACACAACCAATGAGTATCTACAATCCTTGAGAATTGAACTTAAATGTTAACATAATAAAGGACTATAGTGGTACAATGTATCAAAAGATATATAGTAAATAAATCTCATCCATTGGTGCAAAATGACAACTACCACTTAAAGTGATATAGAACCATAATTAAATGGGCAACTACAACTAAATCAAAGTGATTCTTTTCATAAATCAAAGTTTTTTTTTTGCAAACATGTAAATAACCTCTTTACCATCAGGGATGCTTGGATGCCCTAGGATAGTTGAGAGACATCTAAAGTATCACCAACCATCCCTAGGATGTCCAAACATCATGAGATATTTTAGGGATCTTCCACCTTTATGAAAAAAATTGACAAGTGAAGTGGGGAAATAAATTGGGTTTTAGGGTCGAGGTGATATCCCTTTCGGACACAATAATACAAATTTTTTTTTTTGTAAAAGGCGGAGATCTAGAGAATGTGACATACAATGTATGCATATAAAAATCAAGATCTATGTTCCAATAGCACAAAGTTTGTCTAGTAAAGAAAATAAACATTAAATATAGCCCTAGAGACTATTTCTTGTGCCACTCAAATAGTACCTTTGTTAAGCTTAGATATAAATAAAAGAAGTCTTCTTTTTGTACCTTTTTATTAGTGTTTAACTTTGTTGAAGGAACTAAGAAAGTTGAAGGCAGATCTAACTAACTTCTAACCCCACTTATGGTCTTAAAAAAGAGAGGAAAGGGTAATTGTTGTGTTTTCTTGCAGAGGGTTTATTGAAGAAGGTGGAGCTTAATAATGATTAGAAGATTCAAGGACCAAAGATCTTAGATCAACATATGAGAATATGGTAGGCAGAAACAAGAATAATGGGGACGAATCCTTTCCTAAAGAGGAGCCTAGGATGTAGAAGAGACTCCATAATAGGAGAATTTATTTGATGGATGACCTTCATTAGAAAATTCAAATACATAAGTGTAAATCTGGTAGGTGTTGTTTTTTTTTAACCAAGAGCTTCTAGATGCATTTGATGAGGCCTATAAACTCTCTAAAATAATAAAGAAAGAGACCTCAATTATCAAGGTCACAGTTGATTCTAGACCACATATTACAATGATTTCAAGGTAAGGACCATTAGAGAGGTAGTGTACATCAAAAATATGATAGGAACCTAACAAACTTCTCTCATTCGTTCATTTACGGTAGCAAAAAACCTACTATTGACAATCCATATCATAGATCAGATTCATAACAAAAATTAAATAAAAAATATCAACAAATTCTATTATATGCATAAAGGGAAATGAGAGAGAAAATGTTCTCAGAAGGGAATCTAAATATCTTTTTATTTTTTATTTATAATATTGATGTGTCCAACAAATAATGCTTAAATCTCAATTTCAAACAACAAAACTTATAGAACAACACAACACAATATAAGACCTTCAAATTGCATTGACCAAATCAAATAGAGAGTGTAAATACCCAAAGGAATGTATGCTAACTAAAATAATATTGGAAAGAGGATGAACCCTAACCAAATAGAGGAAAAATTTGACATATATTATCTGTTGGTGCCCAAATCAACAAATTGGAAATCCTATGAGCTTACCCTCTCAATTATGGGATCTTCAATTAGACTTGGCCAACGAAGATGAATGATTGATTATGATCCTCTTCCCCTACACTTCAGGCTCTATAGGACCTAGGTGGGTGAACCTATATCTCAACCCTAATCTATGACACCAGAAAGTGAATTACACACCATCCACTACCATATATACAGAAAAAAGATCTTTGCAGGAAAAACCTTAGTCTAATTGAATTTAATTTCACTGAGAAAATCAATTAGACAGAGTTACATAGACAACACTTCATATGCAATCTCTGATGTGTTAACCAATTGATGGAGATGATGAAGACCGAGTAATAATAGGTATACATGTTTGTAGAAATGGTTAGATTAGTTGTTATTTTGTCATTGATGTCAAGCTATTGAATACTAATTTTTATTGAGTTACCATATCATAAGAAGGAGAAGTTAAATGGGTGACAAATAAAGATCAAAAAATGATGAAGTAATGTTGATATAGTTGGTTGATACTATATATTTGATGTTATCAAGTCAGTACACTTGATTGATTGAGTCAGAGATTGCAAAGAGTTAAGTTATGACTGGAAAGAGTTACTCTATCGAGCTAGATAGAATCAATTGGTATAGAGTTGTGTTAGTTGGTTTCAGTTACCGAGCACTAAGAATGAGTTAGGCATCGAGTAGTGAACAAAGTTAGTCAGTGAGTCACTAAGAAAGTTACTGAGTATACGATATTGATTGAAAATGATGATAAGATCAAATTTAATATGAATCTATGATGATCTGGATGTTGATAAGAATTAAATGAAGTTTGTTAGAATATCTACGAGTGACAAAATTCAATGAGAAGATCTAAGGAAAATATTAAGAGGTTAAACTTGATTATTAGAGTTCCAAGAAAAACGTTCAAGTTACGAGGTAAAAGTTAAATGGTTTACCGAACCGAGATTTGTGAAGAAGATGATCGAACAACTGAGTGCAAATGATGGAAAATCTAAGCAAGGAGATTAAGAGGAAAAGTTTTGTCTATATAAAGGTGTTGGAAATGAGATAAGTAATTGAGAGGGGAGAGGTGAATCAGTTAGTCCAAAACAAATCCTTTGTCCCTTAGATGTCTTAACTACTTTAACACTGTTACTTGGTTAATTAAGATATTCTTCTGTAACTCGAGTGTCAAAGTAATCTTTACAATATCCAATGCAATTATACTTTAGAGATTTGAGTGCAGAAACATAAAGCATGAAACAAATAACATATACATAGGTGACATCAAGATTTAATGTGGAAACCCAATATGGGAAAAACCACCAATGTAACTAGTTACTATTTTTCACTCTTCTGAAGTGAGCCCTGTTAGGAGCCAACCTTGTTAAATATTACAATAACACAATGTTAGGTGTGAACTTGTTAAAGGATTTAATCACCCTGTGAGGAGTGGCCTTGTTAGAGGTATTCAACACTTCAACATAGAAATGCTACCTTGTGAGAGGATTTAGCAAAAGACTATTAAGTCTACTCTGTTAAGAGATTTGAGATCACTGCTACAATTATTAGAAAGTAACAATGAATTGACCTGTATGTGTAAGCAACTGTCTTTGTTGATTCAGATCTCTGTTCTGATTGTAATTGGATCCTTGCTGATCAGATGTTCTATTGCAGATCTGAGTGATTAGTACTCAATCAGAATCCTGTATGATTTTTCCTTCACTCTTCAAATCATAGAATTCCACACTTCTGCTTTCTCTTCTTACTATCACCTCTTTTCTTCATCCCATTCAATCCAAACTTGACCTTTCATTTATATGGTAAGCCCTATCAATTCGGCTTGAATATACTTCTAATAATAAATCACAATTCACTCAACCTCATATAACCAATTAATTATAGAATATAAATCACTGTTAGTCGGCTACCACTGAATGCCCGACCAAGACTAAAATGCTCGAGTGACTCAGTCAACACTGAACTTCCTTCAATGCCCAACTGAACTCGGTCAACATTAAAGAACTTATTCTGTTCACCAATTGTGCTTGGTCTTAATGTAGACATTTGTATAACATCACTATATAAGTGAAAATACATGTGTAACATCAATGACAATATACAATTGAATAATTGTCTTCAACAATCTCCCTCTTTGGCATTGATGGCAACACAAAATGTCATAATACAAATAATTGTAGAGCAATAGAAAATTTTATTAATGTCTTTAGCTTCATTCTTATTCTCATCCAAAAACTCCCTCTGACATCAAAATCTCCCTCTTACTGTATTATAGAAAACTCTCCCTCTTTGACAACAGATGCCAAAGATACCATCTCCACAAATATCAATAGTTAGTACTATTTCACTTTGTAATTGTAATGTACCTGAATGTAAAAATTTATCTCCAATGTGCTCTGATGTACCTACATCAACTGATAGATCTTCACTGTCACTCAGGTTGATGCATCACTAAACTGTATTTTAGTGAGCTTCAGTTAGGGGAAGCACCCCTAGCTTTCCTCTAAGATACAAGAATGCATCC
>MU226104.1:4218279-4236087 GCA_018584345.1 Thuja plicata
TAGATATAACAGTTCTAAGATATTTAAACAGTCTTGGAAAGTATCATGAAAACATATAAAGTCTTTCAAAAGTAATCATAAAACATATGAAAACATAGAACTATCAGGCCCTATCTTGGCCTTATCACTCCCCCCAACTTAATCCTTTGCTGGCCCTCAAGTAAGAGGTAGTTCTTTAGCCTGGCGTGCATTCTGAGATCCACAACTATTTTCTGACCAACTCCTCCATCAACAAAACTCTAGTAAAAACCCTTTTTGTCCCTGTATGCTTCCCACCTTCTGACCTCTGCTGCCATGTCATGATTTTCCAAGCTTCCTAAATTAGGCAGAAGAGGTGAAAGAAGGAGAGGTGGTTGGAATGTTAATGGGAGCCAGTATCTTTTCCTTTCTCTGCCCAACATGACATACCAGGGAGCACGCTTATTTTCCATTGCAAAATTAAGCGGTGAATGGGGTTCCTTATTCCTCATATCTACGGTCATAGTGATCCAGAGCCATTGGAGGGATTTTGTGGCCTCAGCTAATGTTTTTTGGGCCATCTGAGTGTACTCATAATAGGCTGCATCCCTGAGAGGGTTGATGATCTTTTCCCTTGGGTCTTATTGTGCTAACTTCATCCAGTGGTAATAGTATGTTTTGGGATCTTTAGCCTCCGGCCGTAAGTGTAGAGGAATTTCATCCTCTAACTCCCTATAATTTTTAGCCTGAGACTCCCTACTGATCTCATTCTATATCCAGGACATAAGTGTCCTAAGCTGGATATCTCTGATGTAGGGTAGTGGATTCCAAATCCTATCGTTAGGTACAGCTAGATTATGCAGGAAGAATTCACATAATAAGTTTTGTATGGCTGCAGGAGAATTATGGAAGGCTTGAAAAAACTGGTTGGGCTCATTTAAAAAAGGATACTTGCCCCTAACTATATTGGTCAACTGATAATTCAATAATTGTTCTTTAAGAAAAATGGCATATACTGGGGAAGGGGACCTACAGCTCATCAGGTCAGGGATAACTGACGTTACTTTAGTCAATCTTTCTTGGAGTTGTTCCACCTCTTCCTCCTTTTCTACCAACTCTTGAAAAGTTTGATCAATAACCCAGTTTAAATCTTTCTTCTGCCTTTGCCATTGTTCTCTTTCCATGATTAACTGGTTAACTAACCAAAAAATAACAGAGGATGGAGTTACAGGACAAGGTACCTCTGGCAGATCACTTTCATCATGTTTTTCTCCTACTGATCCATCATCTCCTGTAGCTACATTTCCCAGAAACTCTGAAGGAATGATGATGGCCCTCTCTAGATTACTATATTGCTGAGCTATAGCAACTAGTTTGTCCAACTCTTGATCTGAAACTTGCTCGACCATCATGTCAATGCTAGGGTTTTCTTCAAATAGATCCTCCCCTTCTGCTGCAGGAGGTGTATTCCCACTCGTAGCAACATCAAAATTGTCTTCAAATAAATGTTGTTCTACTATTGCGGGGGGTGAGTTTGGCATACCTTCATTAGGAATAGGGTCTCCCTCAGAGAAGTCATCATTATTATCTACTTCCATGAGATCATCACTGATTTGGGTTTCATGGGTAGATGAATCCCTTCTCTAGAATGAAAATTCTTTCTCCTCAGAGGTGGAATCATCCTTAATCATTACACATTCCTTGTCACCAACAAGCTCAAAAGATTGTTTTCCTCCTAATGGTTCTCCTGACTCAGGGGAATCAAGGTTGGCTGCTGCATTCTCTTGCAGCATATCTGTGGTCATACCCTTCTTTTTCCTGTTGCTTCTTCGTAAAGGAGTTTCCTCCTTCCTATTAGCAGTCTTTCACTTCTGTGAAGTACCTGAAGCTGTGGGATCCGCTTTCTTACTAGAGGTAACTAACTTCACCTTTTCCTTTCCTTTCCCAGTAGGGGTAGTAGTTGTATCATCAGAAGGAGGAATGGTTTTCTCCTGGGCTTCTCCTTCCAAATTTTCCTGTTTACCCTTGTTCTGGGATGACCCAGATGTAGAAGCTTCAGGAGGACGCCTAGAGTTTTTAGTCCTAGGCTTCCTTGCTGAAGACAAAACCTGCTCCTAATTCTTCAATGACTTTAAAAACTCCCTGCTTTGTTTGGAGTCTTCTGCCAACCCTATTCCCTAATGGTCTTAGGGTTTCTTCTAATTTTCCTTCTAAGAATTCTTCCCATGTGACATTAGGGTAGTCTCGCAATGCTCTCTCTACTATAAGCTTAATGAGACAATTATGGGAGACAGTGTTAGGCTTACCTTCCTGCACTACCGCAGCTCTTTTCTGTAGAATATTGTAGAGGAAATTTGGCACGTTGATAGGTCTGTTGTCATGCCTCAAATAGCTCAAGAATTTGAAATGTATTGCACGCAGGTAGGCTTGTCGACCCTCACAGGTAAAATATTTGATCACAAAAACCGCACACTGCTTAAAGGTTTCTGGCAAAGACAATCTGTGGGTGCCTTGTTTCTTTTCAATCTCCAGTGGTGGGTTTGCGTGTAGAGTAAACTGTGCTCTTGCGGTTATTGGGTCAAAATTCTCTGAAAACTCCTCGCCTTCCTCTGGTAACCCCATTACCTCTGCTACAATTTCTTGTGAAAATGGTACCCTTTGTACTTTAACAGTAGCTACCCCATCATGGAGTGTGCTCAAGAATTGTGATGCTACCTCCTCATTCTGATTAGTGAGCTTGAGAATGTAATCCATCCATCCTCTGGCCTATAAGAATAGCCTACAGTCTTTATTGTTTAACAGAATGTCATGAACCGTGGGTTCAGAACGGATTAAATCACCACCCATGTCCACAGAGTTTAGAGGATACACACCACAAGAATATACAAGCAATGCAGAGGCGTTTTACTAGCTATACCAAGAAATTTGCAGAGAAGGTCAGAAAAACAAAGCTGTAGAAATGAAATGGAAAGTTTTGGACTCCGAGATTTCAAATGCTAAATGGAGAAATGAATGCATATCTATCATATCTTGAAAGATTTAACTATTCATGATTACTCAATAGACGTCCGTATGGACACCTTGGCTGGCTTATTTGTGCAAATTTAATCTCTCATTTGGAGGTTTTCCAATCAAGGGTACAATATGTAATATTTGTGACAAGTGTTTAAAAAGTTTGAAAAATATATCATACAATATGTGCATAGTTATATAGGACAAATCACATATTTTCTATCCCCCCAACTGAAGTACGCCAAGGGTCCCACCATGGCACATATGACAAGAGCGAAGCAAAAAAAAATGTATTAATGAATTAAATGCCAAGGAAAGTACACATACCTGATGATGTAGCGGTGGCTCCGCAAAATGAATGGAGTAATTGCCATCCGATGTTGGGAAATGATGAGGAGGGAGGGTGGCAGAAAAGAAAGAATGAATTGAATGTTTATTGTAGAGAAAAGTACTTTCTAAAAGAAATTAATTATTATGGGGTGATGCAACCAGTGTTTAAAGTGAAGACTGAATATGAATGAGGGGCTCACATTCTTATGCTGCAGGAGGGTCGTGAACCGCAGTGGTGGTAAACTACTGTAGGAACTTAGCTTTGCTCTAAGGTTTATGGTACAGCTTGAGTCGCTGGCCATTAACCAGTAGCTTGAACCGAGTAGAGTCAACGGTCGACAACTACACAACACCATTTGAAAATACAACAATTATTTCATAGGGTCCTAACCAGTGAGTTTGGAACTTACCAGGGGTGTGTTGATATCTGGAGTCGTACAAGAGAGCCCAATCGCCGATGACAAATGTTTTATCTTTTATAAACTTGTCATGCCACTGCTTCCTCTATTGTTGCACGACCTCAGTGTTAGCTAAATTATATTTCCTCCATTCATCCAGATGGTTCAGGGTGAGAACACTGTCCTGTTGGGCTATAGTGAGATCAAGATTGAGCTCCAATGTTGTCCGCAAGGTTTTATTTTCAAACTTGACTGGCATCATTGCCATTTTTCCATAGACTAGTTGGAATGGGGTGAATCCTGTAGTAGACTTCCACGTAGTGCGGTAAGCCCACAATGCTTCAAGAAGCCTAGCTGCCCAATCCTTCTTATGAACAGCCACAGTTTTGGTAAGAATGGCCTCCAATTTGTGGTTAGTGACCTCAACCTGACCATTGGCCTGCGGATGGTAAAGAGAGGACTTGGCATGACGAATGTTGTATTCCTCCATCAAAGTAGCAATGAGGTTGGAAGTGAACTACGCCCCTTGATCAGAGACAATTTCTCTTAGAACACCAAAGCGGGTAAAAATGCACTCATACAAGAACTTAGAAACATTATTGTCTCTTGGATGTTTCATCGGTTTAGCTTCGGCCCATTTAGTAGCATAATCTGTACAGACCAAAATGTAAGACTTACCTTGAGAGGAAGGTTCAATGGGGCTGAAAAAATCAATGCCCCACTTATCAAAGGGTGTGACCACCACTTGTGGCTACAAGGGCATTTCATCGGTCTTAGTAGGCCTCCCCATTCACTGGCACTGATCACATTTCTTGGTGTACTGAGTGGTATCTTTGTGGAGAGTCGGCCAATAATATCCTATAGTCAAAATTTTGAAGGCTGTCCTTTTGGCTGCAAAGTGGCCACTGCATGGTTCGATATGACATGCCCGGAGGATGTCATAAGTCTCATCCTCATGAACACATCATTGCATAACTTGGTCTGGGCCAGTGTAAAACATGAAACCAGCAATCCAAGAAAAGTTGAAACTTTTCTCAGCTAACAGCCGGTGTTCCTTGGAAGAGAAATGGGCCAGAGTGTGACCAATTGTGAGATAATTGGAAAGATTAGCATACCATGGATTGTGTGCTTGCAACAGGAACAAATGTTCATCTGGAAAACTATCATCGATGGCTACAGGATCATCAGGAATGTGCAAGCGAGAGAGAAAATCAGCTACAACATTGGCTTTCCCGGGCTTGTCAATGATTGTGATGTCAAATTCCTGCATGAGTAGTAACCAACGAGCCAATCTTCCTAAGATAGCTGGTTTATTCATCAGATACTGGATCGCAGAATGGTTAGTGTGGACAAAAATCTGATAACCAGTAATATAATGCCTGAACTTGTTCAGAGCATAAGTTACTGCAAGAAGCTCTTTTTTGGTCACGGTATAATTGAATTTGGCACCCTGCAGATTCTTGCTGATAAAATAAATGGCATGCTCAATTGCATCTTCTTGCTGGCCCAATACTGCCCCAACAACATAATCTGAGGTGTCGGTATGAATGTGGAATGGAAGACCCCAATTTGGTCCATGCAGTATGGGTGCAGTGGTTAGAACTTCCTTCAGCTGCAGGAAAGCCTTATCACACTCAGAATTCCAAGTAAAATTAGAGTCCTTTTTTAACAGATTATAGAGGGGAGTTGTAATCTAACTAAAATCCTTGATAAACCGTCTATAATACCTAGCATGGCCGAGGAAACTCTGAACATCTTTCTGCTTCTCTGGTGTTGGAAGAGTGTGGATAACTAAAATTTTGGTGGGGTCGACCTGGATGCCATGTGAAGAAATAAAATGTCCCAACACGACACCTTCTTCCATCATTATAAAGCACTTCTCACTGTTGAGTGATAGATTGTAATCTTATCATCGTCGGAGGACCTTATCCAGATTTTCCTTGGCTTCATTGAATGTGTGCCCATAGGTAGTGAAGTCATCCATGTAGATTTCCATGCAATCGGAAGATATGTCTGAAAAAATACTGATGATTGCACGCTGAAAAGTGGCAAGGGCATTACATAGGCTGAAAGGGAGGACAAAATATGCAAAAGTCCCCCAAGGATAGGTGAAGGTAGTTTTATCCTAATCCTCAGGAGCTATTTGAATTTGGTTGTAACCACTGAACCCATCCAAGAAGGAAAAATACTTCTTTCCTGCTAGGTTGTCTAGGACTTGGTCTATAAATGGGAGTGGGAAATGGTCCTTTTTAGTGGCGGTATTGAGCTCCCTGTAATCCACACAAACACGCCATTTACCTCTTTTTTTTGGCACTATGACAAGAGGTGACACCCATTGGCTGTCAAAAATTGGATAGATAAACCCGGCATTAAGGAGCTTTTGGAGTTCAGTTTTGACTATATCCCTTAGGATAGGGTTGACTCTTCTTTGTGGTTGCCTAACAGGTTTATAATCTGGACTTATGTAGATCCAGTGGGTACAAAGCTTAAGATCTATCCCTTTCATGTCAGTGTAATCCCAGGCAAAGGCCTATTGGTTGTCCTATAGTAGCTATAGGATATCCTTTTGGTGGGGTAATGACAGGTTAGAGCTGATATTCAATTCCTTGCCAGGGCTAATTTCCAATTTTTTGACCTGATCCGTCATGGCCAACTCAGCAATTGGTGGTGAAGTAAGTTCATGGGGTAATAGGAGATGAAGATAGCTGGAAGACAGTGAATATGAAGATGCATTTGGAGTGGTCAAAATAGTCTCTAAAACACAGTCCGACTGCAGACACATTTGGGAATCTATGTTGTAGTCATTAGTGAGGATAGATGAAATTATCTCATCTTCTTCCTGAGAGGCTAGAAATGGCTCTCTTCCTATTACCATGAGCTGCTGGATTAAGTTTGTTTTGAGATCAAGTTCATCTAATTCTGGCCACATGGCATGCTCGTCCTGCAACATAGGTTGAGCAGGGGAGTAGAGTGTCAAGTTTTTGGTGTTGACGTCGTTAGAGATGGTCATCTTTCCTGACCGGCAAGATATGAAGGCATCAGCAGTGGCCAACCATGGTCATCCTAAAATCAGAGGGTATCCACCCATATCAGCTTTAGGGGAGAGAATCAAAAATTCTACGGGATATTCCCAGGAATGTAGGGTGACTATCACATCTTCAATTACCCCATCAGGTTTAACAGTGGAACTATCAGCTAATTGCAAAATTGTTGGTGTGTCACAGAGACCGGCAATGTTTAGGTTGGACAGGACTTCTTTGGTCATGACATTTATAGACGCACCTAAATCCACCAAGGCATTTGGAACTTGGATACCTTGGATGGTAACTGTAACCACAGGACTTCCAGGATTGGCATACTTGGGTACAGACAACTTGTCTAACATAAGATCAGAGAGCTGGCCAACGACATGAATGGTCTTGGGATCCTTTTTCTTCCTTCTTGGTTGTTTAGTGCATGCCTCCCTAATAGCTATAGTATAGGCAGGGACTTCCATGATAGCATCTAGGAAAGGAATCTTTACCGTTATATGCTTTAATTGATCAAGTAAGTCTGCTACAACACGGTTTACTATGGGTTCAGCTTGTTGAGCTAATCTCTGAGGAAATGGAGGTTCTTTGGCTACAGGAGCTGACACGTCTTTGTGGTCAACATGAGGCTCCTCTACTTTGGTTATGACAGGGGCTTGTGGTGAAGCAAGGGTAGTTCCTGATCTGAGATGAATGTCATGCAAAGCATAGCTCTGCTGCTGAGCTGGTGGCTTGTTATTGGGATTGGGATTGGGTTGTGCAGGCAGCTACAATGGTTTAGGAGGATATTTAGCTGCTACAGGAGGAGGCATGAGAGCTTGTAAATTCTTTGGATATGATTGTGTGAGAGTTTTTTTCATCGATGTTTCAGATCATGTGGATGTAAGAGAGATCAAGGAGAGAAATGTTTTCTTTTTTTCGTAGCCATCTTCCAATTTTCTTTTCTCTTCATAATATCATACTTATAATAATTTTAATAATGATCAAATATGGCTGCTCTATATAATACCTCTTATAGTTAAGGATTATGCATCCTTTCTACTAGAAACAATACATTGAACTCATTAAGTTGTTGATCAGGGGCGTAAACTTGAAATGGCGACAGCAAAGTATATGCTCTAATCTGTTCTGAAAGCCATCATTAGTAAATAGAAAATACTTGAAAGGAACTAAACTAGGAAATGAAATACCAACAGTGTAGTCAAAAGATGAAATGACTTGCTGAAATAGTAAGTTTAATCCTATGCAACAGGAATAATAAACTAACTAACTGCCTTTGCTACAGGAATAATCACTGGTGCTGTTACTAGTGGCTGCAGGAGCAACAAAGTCCTACTTGCTTCAAATAACTTGCAACCTACTTACTGAAATAACTACGAATTAGATTCACCTCCCGTGTGGGCCCCCACGGAAGTGTGAATAAACAAGATCTTAGATACTAGAAGTTAAAGCTCTCATAATTTATTCATAAAAACATGGATTACACAGGATACCAAAAATAAGACTGTATATCTCTTTCTAAATTATAATGGAGTACTGTAATAACAACTCTCTATCTATCCAACGACTACTGGGAATAAAACTTCCAGCTTTATTTAACAATAACTTGAAACAAACTCCTATTGACTAGGACTTCCCCAACACTAGGGATATGGCAGTCATCAAGAACACGACCGACAACTTAAACTGAAGGAACAAACTGCATTTATACATTCATGAATCTAGGAACATGCTGTTGTTGGATTTACTCTATCGTGACCGCTTCAGCTGTGATTTAACCGCAACAGGACTCTTTCTCGCCCACGGTAGTAGAACCACTATGAGCTCCGCAATAGTTGATCCTTTCAAAGCATTTACTCTGTTCCTCATATGTTGACTCCTTCCTTATTCATGGATCCATTGCTTTTGCAAAAAGGGTTAGCACGTGCACATATCCAAGACAAAGAATTCATAACAAGTTTATTTACTACCTCGCTCTTCATCATATGGCTACAGGAAACCCACCTGACTTTAGGTAAGAAAGAAAGGTATCAGATTTAATTCCATATATCCATACAACACATAGATAGCATATTATAAACTTTTTCAAAAACATTTCACATATATCTGCATTCACCCATAGATATAACAGTTCTAAGATATTTAAACAGTCTTGGAAAGTATCATGAAAACATATAAAGTCTTTCAAAAGTAAACATAAAACATATGAAAACATAGAACTATCAGGCCCTATCTTGGCCTTATCAAAATATTTAATTATAGTAAGGGAAGTTCATCTCGAGTCTTGGATTTTAAATATTTTAAATAATCAATGATTATTATAAAAGAAAAGGACATAGATTTAAAACCAAAAGAATATAAAATACAATTTTTATTCAAAATACAAGCTTCTGATTTTGATTAGATTTGACCTAGTAAAAATTTGGGGACTGTAAAAAAAAGAGTTTATAACATAGTAGAAGAGCTTTATGTGCCCTCAAAATTTTGGCATCAAAGCTAATGCTTGAATGAATTCGAATATGTCTTGTCTATTTTTTTTGCCTACATCCAAAGTATGAAATTGTGACAAAAGAGATGAGTAATTTTTTATTGATTTTTTCGTATAGTGCTTTGGCTACCGAGCTTTCAAAACACAAAACTACCAGTGAAATATGTCATGACACGAGGAATCTTTCAAATGTCCAACAATGCAAAAGAAACCCAACACGAAAAAAATTGAGCTTTATAAGTTTCCCTCCTTCATGCTTTCACAGTTCATAAATGTAAATATTAGTCTATAATATGTCATAGTAAACATAAGGGAATAGTTGAGATCCTTCTCATATAAGTCTCTTCTATCCTTCATTCTATATTGTAACTTTTTACAAATAATAAAATAATTAATTTATAAAATATTTCTTTCTTAGTAGGTTGCTTCTACATAATTGTTGTTGTATGTATATACAAGAGAAGAAGCGAGACTCCAATCCTTGAATACTTTTCTTGTTGGAAAGAATGTATGAATCTTTTTAGGTTCAAATGAATATTATGAAGGTCATAGAAAATATGGAGGTTTGCATTTGGAGTCAACCTTTTTACTGTGCAATTATTGTCAAAATATTGTAAAGGTTAGCCAAATTATATTGTAGTTGTTGCTCTTTTAGGTATGATTTTGTTTTTCTCAACTTTGATGATAATGATAGATGATATGACAAGCTTTATCAACATTACCCATCAATTGTATTCATTAACCTATATTCCTTCATTAAGAGATTGGTTCCTATCCAAATTTCATCTTCTATAGAAATCAATATTACGACCTCATCATAAATATATACAAGTCATAAGACTTGTTGGTTCTTTTTTATGCTGTGATAACTAGATAAAAACCTTTTCACTTTGCAACAAATATTTAAGAGTAGCCAACTCCAAGTAGTTCACCAAGAATGAAAAGGACCAACTAACAAGGATGCAGATCCATCCTTCTATGCTTTAGGTTCTGAAAAACTAAGGGGGGGACACCCTTCAACACCTTCAAATATTCACTAAGGTGTCAATCAGTAGTGATCTCACATAGCTAACCAGCTAATCACCCATTGAACATTGACCTTGAAGTGGAGCATGAGATTGGTACAACACCACAAATCATGTAAAACACAAGATACATCAGAGTTTATGTTTAAAATGTAGAATATAGCCAGACCCACCAGATATGCATCAATATGGAAAGAGTAATCCCTGATCAGTGCCTTATCCATTGGGCAATACTCCAAAGCAAACAAAATGCACAATAATCAACTGCTGTCAATGGTTCTAAGCCATAAATACAATCAATCCAGACCATTACTTCTTACAATAAATCCTTATGCAGACCAGATTTACTTATGTCATATCCATAGCTTCATTTAATCTGATCCTAGATCAGAACTAATGACTAATAACATATACATAGATGAATCCATGCAATGAATCAAAAAATTCATAACCCAAATAAATAACACATAGGAGAGATGAATCAGGAACTTTCATATTAAGTATGAAGAAACACACTGCTATGTACAATTTTCTTCAGATAAAACCACTTCAATAATATGCAAAAGAATCTTAGAAAATTTCTACTCTATCTGATACAAAACTAGTATAGTTAATAAAACTATATCACTCTGGAACCATAAGACAACTGGAAAATCCTAGAGCCAGGCACAGCTGAAACTCTCTCTGGAGGCCAAGAGTTGGAACCCCTAAAACATGGAAAAGAAAGCATATAAAGATCAGAAGAAAACCCCTCTTTCTTCTCTCCACAAGCATTTTTCTTTCCCAAAAATATCTGAAAATTGCCTTTCTCCAACCGAAAATATGATTTGATCTACAAAGATATATAACATTACCTTTATCTGTCCTTTAATTTCTACACCTAAATTATATTTTTGCATTTTTAATCTCTACACTTTAACCTTATATTTCACCTTTTTCTTTGTTTATGGGCAGGTTAATTTCTGCATTTTAACCTTTGTCTTCACTTTACCTTTATCTTCAAATTAATCTTTTATTTTCTGCGCAGATTTTAACTTTATTTGCACATTATCTCCTTTCAATTTAATTTATTTCCACAACACTTTATTACCTTCCTTTTATGAACTTTCAAGCACTTTAATCCTTTCATGTATTAATCATGCATATTATTAGTTTCTTTTAATTATGTAGGGCTTTTTAACCTTATTCCTCATTTTCTGCCCAGAACACACTAGATCATGCCATGTGGCACCCCCTAATTTGTTTGTAGGTCCACCTAGGTGCCTTTGTCATCTACTCTGCCTGGTTGGCCTGCCACCTGTCCAAGTGACATGTGTCACGTAGTCGTGTTCCCTTGATGATAACTATCATGCATCTTCCCCTTGAGGCATTATGACAATCATCCATCTTGCCTCCTTGGGATTCATGCCCATTTCAGATGCTTCTTCTACACGGCCACCACATCATCTCCACCTGGACTGTCCCGCTGTCAGCTCTGTCATGTGGCTGATGACATCTAACTGATTGAATGTTTGATAATGTTAAGTTGAAGATGATGCAAGGCATTAAATCTGTCAATGGTTTGTATTGTCATTTATGTCAACTTGATATCATCTGTATGGTCATGTACATAATGCCAAAGACTTCAGAGAATCAATGGAACAAATATTATGCTTTCATCAATGCATAAAAGTCAAGTATTCACTAAGTTACAGACAACACTGATGGAGTGCACACCATCAGTAAAGGCAAAGAAAAATTCACAGTGATGCCCGACGAGTAGAAGACAGTGTTTCCCAACGAAGAAAAATCATAGTGTTGCCCGACAAGTAAAATCCAAGGATGCATGATGGACGGAGATCCTGAAGTAAACTGGAGTCACACCGACGAAACTGGCAGTTGTCACCAACAACTAACTATAGATTTGATCGACAGAATAAAGAGTTTAGAAAATGATAAAATATCTAGCTGGCAGAGCTTAAGGATAGACTTAACTGGTTGTTTTATTTGTTTTATTCGACTAGAGTTAAGTAATTGATTTAAAGAAGATTTATACAGTTGGCAAGAAGATAACTATGAGATAAATCAGGAGTTAAAGCCATAAATTAGATTGGCTGGATTGTTTTTCACGCCAAGAATCAAGAATTAAGGAATATCATGTCTATATAAGAGAAAAGCATAATTCATTTCCGCAAGCAATCAAATACATGGAAGGGGAGTGAATAGAAAGAGGAATCTGAAGAGAAACTGATGAAGGATAACTTCATATAGTCCTGATCAATCAAGCTAAAGAAGAGCTAAAGAATTCTACAGACACTGACAAATAGTAAAGAACAACATCATAGAGCAGAAAGTGTGGAGAATAAAGAATTGAATTGATACATTGATCAGAGAGGTATTGTACTTAAATAGATCTGAAAATATACAATTCAAGTTGCATTAGAAACAAGTCATAGTGTTTCAGTTTAACCATTGAAGCATCAAGTCTCTTAACAGAGCGGGACTTAACCGTCTTCTATAATTGAGGTATATCCTAACAGATTGCCAAAAAGGTTGATTCATGAAAGTAGCATTGAAATTGCCTAAAGCCTATTGACACCCTAAGAAGAAGGTTGATTCAAGGATGGTAGAAAGATTTTCCTAAAGCCTATTGACAGTCTAAGAAGGAGGTTGATTCAAGGATGGTTGCAAAATAGATGTCAGATACTAAGTGCCAACCTCTATGTATAAAATCCTCTAACAAGGTCGCACTTAACAGTGTGTTTGTAACCTTTAACAAGGTTGGCTCCTAACATGGCTCACTTCAGAAGAGTGAAAATTTGGGGTACCAATCCCAGTGGTTTTTTCCCTTAACGGGGTTTCCCCGTTAAAATCCATGTGTTATGTGTGTATGATTTATTACTTTATTGTTTTACATTTCACATATGCATTTCTAGATTGATTGGTATACTCTGCGTATTTACTGAGTATTGGTAAATAGTTTTGCTACTTATCGGTTATCAAGGAGAATAAGAACAGACAAGGTAACCCGACAGATAGTTAATTATTATAAGTATTTCATGGCATGCATCTTGTAGGGACTTAATAATCTGTGGTATATTGATTGGTGGTTAAAGTTTAAAGGATAAATATTTGAAGCCACTAATTCACCCCCCCTCTCAGTTATTACTAACAATTGGTATTAGATCTTGTGTGCTTAGAAGGAAGGTTTCAAAGACCTAAGTAAAGATCACAAGATGAATAGATGAGATGTGCCCAAGTTGAACAAAGACAACTTTGCTTCATGGCAGAGCATGATAAGACTCCACTTATCAGGTATTGGTAATGATGTTACTCAATACTTAGATACTGAATATGTGTTTCCTATAGGACCATTGATAGTAGATCAATTGAGAGAGAATCATGAGCATAAATGCATGGTTATAGAGCTTTCTTCCTCTGTCTCTGATGCTGAATTTGAAGATGTCAAGGATTGCAAAACTGCAAACAAAATGTAGGACAAACTGAAGCTTGTACATGGAGGTGATACAAATGTTTTGTGAGCCAAGGAAGAAAGCCTTAGAGGAAAATTTGACGATCTCAAAATGAAAGAAGGAGAAAACATCACACAGTACAACACAAGAATCAAAGTAGTCAATGCTATACGAGGTGTTGGAAGTACACTTGAAGAGGAGATAGTGGTAAGTAAAATATTAAGAACTTTATTGCCTGTATATGCTATTAGAGTTTCTGATATTCAAGAAATGAGAGCAGTAGAAAACAATACAATTACTCTTGATAGTTTAATTGGTACACTAATTTCATTTGAGATGAATAACTTTGACAATAGTGTCTTACCAAGTCTAGAGGCTGCATTTAATTCTTCTATGAAAATAAGAAAATCCAATCATAGATGCTAATCTAGAAGGGATAGTGAAAGTGAAGATTGATGAATTTATAGAAAAAAATGAGCTAGAAAGCACAAAAGAACTAGAAGACTACAACAAGTTTGTATATTGTGAAGAACCCATAACTCTACCCGAGCAACAGTGCTTAATGCCAGAACAACAGAATGTTGCAACCGATGGTCAGAATGTTGTTACCGATGGTCAGGATAATGATAAAGATAATGTGCAAGGTAATGAAGATCAAGATGATACACAAAGAGTTGTACCTATACTTTCAATATATGTAAGAAGGAACCATCCAGAGAACTAGATCATAGGAGATAAGAAAAATGGTACAAGAACAAGAAGTAAGTCTTTAAACTCAAATTTCTTAATTTGTGAGTTTGAGCCAAAATCTATCAATGTTGCACTAGATAATGAAGAATGGATAAGTGCTATGAATGATGAGATTGAGAAGATTGAGAAGAACAAAACATGGTCACTTGTGCCAAGATCAGATGACAAGAATGTCATCGGTACTTAATGGATATTCAGGAACAAGCTGAATGAGAATGGAGAATTCACAAGGAACAAAGCAAGACTAGTATGCAAGGGGTATGCACAAGAGGAAGGTATAGACTATGGAGAAACCTTTGCACTTGTTTCTAGGCTAGAAGGAGTAAGAATAATACTTGCTTATGCTACATACAAAGGATTCAAAGTATATCAAATAGATGTCAAGTCAACATTCCTAAATGGAATACTTGAAGAAGAGGTATACATTGAACAACCAGAAGGGTTTGTAGATCCAGACAAGAGAACATGGTATGTAGACTTCACAAAGCCTTGTATGGATTGAAACAAGCTCCCAGAGCCTGGTATGAGCAAATTCATTCCTATCTAATAAGTATGGGATTCATAAGGACTAGTGAAAACATTAATCTTTATTTGAAAGAAGATACTGATGCTAACACTTTGATTGCTGAAATATTTGTTGATGACATCATATTTGGAGGCAATGATATACTATGTAAGTCATTTGCTGATGAGATGAGAAAAGAGTTTGAGATGTCTATGTTTGGAGAGATCAAGTTCTTTCTTGGTCTACAGATCATTCAACAAAGTGAAGGTATTTTCATTACACAGTCAAAATACATCAAAGAGGTCCTAAAAATATTCAAGATGGAAGATTCCAAACCTGTTGGAACACCGATGGCTACTGGATGCAAATTAAAAAAGGAAGACAAGATAACAGAGGTAAATCAAAATTTGTATAGATCAATGATAGGAAAACTCATGTATGTTGTACACACTAGACCAGATATTGCACATGCAGTAGGAATTGTTGCTAGATTTTTTGCTAACCCCAGGGAATCACATATGGCTGCTGTGAAAAGAATTCTAAGATATTTGAAGAATACTAAGGAATTTGGCTTATGGTGTAGAAGAGAAGGCAAATTTTAACTAAAAGTGTTTACTGACACTGATTGGGCTAGAAATCTTGATGACCGGAAGAGCACAATTGGAGGAGCATTCTTTATGGGTGACAGACTTGTCACATGGATTAGCAAGAAGCAAGGATGCATCTCTGAGTCAACTGCAAAAGAAGAATATGGTGTTGCTGCTAAAAACTACTCAGATATTGCATGGATCAAACAATTGCTAGAAGGTATGCATATGAAGATCTCAGAACCAGTGATTATCTATTGTGATAACACCATTGCAATAAACATTTTCAAGAATCTAGTCATGCATGCAAAGACTAAACACATTGCAATCAAGTATCATTATTTAAGAGAACAAGTTCAAGAAAAAGAGGTGATACTTGAGTATGTGCAATTAAAAGAACAATTGGATGATATATTCACCAAGTCACTACCCAAGGATACATTTGAGTACCCGAGAAAGAGACTAGGGGTCAAACCCTTGTCTACTAGTTAGTAAAGGACTGAAGGCTGCATCAGCCTATATATTATCAGAATATCACTCATGTTGATGCAAGCAAAAAGATGAAATTCAAAGCTACATCTATATACAGAAAGGTATATATCAGAACTGAGCACCAAAGCATATTTTTGTATTGTTGATGGATAAGGAAAATTCAAGGAATATATTATGGATAGAAGAAAATAAATGTTTGACATGAATGTCAAATATTTTTAAAATATTTGTTTGGCATTGTTGTCAAAGGGAGAGAATGTATCCATATTATCACAAGAAATTATTCATCATCAGATTACTCCAAATAGGGAGAGATCATATACATAGGGAAAGAATTTGTATGAAGGAATCATGTACAAAGGGAGAGTTGCTGACAAGAGACAAAGACATCAAAGAAGAAGAACAGTCAAAAGAGAGAAATTGACACAAGAAGAGAACACAACACATCAGTACAAGAAATATAGAAAGCTGCAAGAATCAAATCTAAGCTAACACAGAGTTTACCGACGGTTAGACATTTGTATCGGTTATCTAAACAAACTGTTTGGTAATTTGATGAATCTCAACAATTGTATTTCATATTGTATTAGAAATAGTATAGTGTGATAATATAGTATGTTTCTATCAATGCCAAAGGGAGAGATTGATGACATGTGACTGATTGAATGTTTGATAATGTTAAGTTGAAGATGATGCAAGGCATTAAATCTGTTAATGGTTTGTATTGTCATTGATGTCAACTTGATATCATCTGTACGATCATGTACATAATGTCAAAGAATTCAGAGAATCAAAGGAACATAGATTATGCTTTCAGCAATGCATAAAATTCAAGTATTCACTAAGTGACAGACAACACCGACGGAGTGCACACCATCGGTAAAGGCAAAGAAAAAGTCACAGTGATGCCCGATCAGTAGAAGACAGTGTTTCCAGACAAAGAAAAATCATAGTGTTGCCCAACGAGTAAAATCCTAGGATGCCCAACGAACGGAGATCCTGAAGCTAACTGGACTCACACTGACAGAACTGGTAGTTGTCACCGACAACTAACTGTAGAATTGACCGACATAACAGAGAGTTTAGAAAATGACAAAATATCTAGCTGGCAGAGCTTAAGGATAGACTTAACTGGTTTTTTTATTTGTTTTATTCAACTAGAGTTAAGTAATTGATTTAAAGAAGATTTATACAGTTGGCAAGAAGATAACTACGAGATAAATTAGGAGTTAAAGTCGTAAATCAGATTGGCTGGATTGTTTTTCACGCCAAGAATCAAGAATCAAGAATCAAGGAATATCATGTCTATATAAGAGACAAGAATAGTTAATTTCTGCAAGCAATCACATACATGAAAGGGGAGTGAATAGAAAGAGGATTCTGAAGAGAAACTGATGAAGCATAACTTCATACAGTCCTGATCAATCAAGCTGAAGAAGAGCTAAAAAATTTTGCAGACACCGACGAACAGTAAAGCATAGCATCACAGAGTAGAAAGTGTAGAGCACAAAGAATTGAATTGATACATTGATCAAAGAGGTATTGTTCTTAAATAGATCTGAAAATCTGTAATTCAAGTTGCATTAGAAACAGGTCATAGTGTTTCAGTTTAACCATTGAAGTATCAAGTCTCTTAACAGAGTAGGACTTAACCGTCTTCTATAATTGAGGTATATCCTAACAGATTGCCAAAAAGGTTGATTCATGAAAGTAGCATTGAAATTTCCTAAAGCCTATTGACAGCCTAAGAAGAAGGTTGATTCAAGGATGGTAGAAAGATTT
>MU226104.1:4268945-4314006 GCA_018584345.1 Thuja plicata
GACACCTAAAATTGACCAGGTGTATCTCAAGCATTCAAAATTGTAAATCTCAGCCAAATGCCTTAAAATCCCATCTCAATGCATTAAAATAGACATTTATCAAATCAAGTGGACAAAAATCAAATCAAATTAAATTAAAGGATTAAATAATCATGAAATCAAATAATTAAATTCAAGCCTAAAGGGATTAATCAAATTATGCAATTGATTTTAATCAATTAATTGTATAGTTCAAATCAAAAAGATCAAATCTAACCCATTCACCCTTCCATGGCTAAATTAATTAAATGATTGAATTATTTAATTCGTAATTTCTTTGAGACAACCAACCAACTTTCCCTCCATTTGAGAACACCTCAAAGCTTTTGACTTAACCAAAGTTTGATCATGATCAACTCACTCTACCCCCTACCCTTGGGAAAATGCTATAAATAGAAGCCATTTTCTTTGTGTTTGAGATCCAAGAATTTCAAGAGCAAAAGCATCCTTACTATAGGTATTTGGAGAGCATTTGAGAGCTTTTGATCACATTTCATTATTTGCATAGTATTTTTAGAATATCATGTTTAGGAGCATTTGTTGTTTTATAACACATCTTGGAGCGTTTTGAGCTAGATTTGAGCATTGTTTATCATTTATTTCTCGTTCTAGGATTGTCCTTGGGAGAGATTAAGACTGAGAGCTCTCTTAACAAAGCTTAGATAGAGAACCATGAGATGATATGGGTTTTAAACTTAAATTCTTAGATTAAATAGCATTTTCTTTCCATAGAGTTGTTGCTTATTATCCTAATTTCATGAAGGTGTTAATCTTACACACACACCGTGCTTGTACTTACGAGGGGCCAAGCAAAGAAGGCCACATATTTGGATCCCCGTACTGAGACGGAGACCCAGGAAGCTACCCGCTCCTCATGCATGAAGGTGGATGAAAGCATCCTAAGGCAGTTATTACAGACAGAAGTGTCGGTAAAACTCTAGGCCCTCCTGGAAGCCATACCTCAATTAAGGATGACTATCCTTAACACAACACCATCACAACCTCGTCAGGTACCTGAAACTCCTCCAAGTCTTACAACAGATCCTATGTTGCTAGTCGTGAATAGTGGGTGCCACCCAGCGGTGGTCGAGATGGGTATCCTTGGCACCACTCTCACAGACACCATTGTAGATGGTAGGTCTGAAGTAAATGTACTTCCGGACGAGACATGGAAAAAGTTGGGGAAACCCACGTTGTGGCCTCCGACATTCAACCTGTTGGGAGCGGACCAGCACGACATCAAGCCCATCAAAACCCTCATGGCTCAATGCGTGATGACTGGGACACAGCCCTTCGTACTCGACTTTATGGTGATCCCACTAAAGAAAAAGGGGTCCGAGGCTATTTTATCTGAGGGAAAGCAAGTGGGAGGAGATGGAGGGCAAAGAAGAATGGAGCCCAATGATGAAGGGGTTTTGGAGTTGGAAGAATGTCTGGGGATGATGGAGATTCAATGAATGGCCTCTTTCATTGGCAGATAGAAGATTATGAGTTCTTCCCACCATCTTGTAACATGCTAAGCATTAGGGAGGAGGAAGCCACCCCTGCACACCAGTTTATGGAGGACGAACCCATCAAATACCAGGAGGTAAAATCAAAGGGGAAAAACCTCGATGACGACGTTCGAGTCGGCGACAGTTGGAACCCCGTGGCCGCAGCCTTCAAATTCATTATTCTCCTTCTTCTTATGTACGGGCCAATGATAGTGGTCCCTATAGAATTTATGGTTTCCAGTCTTTGGATTGCCATAAAAAACAAACCAAAGAACAATGTTCCGAAAGTCGGCTACGACAGGGCCATCCAGCTATGGACTCTTGACGGATGGGAGATACACGAGGCCATTACCAGTTCCAAATTGAAACCCCACCCTAAGAGGATGGACAAAGCACCCGAAAGGATGGACAGAGCACCCGAGGGGACAGAAGGGTACCCGAGAGGCCGAACGGACGACCAAAGAGGCCTCCAGAAGTTAATTAGATAAGGTGCTTAAAATAAATTAAAAAATAAAAAAAATTAAAAAAAAAAAATTAATATTAATTTATTTTTTTTTTAAAAAGATCGTACGGCTTGAGGCCGTACAGACGACAACTTAACAGATTAAAGGCGCCATACGGTTGAAGGCCGTATGGGCCCGCACAAACTCGTGAAGGAGAGAAAGGCACAAGACAAAATTATAAGGCCGTACGGCGTATGACATTTCGGTGGTAGCAAAACACCGTATGATGGAGGGAAAAGAAAAATAGGGCACGCGTGAGCAAGGCCGTACAGCTTTGTATGGGCAAGGAAAGAATTACACCATGGAAAAGAAAGAGGCCGTACGTCAAACACACCATCGTACGGCCGTATGGCATGCTAAGTTGGAAGCCGTACTAACGGCAACACAAGTTTGGAAAACCATCGTCTTAGAACCCGAAGACCACGAAGAGGAACGCCATACGACATCAACCAAGGAAGGGACGTCTATTGAAAACAGCCGTATGACAATCCCAAAGATGAGCTAAGGTCACACTGTACGGAAGAGAAGGCAAACATTCAAGTGATACCGTACAAAGCGACGGACTTTATTAAAAACCAAGTTGTGGCTATAAGCCAGTACGCTAGTCGACATCTGCACTGTGCGGTTCAAATGGGAGGAGTAGGCGACTATACAATACAGCCGCACCGAGAAGGGCTCTTGGGATAAACTGTATGGAATTCATTACGGGAGGAAGTAAGCATGGTGTCGTACAACAGCCAGCAGTTAGGGTTAGTTATTTATTTCGTATAAGGACACAAATAACAAACAGTGAATAGCATACTAAAGGGAAGGACATTTACATAGGCATTGAAGCAGTTGGTAGAAAAGTATGGCATCAGACGAAAATCAAAAAAACGGTGTGCGCCTTGGACTTTTGTGTGGGTTTGAAGGTGCTAAATTGGTCTTGGTCCTCGACCCCGCTTGGGCGCTGCCCCGGGATCCCGCGGGGGCGCTGCCCCTCGACCCCACTGGGGGCGTTGCCTCTAGACCCCTAGTTTATTTTTGAGGCACACTACAATATAGAGTTTGGGGTACCCACGCCGTCAGGGTAAGCATTGGGTTTGTTCCACTCAGTGAGAAAGAAGTTTGAAGCTAAGCATTGGAAGGGAATCCATAAACCGCCGAGGGAGATGGAGTTGGAGGTTGTAAACACACCGGGTTGAGCAGATGAGACCCAAAGATGCTGCAGGCATTGATTGTCCACGCGCCAGTGGTGGCGAGAGCGGTAGCAGGGTACTACGCTTTCAGGAGTATGTCTTGGTTGGACATGAGGCTGCCGTGGTGGAAGCACAAAGAGCTCAGGAGGAGCTACCACCAGGTTGGAGGCAGTAGAGCAAGACTTGGCTTAGTGTACCTAGTAGTTGGGTGTGGAGAAGGCAACATGGCTATTGAGGACAGAGTGGTTGGAGGCAGTATCATTTGAGCAACAGATTTGTAGCACTTGGTAGAGGCTAAGACTGAGCAACATGTTTTGGTTCTTGTAGGTGGTTCATCATTCCTATCTTGTTCTATTCCGGATATTTTGTTGTCATCCGGAGACGACTTTTCTTTAGGGGGGATGATGTTAGCCGTAGTACTTACTTTATGTTGTGTTAGTTATATTATGTGTAGCCGACGATACTTAGTTACTACTAGACGACGGTTGGGAGTCGATGGTGACGGTTGGTCACACCCCTTCGGGTTTTATATAAGCGATGTACTTTCTCTTCGGAGATAGGCTGATAGATGCTATTGTAATGTACTGAAGTTACGAATGATTAATAAAGATTATGATCTATCTTAGGTATTTGTATTTCCGTACAACGTCTATGCACCAGTAAACTAGGTTACCCCAACAGGTAAACACAGAGAACAACACTAGAATTGGATGGAACCAAAGAAAAATTCAAAGAAAATCAAATTAAACAAAAAAATTCCGTACTTAGTCAGTAATATCCTTGAGGTATGATTTTGAACATAGTTTTAATGTGTTGGTTAGATTTACTGCAACTGTATTTTTGAAAAAAAAAAAAAATGGTACGCCAAGAGTTTGTGTTCTGATCAACAGTTTTCAGTGTTTTCAGTTGGGTTATTAAAATTCAGTGTTGAACAGTTTTCGTTGTTTTCAGTTGGGTTATGATGGTTAGAAAATAGCAACAAGTAATATCAGATTAGAAGCAACATAATATTTATCATTCATCAAGGCATATTGTTGTGTTTTCAATTTGGTGGTTGTCCTTCTTGTTGGGTATTGCTTGATGGTGTTTTCAATAATGCTTCCCAGTATACCAGTGCTGCAATATTTATATCAAACTATACCATCACTCAAATAGTGTTATCAATTCAACATTTTATCATCCTAGTCATCCAAGCAAGGCATCATATTGTGATTTCCAGTTGGGTGTTGGGTTTATGTATTTGGGCATTTTGGAAAGTGACTTTATCAGTAATGTTTGTAGCAGCACTAAAATCAGCTATTTAATTTAAACTAACAAAGCAGGGGCTCTTTTTACAACAAAGAGATCATACTTATTTGGAGGTTGAATTTCACTCGGAATTGTATTGCCACCCTATATGGGCAATGCAAGGCTTTAGCAGAGATCTGCTACAATTTCTATGTTGCCTGTATATGAACGTGGTACTGTAGGAAGCATAACAACAATGAAGAGGAAGTGAGTTTGATATAAACCAGCTGCCTGGCAAATCGTCTATCTAGGTATTCATTCATCACTTCCAATGTGCATTAAAAAATGTTTCACATATGTATTACAGCTGGTTAATGAATGTATTAAAAAAATGATAAATATGACCTTCAATATTGTTGTCTGTCAACTATTTATCTATATTTTATGTTTTATGAATGTATTCTCTGTATGAATCTTTATTCTTTGAAATAAGTATTATATCTTTTGTGAGATTTAAATTTCAAAAAAGTTAAACTGTACTTTCTGCCAATTGTTTAAGAAAATATCTATGAAAGGAAGTGGGAAATTTGCAAGTTTGTCGATAGGTTTTAATAGAGTCACTACAGATTTGAAAGCTAGTTTGGAGTGATTTGATCCTCAAATAAGACTAAGTCTTAGATGAACACATGGATCACTCCCTTCTAAGAGTCCAACCTCTTCTTTGACTCTCAAAATCCCTCTAGTGCCGCATGGGAACCAAATCCCTCAATTATACTGTTACCAATTTTTCACTCTCAAGTCAAAAATGGTCCACATAGGATCCATTTTCTTCTTGGTAAAATGTGAAAGGGGTTTTAAATTTCTCCGAGAAGATAAAAGCCACTTATATTTCTTTTAATTTGTGTGGTCAAGGTAAGTAAAGGATAAATATGTTCTTTATTCATCTTTAAAGGATGTAAAAATGGGCCAAATGTTCAAAGTTTCAAAATTGCCCACGTAAATATGCAAAAGCTAAGTCCATTTCACATTGGGAGTGAACTCTTAGTTTTCATTTTTTCAAAGCTCCTAATTTTTGCCCCTATCCCATGGTTAAGGGAGTTTCCAAAGTTAAAATCTTAGAACTGCATGTAAAGAATGAGGAAACCGTGTTTTTATGTCAAAGGCAGCCAAAGAGAGGAGAAGTCACTCTATTTAGTAAAAAACAATTTGTAAGGATAGAATATCAGTTTTATTTAAATATCTTGCACAAAGT
Organism: Thuja plicata; assembly: GCA_018584345.1. NCBI lineage: Eukaryota > Viridiplantae > Streptophyta > Pinopsida > Cupressales > Cupressaceae > Thuja > Thuja plicata. The sequence goes on from MU226104.1 coordinate 4,274,638, forward strand.
CTCAAGTCTATTGATAGTGAACAATATCCTTGACAAATAAACCAAGATTTCATGATTAAAGGAGCAGATGACAGATTTCTTTGTCAGAAGAAATGGAAGCTTGACAAAGGTAGACATTTCATGTTAGGAACAACAACGCTCATCAAAGACCCAGGGATTTCAGTGGAATATCAAGCCTAGTTGGAATCCACAAGTAGGAGGTAGGCTTACAAACACATATCAATTCCACTCTACATCAGATGCATGTTTCCCATTAGTATTTTATTGAGTGTTCTCACACAAATTTTCACCTTTCAATAGACCTAGCTCACTGTCTGAAAATAAAGGTATGCATTGTTCAAAGGACTTGATTATTTAATAATCAGGGGTTTTGTCCATTTGAAGGAAAATATTAGCTGTTTAAAAAAAGTATACCTTTTATTTTCTTTTCCTTGGCTCTATCAAAGTTTGCAAAGGTCATAATGCAGAGGTGGGAAGGGTATGAATAAATAGTTGTCATGGAAAATCAAAGACAACAAATGAAATAGAGATTTGCATGAGAAGATACTAAAGACAGTCACGGGCATGACTGTAATTACAAAATAGTGAAGGAGACTAGATAATGATGCAATGTAAGATCAAATCAAGATTGTCATCAAGAAAAAAGGTAGTGATCCAATGATCAATGACAATGGGATCAATGTTTATGACAGAGATAATGTTTTTCTAACGATGAGCAAAAGAGATGACAAGCTTTCATAAAAACAGAGAGATATTGTCATGAATAGACAATACATATGGAGCACTCAACATAGAGTTGGCATGCATGTTCCAAGAAAGAAAAAATTAAAATAAGACGAAAGTCAGTGGAATGACTATTTCAATACATAGAAACAGTGCATGCATGCATAGAAGCAATGACAGAAAAGAGGTTGAAACAGCAAGAGAGTAAGTAGTCAATGTATAAGAAAATAGTAGTCATTCTATGCTGGAAATGAAAATAGTGGTATCTAATGTTGAAAAATAGTGATAATGATGCTCATAACAGTGAGGAGACGAGGCCATTTTTAAGGCATGCAAAGAATTGTCATGAAGACAAATAAGAAGATCTGAATGTTGGCGCAGTCAAACAATGACGTCCAAGAGCAGCAATTAGTGTAAAGAATCTTCACACCATGTAATGTAGTCATAGCATTAAAGGCAGGGCTTATGAGGACAACATGCAATGCATCATAAAGTTTGGGTAAAATCACTGAAGGGTGCAACAACTTAATATATTTCTAAGCCTTGAAATAGTAAATGAATCATGAGCAGCAGTGAGATTAGGATAGTGCTTTACACTATCAAGGGCAGTATTAACGAATATGAAATGGCAGCAATAATGTAAGGAAGAAAAGAAATGATTGCAAAAAACAATGATTAATGTTCCTTGTTACATTGATTAGCAAGAGCCAAGATAACTGAGGTTTTGTACCTATTAAATAGATGTCCCATTAAATAGAGCAGTGAACCCCAAGTTAATAGTTACATGCATGAGTTTCAAAGATATAAGAGCAGCTCATCATAACAAAGCACAGTGACAAAAGACAAAAGAGTGCCAAAACAATAAAATCAGTGAATCTTGATGTATAGGTACAAGGTCGGCACAAAACTTACTCAATTGATCTTCCGACAAGGTACCCAATTTGGTATTTCATGACCTACAACTAGGAGCAATTGGTTTGGGTTCGCAACCACCAAATAATCATTGGATTGACATTGACTAAAAAGGAAGCATTGAACTTCATTCCTTGGGTAGTAGGAACATAAATCAATCCATTTAAGGGTTTGACACCAACCTTATACCCCCCCCCCTTCCCACCAAAGACACCATTTCATGTGCATGACAAACAACCTTCACTATAGGTTTGGACCTTTAACCTTCTTTACAAGAGGACTCAACACATTGAGAAGACATTACCAAACACCTTTTGAGTAACTAGAGACATGTTAAAACACAAGGGAAATTTGTTTTGTAACAACACTCTTATGGTAAGGAAGTTCACAAGATGACAGGCTGTTAGATCATGAGACCAATCAACATAGGTCATACAATAACACAAGACATGACAAGACCTTTTCAAGCTCTTCTTTGGTTCCAAATATTTCAAAACCTCTGTGGTATTCTTTCACTAATATGCCAAGATACATCAGATTCATAAACAAAATCAAAAGACAGTTATAGACATGACTGTTACATACTTATATGGATATGACAGAGTCTTGATCAGCAACTATGGACAAATCAAGATGTGCCCTTGGTATTTCCTTTGAGGTAATAAGACATTGGATTGTTCCCAACCTTCTAACACCATTCACCATCCACTCACCGCATCCGTCAATACCAAAAACTCCATAAAACTGCTGTTTACAATTCACTGTTATTGCTGAAACAGTCTGATCAGTGCTAGATATTACAAACTAAATATTACAATATTACTTAACATAGGGTTGGCAGCCCTTGGTTGATTTGAAGGCCAACACCCCTCATGGGGACTAGGGGTATTGCCCTTGGTACATTACCAAGCCCAAATTAAAGCTTCCAAGTTCACAGGGATCTTCATGGCACTCACATTTGTTTTTGTTTCTTCGATGTTATTTTAAAGTTTAAATGACTTTTCTTAACAATCTGAAGGTGATTTCCACTTCTTCTCTATGTCTTTTGGTGTTTCGCTAGATTATGTGCTTAGGTATATATAACTTTGTAAATTGGGAGGGCAGGGGGTGTTTTGGTAGCCCAACTTTTATTTAGGTTCTAATTTAGTTTTTAGCTTTTAAAATTTAAAATTTATCTTAGCTACAACTTTTTTGCTTTTGGACTTTGCCATCCCTGGATGTTCCTCTAGAGTGGAACATCCCTAGGGATGGGCATCAATAGGAGTACTATCCAAAGGGAATCATGATGGGGATGTTTTGTCCCCTTCCTGCCACCCTTAGGATGACTCTGTACTGGGAAATATGTTAAAAACCCCAAGGATGTGTGGATGAGAAAGATAAACAAAGTTAAGCTTTTAGCAATGAATAAATGCACATACCTTTTCCACTTCCTGAGGATGCCAGGCTAATCCTCCATAGGGGAACATCCCTTTGAACATCCTTGCATCTGCAGGGCTGTCTCGAGGATGAATCCTGTGGAGGTGCTGCCCAGAAAAATGGTAGGGGTATGCCTTGACCCTGTACTACCACCCTTGAGCCGCCCCCATTCAAAGAAATAGGATAAAAACCTGTGGACAAGGAGGTCTTTATTTCCCTCTTTTTACTGTGATGCAATGAGTCAATGACCTGGATTCCATACTGATCAGAGAAGAATATCAATCATAGAACATGGGTAAAGGAGAGTCTGATATGTGCTTAGAGGCGAGAGCCAAATTGTAAGCACATAGTAGTTTTTTAAAAGCCTATCCAAACCACAAATGCTTCATTGATAATACACTGGTATTTCAAAGCTGTAAACTCATGTTGTACACAAGAGAGTCACAGTCATTTATGTAGAGGATGGACCTTCCCTAAATAATTGGTGCTTTACAAGGGAGTTATGAATTCCTTTTGATGCTTGGTGTGGCATCATTCTTGGACACTAGTATAAGTTTGCTTCATTGATGGTATTCCAAGCAAATGTGTAATTCCTTTTTAAAGAAATGCATCCATTCCTTTAGATTACCTATATTTATAGGTAACTGTCTATTTTCTTTACCGCCATTTGTAAAAGGTTGAAATTTTTTTCAGAGTCAGTTGTAACTCTTTATGACACCTCATACTGATATAGAATCATTGGCAGTGTGAATCTTATGTTAATAACCTTGTGCACTGGAATTACTGTTGTTAGCAACTAGACAAACAAATTGCAATGTATATTATACCCCATTCAGGTTCCATGAGCAGTCTGGGCTGAGTACTTTCTATATAATGCATATTTACTTTTGTGTTGGACTGTGTTTTGTACTGCTTCTTGTTATCTATTCACCTGTTGGTAAGTTTTCCACTAAAGTCCATCTTTTCCTCACTAGCCCCTTTATCATCAATTAAGCTACATACATCAATGGATTATGGTGTACATTAAAACTTTACATGTTTTTTTAGGCAAACTCGAATTTCTCATATTTTGTTTATATTTCTCGTAGGTGTTTCCTCCTAAACCATTTGACTAATCTCTCTATTTATTTGGTGATAATGTATCTTCTTCTGTTGCTCGACTCACACGATGATGCTACTAAACAGTTTGTGAAAATGACTCCTAGTCACTGTTATTTCTATTTTTGCTTAAAGTTTTGTAGCATGTATATGTCTTTTATAAAAGTGTATTACAGTGCAACTAAGACGGTGTTTTGATAAAATTCCAAGCAGCCAAGTTCAAGGCACCTTCACAAACAACAATTTATTTTTGGCCCTCAATTTTGAGGGTTTGAAACAAGACAAATATTTGTTATTTGACCAAATCTGTCTAACAAAGAGATAAAAACTGAAGAAGTTACGAATCCAAAATGAGGAGAGGATTGCAAAGAGAACATAGTTTGGTTCTTTTGCGGAGACAAAACCTTGGGAGAGGTTTCTGCAGAGGAACCCTTTGAGGTATAATGCTCCTTGATCAACAAATAGTGGCCTAGGACCAGTTAATGCTGTTTGAAGTGACCCTGCCATAGCAGAGAACCAGATACCAGCAACACTTATAGAAGGTTGTAGTGGACTGTATATGTCAAACTATTTTCTTTCTTGACTATGACTTGAACAATATTATATTTTACTTTAATTCGTTGTCTGATAATACCTGCTATGGTTTATTTATTTCTCTCTAATGTAGCTTTTCTTACCATCAGAGAATTGGAATAGACTTTACAAGCAGTCTTTATAGGACCGTCAGCAACCTTTTTTAAATGTTGTTTGTCATTTCTTCTTTTGGAATTTTATCAATGTAAGAAAAGGGGCTTACCTTTGTTGTTGAATTTTTTAATAGTGAAAATGGAGGAAGTTAGTCGCAATGATAATTGTCATCCATCGTGGTTATCTTATATACCTTCTTTCTATACATTGTTTTACTATGATATGCAGGGAGATTTTTTCCTATACGCTGGAAAATTCCATACTCAGGACATGGGGAAGAAGTCCTACACAGAGATTTGTTATTATTTCCAAGTGTGTAGTGCTAACATTGTGTCATTTGCAGAAACAAGGGTACTTCTCCTGGACACAGGGTTTTCAGGATGCATTTGGGCCAAAGCAGAAAAGGAAACGCCTAAAACTTTTGGTTGATGACTATGAGGCTCTGGTTCAAAGAGCTTCTAGATCACAAGGTGAGTTAAAAATTTTAAATGCAAGGAAAATGATCCAGGTATCTTGTAAAGCTTATGTGAAATAAATGCAAGAAGAAAAATAAATAAGTGTCAGAAGTAACTTATAGCTGCTTCTATTTTTGTTAAACATTATATTCAATGATGCCCCATACGATGATGCTAAGATACTGATATTTATTTGAATACCAATAAATTAATAACATCTCTACTTCACCATAATGATCATGATGCCTCATGTTTGTTTTTGAGTTGGGTACCCATATGAAATCTTGTTAGTTTGAAATTTCATGTTTGGGATTTTCAAGCTTTGTGAATCTAATTCACTTGAATGCATAGTAGAAGTGTATTATTTCAAGATCTTGATTCCCAGCTTGATTCAAATGTGACAAAGTACCATTCCTATAGATATATGTGGATTTTTTATATTTTCAAGATCCCTTAACAACACAGAGACAAGTTTACCCACTTAAAATATCACACAATATAGAAGGTGATTGGAAGTGTAGAAATGTTTTTTGTTGGAAGCTTATCAATAATTAAATTTCTAATCTATGTGAATTTCTTAATGGGCAGATGACTTTGAAAACCAGGCAGTTGATCAGATTAAGGTGGAAGCAAATGGTGAAGATGGTTTTAGAGATTTAGTTAGGCATACTATGTTACGAAAGGGACGGAGTAAACATATTTGGGGTGAACTTTACAAAGTTGTGGACTCCTCAGATGTGGTTGTGCAGGTGAATATTTCCATAACATAATTGAATCCTATTACACATCTCTTTTGTCTTGTAGCTTATTGTATAACTTTCATTTCTTGTCAACTTTGTGAATGTCTTAGATGTCTTGTGTTTGCCCAGCAAAAAGCTAAAAATACTCCAGCACTACTTAAAATAGAATACTGGAAAACATAAATAAAGCCAACTAGCACTAACTATTAAAATATGTGCCTAGATTTAGGAATCCTCGTCCCTAACATAAATGCCTATTCTAGCAGCTTTAATCACTAAATAAAGGATTGAAATGAGCATCCAATTGAGTGAGATTCAACCCATAATTTAATACTCGTTTATTTTTTATTTCAACACACTATGGGGAAATCACTATTTTTATGGATAAATCTGCTATTCCTATGGGGAACTCACTAATTTTTATTAAAGATCGCTGCCCTTCATCTTTTATTGCTTCTCATGAGTAGATCTAGGTGTTTCTTTCATTTGCATCTCCTCTTTTCTCTAAAACTTATTGCTCTCACCAATAAATTCGGTCTCTCTTTCTATTATTTGGATTTGCCGCCCCTCTAATTTGCTGCCATTGAAGCATCAAATCTGCTGCTCTTAAACATGAAATCCGCCTCAAAGCTAATAAACACCTTGTTCTTAAATCTGATCTGTTGTTTGAAGCATGAAAACCCAAGTTTTTCCCCTTTAAAATCTGCCTACCACATCTTCTTGGCCGCCATTTTTTTTTATGTTGCTATTTAAACTACTGCTCATCCTCATTACTACAAAAACTAGGGCAATTTCCTAACTAACATTTCAACCATAGTTAATTTCCTTAAGGTGAGTAAAAGAAAGCATATCAGTTTCGCATTTCATTTGTTTCCCTCCAAACATACCTTGCTTTAATCAACTTAAAGAATGTCACACACCTTTGAAATTCTTCTTTTGAAAACTTTGCTGAAACTTATGAAAAAGATTTGAAAGATTTTTTTTTTATTATTATAAAGAAAAGGTATGCAAAATGTACTCTTGATTTTTTGACAATCAACTCTAGAAGAACTCAAAACTAAATGTATATGGATTCTAGAACCTGTGACAGTCATGGATAATATAACATCTTTGAAAGACGGTGAAATTATTTGTGGGGCTATTCTGGACTTAGAGGCAAAAATAGATTACAGTTCCCATTGACTCATTATTGCATCAGCATTTGATCAATTATTTATCAATGTTTTTAATGCCTTTGTGTTCACTTTTTAGCATCATTACCAGCCTTATATTTTGCTCTGATTTGAAACACTATTTTTATGATTGTCATGTGTATTGTTCATCATTGTGATTGCATTGTTTGATCCTTGATGGGAAAATGTTGCTCATTGGGCATGAATCTCTTTGTATCTCTTCTTTTGACATTGAGGTTTTCATCTACTCTAGACATGTTGTGGCTATTATAACAACAATCCATTGCATCTACATTGTGACTGTTGTTCTCTCCATCGAAACCATTTGTAAACACATAAATGTTGTTCATGTCATGAAGAAAACTCTGCTCTTTTTAGCTCCCTCGATCGGCTTAAAAATATTGAATTCATGCTCCTCCAATAGGCTTGGCTCCTCTTTTGCATTGATTATTGGCTTTTATTGACAAAACTGCCCCTTCATCTCAATGCTTTTAAAGATTACTTCCTCTATAGTGAATATACATCTTTAGTTCCTGCGTCTTATTATAAAACAGTGTCTCTTCATGTCTTGAACATCAATGTCCTTATTTGGACAATCATCATTGTTACTGTTTTTCCTTATGACAGGCCATTCATTGTAACGCCTTGACCTCCACATCATGTCACTGTCCTTCTCATGACCCATAGGTTCATTTCACTGTTATTTTCTGATGGGTTTTTCATTGTTTTACAAAAAAACTTCATGGCTATGAGTGTTATACAAACTTGGAGATCACCGTGACTTTTTTCTTCATAAAAATCACCATGATTCATGTCTTGTATCATACGGTTTTGGCAATATTTCATGCTACTGTTTGTTTAGAGTGCTATTTGTTATTATTGACTATTCTTGTCTAGTCCATTATCATTAGGAATTCTATCTCTTGGTAAAGCTTAATTTCTCAGAGGAATAATTCTGCTTTCTTTATTATTAGAGTATGAACCCATAGCTTTGTTGTCATGCCTCTCCTAAAAAAGTGGTGACATCTCTCCATGGCAGTGAATGCAGCTAGAAAACAATGAAAGCCCTTTTTATATTAATGAATGAACCTTTCAAAACATTCCTAGGTTTCATGAATGTAATGAAAGAAATACATCTTGTGACATGATCTCTGTTTTTCTTTATTGACACTGACTTCTCTTTCTTTTTCCTTTTTCCTTGCTATCTGTGGGTCATATCACTATTAGCCTTTAAAACCGTTGTTTTCACTGATTTATATCATATCTTCAGGGGATCATGTCTGGTAGAGTCTTCAACCTATAAGGAAGCACTTCTTGCTTTGTTCCACAACTTTGGTGAGGAAATTCATAGTTTTTTTATGGGTAAGGGGCCGTACCCGAGATGATATTTATTAATTATAATAAAAGTACATCAATCCTGGTTCAAAAGCATATCGAGAGGAAAGAACCAGAAAGAAAACCTCCGGTCATAGCCCATACAACCTATAACTAAAGTATAATTACATCAAACAACATCTTGTCAATACCAAATCTAAAAAACACTATGCCTCCAGAAGCCTCATCCTAAAAAATCACTCTGACACATCTTCAACCAAATTTTGGGTGTCCTACCTCTGCTTGTTACTGCCCTATGCTTTCCTTCCCTGTCCCATGGTCATATTTATTCCATCCCAAGCTTAAAGTTTTAAGTCTGCAGTTTAAATGATGCTTTAATAACTTGCTCCAAATATAGCAAAAAATATTAACATATCTGTCAAAAGGATTGAAGAAGCCCTCTTATCTTTATCTCCATCCTTCTTGGATGTCTTGTGTTTTGATCAGGATTCAATATTGTTGATGTGATTCGAAGGTCACCAAAGTTCCTGCCTCTTGTGAGTATGAGAATATTGAAACACACATAACTACTTAAGTCTGAAGGAGAAGAAGATCCTTTGCTGTCGAAGTCCTCGTGAACCTCATAACCCGCCTCTACCTTGTCAGCTCGTCATGCCACCTACACAACTTTCGTTGAAGGGGAAGAAAAAGGAGGAATGTTCTCAAAATGTTTGTTTAAATAATTTTCCTTCCGCTCCCAACTTTTCCATTTCATTTGCTGCTAAATTACCTTCCCTATATATGTGGTAAATGGTCACTTGCTCAAAGTTAACCAAGAGGCTTAAGATAGCATCCAGTACTGATTGAAGTCTCCAATTTGGGATCGATTTTGATCTATCTACATTAATAGTGATGAGAGAGTCTCCTTCAATCTCTACCTTCGATAAATTAAGCTCCTTGCATAAAGACAACCCTGAAAGCAATGCTTCGAATTCTGCCATGTTGTTGGTATCTGCCTCTAATGGTTTGGCTAATTTGGCCAAAATTAAGCCTCTGTCTGAGTGAATTACGCAACCAGCCCCTGATGGGCCCGAGCTATCTTTGGAGGCCCCATCAAAGTTTAGTTTATACCATCCACTACTAGGAGGAGATGAAACACAATTTTGTCTACAAATTTGACTTTTTTGTCCTCCCTGACCTACGGTTTGGGGGGCCTTAAGACCAAACCACTTCCTAAGCATGAAATCATCCCAACCAGTATAAAAATTTGGAGAGGAGCACTAGGCTTTGATTTTGGAGTTCATAGTGTCCACTATTGTTGCTTCAATTTTGGTTAAGAGAGAGTCCTTATTTAGTGACGTCCCTTGGAAAAATCTCCTATTATGTTCCTTCCAAAGCTCCCATATGATTATTGAGGGAGAAACAATCCACAAATTACCACATAAACTTTCCTTAAATAATAAGGGCTAGGATTTGAATAATGATAGAATGTCATGGGGAAGTGTGGACCTCCATCGAAGCTTTATGCATAACCATTGCCAATACTCGAACAAAAATGGACAATTCAAAAGAAGATGGTTTACATCCTCCTCGTTATTGTAGCATAAAGAGAAGATTGATGGACCTTGATAACCTAGTTTTTTGAACCAATATGCAGTCAGAATCCTTCCTTGTAGAGCTTCCCAAGAAAACAACTCCTGCTTTTGGCAAGCAAGCTTTGTTCCAACAAAGATGAGTTGTTAAGTCCAGTTTGGCCAAACTTTTCTCTTTGGAAGCTATCTTATATCCTTCTTTCACACTATATTTTCCTGATATATAGCCATTCCAAATTGATTCATCTTTGCCTTTTTGTAGAACAAAAAATCTGTCTTTTAGAATGTGTTTAATGTCTACAATTGCCTGTTGAGATAATCCTATATTTTCAAAACTCTTCCATTGCAAGTTGCTTATCAGATCTGGAATGTGAGCTGATATATAATCCTTAACATAAACCCCCCACGTCTGGGTGCATATATATATGATTCTATCAGCATCCATTAACTTACTGATGATCGAGTAGGCACCTCAAGAGTCATCCCCAAATAATGTCTTGCTTCCATCCTTGATATTCCATGTTATATTATCCAAAATAATGCTACTAGACTTTGCCAAAAAAATTCCAAACTCTAGAACCCTGAGAAAGTTTGAAATTCTTAATGCATCTCATCATTTAAATTAGAGAAATATTTCCCTTTCATAATCTTGACCCATTTCCTTTGACTTTCAAAGTGAATTTTTCAAAATAATTTTGCCCCTAGGGCCTGATTTTGATGCATTTGGTTCTTGATTCCTGTTCCACCTAGTTCCACTAGATTGCAGATTTTATCCCAGGATATAAGGGCTTTTTTTTTTTTTTATGTATGTCCCTTGCCAAAAGAATTTTCTCAATTTGCTAACCATCTCCAAATGTCCTCCTGAAGATAGTGCAATGCAAGACATCAAATAGATAGGAATGGCTGAAAGAGTTGACTTGAGCATTATTATCCTCCCTGCCGAAGAGAGCCATTTTGATTTCCAGGACTCCATTTTCCTATCTAATTTATCCCCAATAGGTTTCCAAACTGGAGTGGATCTCAAAGATTTGTCAACCGGAACTCCCAAGTAGATGCAAGGGAGACTGCCTTCCTTGAATCCCAAAGAATTCAAAATTTGTATTTGAGTCTTTTTCTTGATTAAAAAGAAGAAAATCTGAGATTTCTCTTTGTTTACTACTTGTCCTGAAGCATCAGCGTAGCATTGTAGAACCTTTTTCAATTGCAAGGCTTCCACTTTAGTTCCCTTTCCAAATAGAAGGGTGTCATTTGCAAATTGTTGGTGAGTGACTGGTCTGACCGAAGAAGCAATTTCCACCCCCTTAAGGATACCCTAATTTTGAAGTCTCCCAATCCTCCTCCCAAGAGCTTTAGCCATGATTATGGAAAGGAAAGGGGACAATGGGTCTCCCTATCTTATTCCCCTAGAACTCTCGAAGAATCCAAACAAAGATCCATTAATAAGAATAGAGACTTTAGGAGAAGAGATGCAGTAAAAAATCAAATTTATCCACGCTTTGAAAAATACAAATCTTTCCAAACATTTTGATAGAAATCGCCAATCCACTTTATCATATGCTTTCTTGATGTCTAGCTTTATGAGCATATTAAACTACTTATTTCTTTGAATTGAATGTATTTCTTCTTGAGCTATGATGACTCCATCAAAAATAGATCTTCCTAGGATGAAACCCATTTGTTCTTCTCCGATAATTTTCCCTAACACCTTCTTTAATCTGTTGGCCAATGTTTTGGAAATCAGCTTGTATATAGTGTTGCAAAGCGGAATTGGTCTGGAATCATCCAAGCATGTTGCATTTTCTTTCTTAAGCATAAGAACTAAGAAAGTATTGTTGACCTCCCTTAGAAATCTTCCATAGGATTTAGCTGCCTCTAATGCATCTGTCAATTCAAACCCCACAATCGACCAACAATGCTGAAAAAAACTAGGTGGGCAACCATTTGGACCGGAAGATTTATCAAGTGCCATTTGGTTCAAAGTTTTATGGATCTCGTCCTTTGATAAATTAGTCGACAACATCTGATTGTCCTCTTGAGAAATCAGCTTAGGGATGTCTTGTAGCATCTCATTCTGAGAGTGGAATTTGGAACCCTCAAAGTTGTTTAACACCTTTGTGAAATAATTCACTGTTTCTCTTTGAATTTCCTTTTGCTCCTCTATAACACTACCATCTTCCAAAGTGAATCTATGTATTTTGTTCATGCTTCTTCTCTGTTTTGTGCTGTTATGGAAATAATTTATATTTTTATCTCCTTCTTCCAGCCATGTTTACCTAGATTTTTGCCTCCAAAATGTGTCTTCTTTGGCCAAAATATCCTCATAATCTCTCAATAACTCCTTCTCCTTATAGAGAAAATTGAGATCTATACCTTGTTGGATACTTCATTCAATTTTGTTATCTTCTATTCAATTTCAGATTTTGAGAGGAAGATATTCTTGAAATGGTTCTTATTAAAGTCGAACAGATTGTTCTTGATACATTTAATCTTTGATACAAAACAGAACAACTTAGATCCCTTGACCCACCAACCTTTCCACCATTTTTCTATTAATGGAAGAAAATCCTTATCCTTCATCCAAATGTTTTAAAATTGGAATGTGCAAGATAGTGGTTTGTCTTCTCCTAGGATATTCGATTGAATAGGATAGTGATCTCACCTAGAGGATAGAGAATTCAAGTCATACTAAAAATCAGACAACTCACCCTTGAAGAAGAATCTTTCTAACTTTTCTGATATATTATTAAAACCTTCTCTTCTATTGGTCCAAGTCTCTGTTTGTATTTCCAATAATTTTTCCTTTGACACCCAACTTTTGAATTGTACTTGGTGTTGGCTTTCTCTTTGATTGCCCCCCATTTTCTAACTGATGCAATATGACATTGAAGTCCCCTCCAATAATGAAATTTTTATCCGGCCTTGCTAAAAAGAGGCAGATAATCTCCCATACCTCTTATTTTTTCTTGGCTTAAATTGGACCGTAGACATTGATTAAAACAATGTTTAGTTTAGGGTAGAGGTTGTCCATATTCCCCTCAACTAGTTGGAGTATCTTATTACTCCTAAACAAAATATCTTTATGGGATTCCAGATTACTGATAAGCCGCTCAAGGATCCAATTGCCTTCACTGATTCTACCTTCCAACCACTCAATCCTACCATAAAATACTCCATCTGTTCTGTGTCCATTTTGGTTTCCTATAACCGTACAATGTCAGCCTTCAGTGAAAATAAACAATGTTTAACCAAACGTTGTTTGTTAGGATCCCTTAGGCCCCTAACATTCCATGTTATCACTCTCATTGTGAACTGGGAAGGCTCTTCCCCTTCTCAACTTTTGTGAAAGTAGTAATTATTGTTTGATCTAAATCTTCCCCATCTTCTTCCCTAAGAGTAGCCATTGATTTGCAATTCTTGCCTAGTTTCCTTTTAATCCCACATTTTGGAGAGATTATGTTGAGTTCTTGCTTTGGGAAGCCCAGGTAACTAGGACCAGCATGATCTATCGATAATTTAGTTTTGGAATCATGCTCTTTAAGGACTGATGTGTTGTTAGGGTCCTCCTCCATTGAAGGTGTAAGCAGCCCATCAAACTCCACCTTTTCATCCCCAAATTTTGAATCTATAAGTCTTTCCATGAAGGAAGAAGAGGGATAATTGGCCCCATTTCTATCTACTTGAGAGGTTGAGTTTTCCACAAGGCCAAACATTTTAAATACTGCTTGTAGTTAAGGGGATAAATCATGATCTTGATTACTGTTGTCAGACAGAACCTCCACCCAGTTATCTTTATCTACTTGCTTCTTTCTTCTCATTTTTTGTTGAAGTCAAAGAATCCCTCCTATAAATTTGTTCGTGGGAAGGAAATTATCCCCCATAGTCCTTTGAGATATCATTTTCCCTTTGTGATGACCTTTGTTAGGAACAAAGAGATCTTCCTTCTAGTTCTTTTTCTAATAATCTTGCCGATTTTTTGCAACCACTGCCATTAAATTTTGGCATAGTGGAAGATGGATCAATATTGGCACTTTTATTCATTTTTACATTATATTCACCAATAGGAGATAAAAAAGCATCTTCCTTATCCAGGGTAACCTTCTGCCTCTCAATCACACTCATTCTTTCCTCCCTAACTATCTTCCAAAGATCACAAAGTTTAGTTTGTAGCACATCCTCTCCATCCTTTCTTTGTTGGAGATAACACCTTTTGCATTTGTACTACACGTTGTTTGTCTTGTGCTGATTGAAGATCATATATCCTTGGATCTTCTTGTAGGACTTGGTCTGCAATCTCATGTATCATTTTATCTTGAACCTCTTTCCACCATTGTGTAATAAGAGTCTCAGCCTGTCTGTGATTAAATCTCCAGATAGGATGGTCTTGATGATTTCTATTAAGCTGAAGACCCCCATTAGTCCTAAGTTTGGATTGAGAGATCCTTCTTTTATTGCAAGTATATAACCCAAAAGGGCACTCAATCCTGCAAATCCCACTCCACAACATGTTATCTTTCTTGATTTTGATTGCTTTAAGAAGACCTTTATTGGTTATTTTCCAATCGAAAAGTGATAACCCTCTGCCATTATGTACAATAATTGAGTGATTAGCATGGGAAGAGTGAAAAGTATAATCATGTTGATGTGTTAAATATAGAATCTTAGGATTCCTCTTGTAATAGAGAAACAATCTCCAAACTATGATCCAAAGGAATATTGACAAGTTCCCTTGTGATGCCTCCCTGACATCCTCCAAGATATCAATTATGGAGGGCAGGGTTTGTTCTATTTTTGGAAACATCAATGTAGTCCAACCTAGTAGTGATTGGGAATTCCCTATAGGATCTTCCTGAATGTTGTGTGCCTTGACCTTGGTTGGGTCTATATCTATTTCTTGGAGCTTGAAGAACATACCATCCTCCAAAGACTCGTCACTTGAATTTAAACATACCACTGGGTTTGTTTGTGGATTGAGGTGATCGTAAGTAATCTTTTGGATCCAAATCCTCCCTTTGATATAATTTTGAGAGTCTGTGGCAATTCAGATTGTAGGTTCATAACTAAAGAAAACTTTGGACCTTCTCTTCCCTCATCCCACTTATGACTCAGATACATCCCTACTTTGTTCCCAATTATCTACAAAATGTCTACCACCCTATATTCTATTGGGAGATCGTTTAGTGTGAGCCACATCAGTATAAATCTTATAGAATGAACTTTGACATCAAAGTTAGGAGTCCATTTTTGCATAGATAATACTTTATTATTAAAGAACCACTCTTTGTGGCTAAAGATATTGTCCCTTGAGCAGATTGATTCAAAACAAGACTAAGAAAAACCCTCAAATAGAGTCTATGCATTCTATGTTTGAGACTCCTTTCCAGTTTTGGTCGACCCATTTTTTAAACTCGAGCACAAATAGGTTAGTGTCCTAGAACTTACATATTAAGGCTTGATGTTGTAAGTGATATGATCTCTCTTGCATCATTTCCACTGGGATAGAGATCTGCATTTTAGATTTGTAAATGGCTTCATGTTGTTCATGCAACACCCCTTGATCATCTGCGTTTCTTGGCTCGTCTGATTGTTCACTTTCACTTATAGCTTCAAGTTCCAAATATTCCCCTGCATCCAAAATATTCAACACTGATGTTGCTTTTCCTTTTGAATGAGCCAATGTGTTCTCCTCCCCACCCACATTTTGTGTACTGACATTTGTATCCTTTTTCTTCCATATAAGGTTTCTTGTATGTTCTCCTTTCTTCTATAGAAAGGCCTTCCAGCTAGGGTTTATAACCCTTAAATAAAAGTTACCTCTTAAAATATTCTGCCTCTGATTATGGATCTCCCAATATTCCATCGACCAAGCTTTCTTCAACAATGCTAGATTGAAGGGTCTGCTAGACTTTGTTGTTGGAAGAATTGGAATGAAGTTGGGATTAATGCCACTATTGATTAGGAAACTATAATCCTTAGTTTCTTGTTGTGGAGAGTATCTGAGTTGAGGCCCTAGACAATGGTTTTTACCAATGAAACCATGTCTAGGAAACCAAAATAGAGCATCTCCCTTCCAACAACCTCTGGCATTGTTTAAACTGAAAGGAGGTCTGTCATTTTTATGATTCAGATATTGTGAGGATCGATTTTACACTCTGACATTCCCCCCAATTTGAAAGCTTCCCCACCCTCTCCTCAGTCACAAATCATGCAATGCTTTTTGTAAGAGTCTGTTACCCCAATGTCAAGTGTATGAAAGTTGATAATGTCCTCTATTTTTTGTCTGAGCTACAGATCTGTATCTCCAACAAACATTTGCTAGAAGTTGTGATCATCCTTCTCTACTAACCCTCCCAGTGCCATTTTTATTTCTACTTATTGTTTAACTCACACTTCTTACTTTATTAATTTTTTTACTATTTTCCTAAGACACTCACTTCCACCTCGATCTGATTTCCAGTGTTTTCAAAGGCCGACAACTATAAGTCTTTTCGAAGGCCTCAAGTCCAAAATTTTTTGAGAGTCCAAGTCTTTTCGGGGCCAACAACCATAAGTCTTTCTGAAGGCAGCAAGTTTGAAACTTTTTGAATATTTGTTCTAGCAACCGTGATATGTATAGAAGTCTTTTCGGAGGCTGACCACTCTAAGTCCAAATATTTTTGGAGGTCGACAACTGTAAGTCTTTTTGGAGGCTGCAAGTCTGAAACTTTTTTATTATCTCGGTTCTCTCATCACACCTTGCTCGTTGGTTCTCCTATCGCAACAATCTCAAAATGGATGACTAACCTCCTCCAAATATCCACGTAGCCCGAGATGTTTTCATCTTTTTTGAAGGCCGCAAGTCTGAAACTTTTGGAGGCAATCTCTAATCGGAGATACGTATTTTTGGAGGACGCAAGTATGGGCGGTATTTTGAATGTAATGACTATTGTTCAAAACTTTTCGGAGGCAATCTCTTATCAGAGATACATCTTTTAAGAGGCCGCAAGTATGGGTGATGATTTTGAATGTAATGACTATGACATTTTACTGGCTAGCTATGACGTTTTAGTAGGAATTTATAGCTACTTAGTATATTACAAATTTTTCAATGGCGGATAAAATTGTAACTTTTCACTGTCAATTTCATTGATCAAATATCCTTTTACCTACACATAAACAGAGCGTCAAACACAGAAAAACACCGAATATCTAATGCAATAATAACCAAGTCAATAAATGGTTGTTCTATCTACCTTTGTGCCCATGGATGATCAAGACCCCCTTTGCGCTGCATTATTTTTCTAAAGAAATAAACAGAGGCCAAGATTTTACAAGTCTGAACTATTGTAGAAGAAAATCTAACATAAAAAATCATACCTGGAGGTGTGGCATACATATTTGGGTCCCAAGATTGTTGATTTCCATTGGTAGTTCAATATTGTAAACTCCTAATTTTATGGGTATGACGGAAATGGTATTGTGAGAGATTGCTGCTGACTTCTGAACCCTCCTCTCTTGGGGGTTCCAACATATTTTGACTGCATTATAAAAACTCTTGTTTTCCTCATTGTGCAGTGTTGTCAGCTGTGCAAGGAATTCAGTCAAAAAGCTCTCTTGGAAATTCATTGTTGTGTGTAAGAAGATTATCCCTTTCAGTTTCTCATCTCTTTGAGGTTGTGTTGGACTGTAAATCTTTATGTTTCTATATACTAGTCTTAGTTTTGTCTCCCTTGATTGCACAAATGAAGGTCTTTCTTTTTTTGTGCCACAACCTTATCATAATAAGGGGAATGAGCCACATGTAATAGATTTTCCAATGACATCATTCACATCATCCTTATATTGCACATTGAATAAATTCACCATTGAGTTTAGAGCATTACTAGTCATCCTCCCCTTAGGCTTTGCTGCCCTTGAATTATAGATGAAAAAACTTGAAATCATGTTTAATGGAAAGTACTAGTATATATGGTATAATTATTATTTAAAGGGTACTAGCTCAATGGAAGAGCACTTTCTTTAGAAGCGGGAGGATGGTGGTTCGATTCCATCGTTCCCTAATATGATTAAATATATGACTAAATTAATGACTACCATGACTAAATTAATGAATAAATATATAACTAAATATATCACTACCATGACTAAATAAATGACTAGTTAACATTAATCAATGACTAAATTAATGACCAAATCAATGACTAAATTAATGATGAATAATTTAGTCATAAATTTGTCTGTGGGATAAATGTCCGACAATAAAGTATTGATGGTCACGTGACCAAAATTAATCATTTATACACAATTTTTAGTAGTTTATTTATTCTTATATTATTTTTTATAGAAAAATGGATGCGTTGTGTTATGACATATATGAAGTCAGAGCAATCTTGTGATCTCTTTTGTAAAAACCTAGACATGTTGTAGACAACAAATTCTTCAATCCATCCTAAAACATATGTATGTTAAGGGTCAAGGTATGTGCAACAACCACCTAGTGAATGTGCTAACACAAATGCCATCGACATACATGCTCTAGAACATCATGAAAACATCCCACAAACATAAGACGAAATAAATGAAGGTCATGAACCATCTTGGCCACTCTCATCACTTAGTAATATTGTTGAGTAGCATAGGAACATGACAACAAATAAATCAACAAAAGATAAGGCTCACTAAACCAAGTGAGCCAACAACTATTTTGATCTTATTACTCAATTTGATTGTTTGTGTTAAAAAAAAGAGAATGATGTCTAGTTTTAGGAATGACATGCCCCGTATAAGATAGATACTATCAAGTTTAAAGCGCACTACACCCTATTTAAGATAGATGATGGTTGAAAAAGGACAGACGATGATGATAGATTGATATGGAAAATTTGATCTATTGATTGATGACTCAATTGGATGACTTGTTTGTTGATGCATGATTCATGAGTGCAAGGTTTGACATCTCTTGATTGCGTCTTATCAAATGTTTGCCTTATTGCAAGGGACAACTTATTGATGAAAATAAACCAAAATGAAATGAAATTGATGTCATAAAAAGACATGTATTGCTTTGGATTTTAAAATATATGTATTTTTTAATTTTTTATGATTTTTTAATTTAGTTGTGCTATTTTTAGGATATTTTATAATATTTTATGATTTTTTTAGGACTTTTATTTTTATGATCTTTTAGGACTTTTAAAAATGTGTATACGAGGCACTCTCCAAATTATCGACAAAAGAGACCTCATCTATCAACACTTTTCCAGAAATTGTACCCAACCAAATTCTAGGCCATATACAAGGACCAAATACTAGAATTATTGACGTGTGCAAAAGACTGTGTTCGAAAAGGGATGATGCTAAACATCGACCAATCACAAGCCATAAGAGGACAATCATGTCAAATGAGGGAACTGACAAAATAGGTGATGGGTGGATGTACATAAGACAAATAATGGAGTGGATGAGAGATGTAATAAATAAAGGTTGCACCAATGGACTGGAAAGTAAGGTAGAATAAAGATAGATAGAGAAGAAGTGATCATTAAGCATGGTCCCTGTTTGCCAGTTTTTCACCATAGTACTTACCCCAAGTACTTGTTTTCCAGGTTTTCACTATAGGGTGAATGATTTCTCTTTATTACTTTTTTTGTCCCACAAGATGCATGTTTGCCAAATTTTCATCAAGGTGATTATTTTATTTTATTTTTATTATTTTGTTATGTATAATATTTTTGGAGATGCATGCTATTAACATGACCTGACAATGGTTATGTATGTGGTGTGTCCAACTGATATTCCCTATACCTATAAGATGTAGTGACAATGAAGTGCACTAACCAATTAGGTTCAAACTTTTCTAGCTTTTCTTTGTCCTTATAGTCCTTGGGATTTGCTCAAAGGACCAAGTCTCCAACCTCAAATTACAAACCTCTGACCTTCTTGTTGTAATTAAGTCAGAGTCGATTCTGATATGCCTACAAATGATCTAGTAAAACCTATTATTTCTCATCTAACATGTCTAGCTCATGTAATCTAGATACTCTATAATTATCTTCGTTGATCAAATGACACAAAGAAACTCTCAATGATGGTTTTACCACCTTGATAGGAAGTATCACCCCAACATCATAAACTAATGAGTAAGGGGTAGAACCTATAGGGGTGACAATTCTAGTATGATATACCCACAAGGAAGGATGTAATTTCATATGCCAATTTTGGCCATCATAATTCACAATCTTCTTGAGGATTTTGATGATAGTTTTATTTGATGCCTAATATTTGTCATTACTTCGTGGATAATATGGGGTAGAGAATTGATGTTGGATATGAAATTTCACATGAAGTTATCTTACATCCCAATTCTTGAATGGTCACCCACCATATGTAACAATCACCAAAAGAAGCTCATATCATCATATGATATAATTTAGGATGAATTTTACAATCTACTTGATTTTTGATGTATGTTATTGGGATGACGACAATCCATTTTTTGAAATATTTTGTAGTAGTGATTATGAACTTGTGACCATTGGTGGAAGTAGGATATTTTTTCCTACAAGATCAAGGCCTCATTGAGAAAAAGTTAATGGGGAAGTAATAGGTTGGAGTTCTTGTGATGGTGCATGAATTAGATCCCCATAAATTTGGCATTTGTAATATTTCTTTGCAAAATTATGAGCGTCTTGTTCCATGGTTGGCCGATACTAACTATCTATGATTTGTTTCTTTTCTAGATTCATGTCATTTAAATGAACTCCACATATACCATTGTGTACTTCATGTAAAAAGGTTTGTGCCTCTTCTGCATCTAGACACCTAAGAAGGGTTTGGTCAAAAGAACATTGATAAAGGGTGTCACCGATGATAACACATCTATAGGATTGATATATAAAGGATCAAGTTTGGTTGCTACATAGGTATGGGGGTAAAATATAGGCATTTAGGTAGCCATATATATGCTAGTACAAAGAGGAACCGAGACAAACACTTTCACACCCGAGTTCATATTGTTGAATTTGAAAAGTCAGTATGAGCAATTATTGAACCAAGAATTCAAAATATCTATACTTTGAAACATATCGAACATAGACACAATAGTATCCATAGAAATTTTTGGTTTATACTAAATCCTTATAATCTGATGGAATGCGATTGTAATGAATTTTATCTTAAAAAGATCAACCAATTCCTTATAGTGACAAGCTTTTCATCTTCGGTTTCATAGTCATCATTCACTTGATAGATAACTAATTGGGAGTTGTTAAAATTCATGATCAGATGTGATATAATAGACTATGAGTCTTATGTATATAATACTGACATATTATTACTTTTATTTAATATATAAATCTGCACTTGAGAGATCACTGTTAATTATTTTTGTGTCTTTAAGTGCAGATTTGAAATACATATAAATTTATTAACATGTCTCATGTATAGACATGTCTTTACGTAGTAGAGTCATGTCTCTACATGAGACATGCTTCTCATTCGAACCGTTTCATATTATAACTATCATAACACATATGGTAATATGGTTTCATATGATAGCTATCGCAACACATATGATAATACCATTTCATATGATAATACGGTTCCATATAATTGTCGATGCACTACAGTTTGTAACACATAACAATATATGTGTTATGATACTTATCAAGTATCGTAATACATATATTACTATGTGTTACTAATACCATTCGATATATATGATCATTGACACACACGACTATGCATAAAATCCGCGACATTATAATACTAAGTTTCAGTTGATTTAATAACATTTGATAATATATATATATATATATATATAATATCTCAATTATATATGTATATATATTATCACACACACACACACACACACATATAATAAATGAAGTTATTTAATCGATAATATTATATTATATAACATTAACAATATAATATTATTATTATATCAACTTAGTATGTACATTATAGATCTGATCGAAGCTATAACATTAACACTCCCTCTTAGCTAGGGAGGATAAATATATTACCTCAATGTAATAAGTGAGTATAAATAATAATTTTAATTTTTATATCATTTTACTGATATAATGAGTAATGGTCTTCAAGTATCAAGTCCATGATACTCACCAAGTACTCAGAGCAATGGTCTTCAAATATCAACTCACAAGATATTCACCAATTTCTCAAAATGATTATTATGAGTAATGGTCTTCAAGTATGGAATCCATGATACTCACCAAGTACTCATAGTAATGGTCTTCAAATATCAAGTCTGTGATATTCATCAAATACTCAAGATGTCTTGTATGATATGTGCACTAGTATCACATATATGATACTTATCATATAGACATAATATATCCATACAATAGAACTTGTTAGTAATTAAACAATACGTTCTAGTTCATACTGATTTATAGGATATAAACTATCATAATTTAAATATCATTCTCATGACATTTAATTACAATAGATAAGTTATTATAATATCGTCACCTTATAACAACTTCAACAACATTAAGTGAAAATCATATGGGAGTCATAACTTCCTTATGATATACACAAAGAACACATGGTTATGAAATAACTCTCATAGAAAAGAATTCTTTATTAATACAATAATAAAATTTTATTGAGATAGGTTCTCAGGATTACAATCATACCAAGTTTACCTCTAAAGTGTTCTACCTTTATTTTTGCTAGAGGTTTGGTAAGAATGTCAGCTGATTGTTCCTCTGTACTGATATACTTCAACTCAATAACATTCTTTTCCACCATATCATGAATATAATGATAAGGTATTTCAATGTGCTTGGACTTGTTGTGAAATATTGGATTTAAGGAGAGCTTTATACAACTTTGATTATCACAATGGATAATACTAGGCTTTAGTATTTCGCCAAACAAACTAAAAATAAGTTTCCTCAACCAAATTGCTTCTCGTGCTCCCATAGATGCGGCAAGTACTCTACTTCTGTGGAACTTTGAGAAACTACAGATTTTTTTCTACCAAACTAGGATATCATTGTAGAACCCAGGCTAAAACAACACCCAGAGGTACTTTTCCAATCCACTGTACTTTCGGCCCATTCTAAATCAGCTAAACCATGTAGTTGTAAATCTACATCTTTGTACCTTAATCCAAGATTTATTGTACCTTGAAGATACCTTAGTATATACTTAGCTGCTACCATATGAATTTTTTTGGGTTCACACATGAAATGACTGAGTGCATTAACTGCATAACAAATGTATGGTCTGGTATTCACTAAGTACATTAGAGACCCAATAATTTTCCTATAGAGAGTAGGATCTGTAGGTTCTGAACTTGATGCTACTTCTTTTAGTTTGAGTAGATTTGTTTCCATGGGGGTGGATATAAGCTTGCAATCCATCATTCAAAATCTCTTTAGAATGTCTAAAGTATATTTTCCTTGGTTTAGAATAATCTCATTAGCATGTTGCCAAACATCTAGGCCTAAGAAGTAATTTAGTAACCCTACGTATTTCATCTCAAATTCAGCTGCAAGATCTTCTTTACATTTAGTAATTAGATGATCTCCTATAATTAGTAAGTCATCTACATAAATAACTAAAATCAACATATCTCCTTTTTCACTTTAAAATAGAGGATTGGGTCTGCATCATTTTTAGAGAAGATAAGTTTAGATAGATAATGATCTATCCTTTCATACCATGCTCGAGGTGCTTGCTTAAGCCCATATAGTGCCTTCTTTAGTTTGCAGACATGATTTTGTTGATTCTAAATTATGAATCCTTGTGGTTGTTCTAGATATACTTCTTCCTCAATCTCACCATTTAGAAAGGCAGTCTTTACATCCATCTAGTGAATTTTCCAACCCTTGGCAGCAACAATGGAAATAACTTTTCTCACGGAGGTATATCTTGCAACTGCAGAAAATGTCTCTTTATAGTCAATTCCTTCCTTTTGGGATAACCCTCTTGCAAAAAATCTTGCTTTGTATTTATCAATACTTCCATCTGCTGCATGTTTAATTTTGAATAACCACTTGCAGGACAAACTCATTTGTTTATGGGTCTAGGTACAATATCTCAAACATCATTTTGTAATATAGAGTTATAATCTTTTTTCTTGGCATCCTTCCAAGTTTGATGTTTAAGTGCTTCTTTTGGATTTGAGGGTTCTGAATTTAGAAGTTTACTCATAAGTGCAACATAGCTAGAGAATTTATGAGGTCTTTTATTTTCCCTGGTAGTCCCATTTGGAGCAACATATTTCTCACCTTCTTCAATAGCCTTTCTAGCCCAACGAGGTCTTTTCTTTCCTACTTCATATTCATTAGTAATATCTAAAGGTTCATAATCTTCAAATTCTTGATTCTCCCTCTGAATCTCAGGAGAAGGATCTTCTAGAGAGTCATTATAGTCTTCCTTGGATCTTTTGAGTGCAGTGTCTTATTCAAATATTACATCTCTACTTAACTCAATATTCCTTTGTCTTGGAATGTAGATTCTGTAGGCTTTGGAATTTTTAGTGTATCCAACAAAAATTCCTTTCTTCGCTGAAGGTTCTAACATAGTTCTTTTCTCTTTAGGAATGTGAATGTAAACTTGACACCCAAAAGTTGTCAAGTGACTTTTAGGTTTATTACCAGTAAATACTTCTTCAGAAGTTTTATTTTCAAGGTGAGAGTGAGGACATCTATTTTGAACCTATACAACAGTGTTAGAGGCTTCAACCCAAAGATGAGTTTCTAAGTTTTGTTCATGCATCATTGCTTTTGCAGATTATATGATAGTTCTATTCTTTCTCTCTGCAACCCCATTTTGTTGTGGATTGTATGGAATCATGATCTCCCTCTTGATCCCAACATATTTACAAAATTTTTGAAATATCTCTGAAGTATATTCTTTACCATTGTCTATTCTTAATATTTTAATACTCTTACCTGATAAATTTTCTACCAGAGCCTTACATTCTTTGAATTTCATAAGAATTTCTTTTGACTCTTTACATTTTAGAAAATATATCCAAGTCTTCCTAGAGTAGTCATCTAAAAAAATAATGTAATACAAATATCCTCCAATGGAAGGAACAGACATAGGGCCACATAAATCAGAGTGAATAAGTTCTAAAACATCCTTCGTTTTACTTTCACTATGATGAAAGGTGTCTTTTAGTATTCTTTCCTAATGCACATCCTTTACAAGTTCCTGTATGTTCAGATCTTAGTTTAGGTTGTCCTATAACTATTTTCTCTAAGGAAGTTAAACCTCAAAAATGATAGTGCCCTAGTCTCCTATGCCATAAATCGCTTTCATTTGTTGTATGAATAAGTGCTTGATGAGAACGAACACATACTTTTTAAAGGGTTCCATCTCTAACTCAAATAGTGTGAGCATTCTTTATATTTGAGTTCTTTGGCCAAGCTAAGATCTTCCTATCCATGAAGGTGATTTTATGTCCCTTTTCTTCTAGTGTTGAAATGGAAACTATGTTTCTTTTTATTCCAGGTACAAATAGGACACCAGTAAGTTGTAGAGATATCACAGATTCAAGATAAATGGTGCAAGTCCCAATACCCATTACTGGATAATCGATATCATCTCCAATTGTAACTTCTTGTTTAGAAAATCCTTCTATAGAGTCTAGATTCTCTTTGAATCCGGTGATATGTCTAGAGGCCCCACTATCAACAACCCAAGTGTTACGATTGTTTGAAACTTGGTTTGATAAGACAGAGTAGAAAACAAGCTTCTCTTAATCCATATTTTCCTTTGCATCTGTAGACCTAAAATTGTCCAATGTCTGCAAGCAATGAACTTTCTTCTTAATTGATTAAATAATAATAATTATTTAATTAATTAGTGTCATTCTTCTAATTCAAATTCAAAAAATTAACATTTCCCTCCCTTCTCATAATTAAATAATTTTTAATCATTTAATTATCTAATTTTCTTCTAATAATAATTAAATAATTTTATTATTTAATTAATCAATTTCCTCCACTTGAATTAAATAATCTTTATTTTTTAATTAAGTACCTTCTTTCATTTTCCTCATTTAATTAGTTAACTAAGTATTCTATAATTAAATGAATTCTTTAATTTATTTAATAATTTGTTTTCCTCAATAAAAACAAAGTCTCCTAAAAATAAACAAATCTTTGTTTTATTTATTTATCTTAATTTTCTACAATTAAATGAATTCTTTAATTTTTTTAATTATTTGTTTTTTTTTAAAGAAAACAATTCTCTCCTAAAAATAAATAAAATCTTTATTTTATTTATTTCTCTATAATCTTCTCCAATCAAATAAGTTTTTTAAAATTTTTAAAATTTGTTTTTGGAGAAAACTTCCTCTAAAATAAATAAAATCTTTATTTTATTTATTATCTTCTCTCTTGCACATAATTAAATAATTATTTAATTATTTAATGCTAATTAAGTCTTCAATTTCATCCACTCTTCAAATAAAGCAGTATGTTTTATTTGGTTTTAAAGCAGTTTTATTGAATCTCATCCATCCAAAATAAATCTATCTTTAATCTCAATCGTCGATCAGTCTGAAATCTCTATTTAAACCCCCTTCAAAACTATTTTGAATCATCAAATTTTTTGACATCACAACTTTTAAAGGCCTAGATCATGATTTTAGAGAGCACATTTATTCTACAGGTTTTTCAAGCTAATTGTGATCAACATATTGATATTTTTATCATATTCTTGAATCTCCTAAGTAATAACCTTTGCCAACATCAACATTGAGCACCATCAAAACAACGTTTCAAAAGGAGAAGAGAGGAGCAACATAGGCTTGGATTAACTATTGGTTTGCGCATAATTGATTATTTGATTTCCAATAGATAAAGTTTCATTTATGTTGTTTGTGGAGATTTATGTTGATTATTAGTTCATTCTTTTTTTAGTTCGGTACTACTAATCCTCTATTTGAGCTTGTGCAGATTTGACCCCATACATTTTGGTAAACTCGACGTGAACTTACAGCCCGCGTGAAACTTGTTCATATCTTTCAAACCACATGAAATATTTTTATGAAATTTTTGTTGCAGGTTGGCACTGATCTAAGGAGGCCACAAACACAAATTCCAATTTTTCTGAGTTTTTTTATTTTTTTTATAAATTTTTTATTATATTTCATACAAAAACATTTTTGGGCACAAATCAAAGTTTATTTTCAAACAAATTAAAATTTTAGAAAGGTCTTGAATTATAGAGGGGGTTTATTCTCTGTGATTTTAAATTCTGTGAAATTGTTTTGCAAAAATAATAGATCTTTTAAAACTGGTTTGTTCTGATAAAATGGGTTCCTAGGGCAAAAATTAAGGAATTGTCATCTAAATTTTGTTTTGCATGTATTAATTGACATAAGAAAGCTACAGTCTAAAATTCATATTTTTGTGATTTTTTTTATGATATTTCATAAAAAAAATTCTGGACACAAATTAGCATTTCTTATCAAAAAAATTACATTTTTGGAATGGTGTTGAAATTATAGAGAGATTTTCTTCTCTGCTATTTTAATTTTCCTGAGAAATATTTTCAAAAAAAGAAAGATCTTTGAAAAGTTTTCTTTTGTGTTCTTTCTTGATTTCTGTGCAGAATTGAGCAAATGACTAATGACCAAGAAGATAATTAGACGCATCCCAGGTGCTAGATCATTGAGAGCTTCCATAAGAAGAACCACTAACTACCACACGTAACAAAGAGTCATCTTGGCAATCACAACAAAAGATCAAAGCGAAGCTTACAACAGGTATCTTGATTCTGTAAAACACTTTGTAGCTAAGTACAAGGTTACCATTAGCCTTAACGGTCTTAACAATCCTGGAGTTGCTGGATATTCTTTAATTGTTAGTTAGAATATTTTTGTACTAATCACTTTTTAACAGCTTGTGATGTGGAAACAAATCTAACAAAGCAACCTAAAATTTATTCACTTGTGTTTTTGGTGCTTAAAAAGAACATTACATGCAAACATCACAAATCTCACTTTTCCAATTTGGTGCTTAAAATTGACATGGTGGTTAAAAATTGAACCAAGGCAAACAAATCTTTCAATTTGGTACATTAAAATCAAACAAGCAAATCTTCACCTACTTTGGGCTTTAAAATTGAACACTTGTTCTTGTATAGGTGATTAGCTTAGTTCACATTTGGAATTTTGGTGTTTAATCTATTAACCTTGTGTCTTTAGTCATTGGTGCACTTGCACAAATCTGTTAGATTAAAAACCTTTATACTTTTTTTAGAAAGGCCTGTCTGGGGAATGTGCTTCTTCCTCAGAGAACGACCTTAAATTGGTAATCCTTTTGATTGGTATATAAACAAGATGTGAGCCAAAGCTCCATTTTATATCTAGCCAAGCTCAGGCGAGGTGTGTTGATGATAACCTGAATTGGGCGAATATCCCTAAGTAGCCAGCATGGTCAACTAGGCTCTTAAGTGAGTCACACACGTACAAACCAATTGGATAGACTTTACAGACCCTACTACAAATTTTTTAAATAGAGACCTACCCATTTCAGCTCCGAACAAGTACCTTATTATAGTGCAAGGGGTTGCAGAATCCCCCCCCCCAAGATCTCCAACATATGTGTTACAGGAAATTGTGGTAGTGAAAGAGATCTTCACTAGCATGGAAAAAACATGTGCACCTACGTCGTGGACCTTCATGTCCTAGTAGTGTGATGATTGTTGTGTGAGATAACAAATATCCAAGCATTAGGCCTATAATATTGTATCTTGAAGCCAAATTTGACCTAGATTAATCTGTTTGTCCTTGTTTCAAACCTGTGTTAGATTTACAAAACACATTGTCTATTGTGCTTGTTGTGTGATTAGTTTCCAAAAATGAAAACCAACATAAAAAACTGTCAAAATGAGTCCAACGTGTTCAAGTCTAGCCTATCAACATCAAACCTATTCTGCAATTAGAATCCTTGTTCCAGAAATCAAATTTTTATTAGACAGACTCACCAAATTTGAGATCTTTTTTCAGACTGTCTCCTTTTGCCACAATTGCCTGCATCTTGCTGCAATTGACAGATTTTTACCGCAATCAATCCCTTTATTGTCGCAGTCATAATCAGTGATCATTTATTGTAGTTGACCTATCACTTTTATGCAATCTGTGGAAGTTTGTCACACTTGACCAAGAGATCTAACATCTATTTTTACCTAAAACCTTGAAAATATTCCCCATCTCATGTGAAATATCAGTGTCTACATCCCAGGAAAAAAGAGATGAATATTGTGTGAATCTCTAAACATTAAAGATCATCCCTCTTTGATAGCACAATTATTGTTTAAACATTGTCAATTCAAAAGTTCAGACTAGATTATTTGATCCCGTTATCTCAAAAATTCATCAATCTATATCAACGACTTTGTCCCATCTAAGGCAATAGTTAGAATCTATATCTTACATCACCAAGTCTTTGAGATCAAGAGAAGTCAAAATCTGTCCCTAGAATTACCCTTTTCAAACATAACTCAGAATTTCCTAGAAAGTTTTTTTTTTGTTTTCTTTATATCACTTATTGTAGTTCAAAACTAAGATAACACCATGTTTCTCACCCCCTATGGAGGACCTTATACTAGGTTGAATGCTAGAACTCAACCTGATGAATCCTATGTTAACCAATTTCCCTCGTGGGAAAAAGAGCAAGATGATAACCCATTTCCCTCATACAAAGAAGAACAATAACCCAACTATTATGATGACAACAACCCTCTTGTCTATTCAGAAATTTTCCCCAAGTTGGCACATGAATAATGGAAAACTAATATCCTCATGCAACAAAAGCAAGACCTGCAAAATCAGCTAGATGATCTTCAAATTCAAAGTCAACCAAATTCTTACACTATAGAGGTCTTATATCCCTACCTTATTGACTATATGTCTCAGGTCACATCACAAGTCAATAAACGTCCTCTTATTTACCACCAATGATTTACCAAATAAACACAATTGACAACATGTCATACTTTGGACATCAATCAAACATAATTAGTAAAAACCTATTGTACCAAATGTTCAATCAATAAATAACTTACAACATGAAAATGTCAATGTGTTATCACCAACACGATTACCCAAGCAAAAAAAATTCCAATCTAGTCCTTTCTATCATTTGCATCAAAGATTGGTTGATAGAGATCAACTTATTGCTCAACAAAATCAAAATCATCTACCCATGTCTAGCAAGGGCCCATTCCAAAACAATAACATTATTGACACATCTATCTCCTATGAATAAGTTGTCCCATAAGAAGCCTCCATGTTTCCCACTAGTCCTTCATCCCCTGAATAATCACAAGAGAAATCTTTTCCATTCCTATAAAATGATATATTCAGTGATGTGACCTCTCAAGGGCTATCCACAATAGATTTCAATGTTAATCCCTTTTACAACTCAGCTATCCTAGATCCAATACCACCATATGCTCTATTCCTAGACAAGCCAACTCCAGAGAGTCCCATTCAAAATCCTTCTCCCCCATGTCAAAACATTGAACCCTTCCAAGAATCCACCATACATATTCCAATTGATACCCGATGTCAAGAGGATGATGCAAAGCATGAAGAAACAAGTCCTAAAGAAAATTCAAATAAAGACCCCAAGAATGACCAAACATGTGTAGTTTTTGACCAAGATCTTATACTTCTAGAAACTCATGAATATTCCACTATCCTTGTCCATCCTATCCAAGTTGATCCCCTTCCATCCCAAGAACATAGTTTCATTCCAAGTCTTATGGACCTTCCACCTCCTATGCCTAAGCAAGATCATGACATCCTACCCATTCTCCCAAATTATTCTATGCAATGTCACGAGAAATTCATTCTTAAAATTGAGTCAAATGATCCCCTTCCAAGTCTTATGGACCTTCCACTTCCTATTCCTAAGCAAGATCATGACATCCTTCCCATTCTTTTGAAGGATTCCATCCACAGTCAAGAGAAAATCACCCCTAAAATGGAGTTTGATGGTCCTCTTCCAAGTCAAGATCAAAGTATCCCTTCACCTACACCACAAGATCCCATCATCCCTCCAGATCCTCCTCATGATCCTACAATTCCTTCATCTCCATGTACTAATCCTCCATCTTCTCCACAAGATCCTATCCTATCAAATGATCCTGCCACTGCTCCTATTTCATCACAAGATCCTATCATTCCTCATGGTCCCCCTCATGATCCCAATACATTTATGAAATTTGTTCATGAACCCCAATACCATACATGTCAAATGAGTTCCTCTACTTCCATCCGGCCTGGTCCACTTCATGACCCTATTGCTAATTTAATATCATATCCACCTCCAAATGGACTCGTATCTTGGAGAAAGTATCCTACTGGTCAAAGAAATCATTATCAAGTCAAAGAGTTAGACCTCCAAAAAAGTATATTAAAACCCTTTCATATCAAAGATGATTCTGATGGTTATGGCCTCAGTAACAAATCTCAGTCTAAAGATGTTGGTACCCCTACAAAATCTAAATCCAAATGTATAACTTCCCCATCATTCCTTCCATCCATCTTAGGTCCATATATTCCTCCATCCACTAGTTCAAAATCGACTCCTCCTTTCCTAAATCAAGGTCAGCAAAGGCACACATCTTGGAGAACCTTCCACAAATCCAAAAGTCCTCCATACAATTCGTATCCATTGATGAATAACATTCCCCTTTTAAAAAATTTGGATGCCAAACATAAGGTCTATAAGTCAAGCAATCCACATGGAGTCAATGATCAACATCTCCACTATAATTGACATGTAAAAACAAAGAAAAATATGATCCAAAAGGAAAAAGAAATGTCTAAAAGGCCACAAAGTCCCCTTGAGAAAAAAGAAAAGTCAAAATCAATATGGGTTCCTAAATATATTATAGAAACAATGCATTTCGAGGACCCACAAGAGAATAAAAAAACAAAATCCATGTGGATTCCTAAGCAACTTCTTGAAGCACAATATCTAAAAGAAAAATCCAAGTTGGCATAAAAAATTGCTATCCCTCCATATAAATATTTCCCACCTTCCAAATCCAATTTGGGTCCTTATGTCCCAAAATTCATAACCATTCCTCCATCAAATCTAAAATCTTCTTTTCTTCCATCAAATCCAAAATCTTGTTTTCCTCCATCACTCCATCACCCCTCAAGGTGTGTGCCAGTGGTGATCTTTCCCACATATCCATCCACTCAAAATAAAGTCTTCTCACAATCCCTCCATTATCCACAACATATATTCCAGTCTTCCATCCATCCTCTTGTCCAATCCTACACGTAAACCATTACCCTATCCCACTGCATCCAATCATCCCTTTCATCTCCCTTTGCCATCACCCTACCAACGTCTTTGAGCATACCATAAAAATTTATGGTTCATTATTTCATATTTTTCAAAAGCACTATCCAAGGAAAAATATTCTTGAGTCCTTCCTCCATATCCTATCATGAGTCCATCATCTTCCAAAAGTCAAAAAAGTCAAAAAAGAAAGAAAAAGAAAAAAGAAAAAAATTGTTGCCTTGATGAAAACCTCGCAAACAGTCGTCTTGGTAACACAAAAAACAAAATCAAGAGAAATAATTTCATCTAATAGTGAAAACCTGGCAAACATGTGTCATGTGAAATCTATGGACTTCTTGCATTCCATACTTGGGGGAAGGTTTCATCCATATTTTCCTATCATATCATATCCCTTTCATTTCCTTCATTATCCTATGTCCCTCATATCCATTATCTTATCAGCATCCACATTTCCCTTTTCCCAACTTTGATCTTGACAAAGCTAGGGATCTCCCTAGAAGAATCACATATCTTACCTACTTCATGTTGTCCACATCCCTTATCTTGTACACATCCCTTTGATCCATATCCCTTATCCTATCCCCATCCCATTGGTCCATACCCCTTATTTTGTTCACATCCCTTTGGTCCATATTGAAAATCCCTCTCTTGGTCTTGATAGAAAATAAGAATAAACAATTTCAAAACATGTTTTCAACACTCTCTTGACGTGTCCACTCCTATAAACCACATGCAAATCAATGTATTGTTTCGTTACCCTATCTTGTTATATCCAATCCATAAGCTTGGCAAAAACATGCTACCCCATCCCGTGGATAGTCCTTGGAATCCAAACAACATCAAGACATACTCAGAGACCTTTGGCCTTCATCCATCTACTAGTCCATCCATCAATCCATAATTTTTTGGCCTTGCTAGACACTGGGGGTAGTCTTAAAGTCTTGAAAAAATCCTAAAAAGAGAAAAAGTCATCAAAAATCCCTAAAAAGTCTTTAAAAGTCATCAAAAAATCCAAAAACATCAGAAAATGTCCTAAAGAAACCAACCAACAAAATAAAAAAAATAAAAAATCCTGTAGTAAAATCGTCTTTGTTATGACAAGCAAAAGATGATCAACAATCAATCAAAGATCAAAATAATAAGCTTCGTAAATCGGCAATGGACTCACATGACCTATCTTTATCAGCAATCAAATCTTTCATCATTTGATAAAAAAACCAATCAAATCAAATCAATCAATTGTCTTATACAATGATGGATACACTCGACACCATACAAATCAGTCTTATATGGGTAGTCCATTCCTGAAAGGTCAGGCACATCCAATCAAAAATCAAAACCAATCCAATCAAGGAATAATTTGGTTGTTGACTAGGTCAGTCATGTCATTCTATTGTTAATTTATCTTTCACGATTGTGTTCTTATGCTCCTCAAGGATACTACTAAGTGCTGAGAGTGGCTATGAGGGATCATAATCCTATTTTCTTTGTTTGTTGTTTGTGGAGTGTTTCAATTCGATTCTGGGGTAAGGATGATTCAGGGTAAATGTGATAGGTGCTTTCATGCATCTAGAAGCAACGCAATTCCATGATATGACCAAATCCATAGAAAATAATTGAACATTCCTTGTTTGTTATCTACTTATTGTTATTAGAGATAGTAGCGGTATCCAGATGGTCAATATCTAGGTGCATATGTATCTATTTATTTTCAAATAGGGTGCAATGATGAATAAACATTGAAACAAAAGTTGGCAAAGACTTGGTTACATCAATCATGTTGATCACAATGAACTTCTTTTTCTTAGTAATCTCTTACTAACTTTGTTCTAACTAACACATGCACGCACTCAGATACATTGTGCATTTTAGGTTTGTATTCATTTATTGCATAAGAAAAAATAAAAAAATGTGCATAAATCATACATGGTAGATCATATAATTAGTGCATCCATCATCAATAACATCATGACCAACATAGGAATGTATACATCTATTGAAGACAATTATTTAATTGTGTATTGTCATTGATGTTACACATGTATTTACACTTATATAATGATGTTACACAAATGTCTACATTCAGACTGACGATAGTTGGTGAATGGAAAGAGTTTTTAAGTATTGACTTAGATCAGTCAGGTATTGAAAATGTTCAGTGTTGACCGAGTCACTCGGGCATTTCAGTCATGGTCGGGCATTAAAGAAACTCAGTGTTAACCGAGTTGATTATTCAATGTCAGCCAACTAACAATGGTTTACATTCTATAATTAACAGGTTATAAGAGGTCGACTGAATTGTGATTTTTTACTTATTTAGAAGTATATTCAAGTTGACTTGACAGGGCTTATCATATATATGAAAGGTCAAGTTTGGATTGAACAAGTGAGTGTGTGAAAAGTTGAAGAGAAGAAAAAGTGTGGAATTCTATGATATGAAGAGTGAAGGAAAAATCAGATGGGATTTTGATTGAGTATAGAACACTCAGAGATGCAATAGAATATTTGATCAACAAGGATCCAATTATAATTAGACCAGAGATCTAAATAAGCAAAGATATTTTCTTACACATACAGGTCAATTCATTGTTACTTTCTAACAATTGTAGCAGTGATCTCAAATCTCTTAATAGAGTAGACTTAACAGTCATTTTGTAAATCATCTCACAAGGTAGCATTTCTATATTGAAGTGTTGAAGACCTCTAACAAGGCCACTCCTCACAGGGTGATTTAAATCCTCTAACAGGGTCACACCTAATAGTGTGTTTTGTAACCTTTATCGGGGTTGGCTCCTAACAAGGCTCACTTCAGAAGAGTGAAAATTGGTAACTAGTTACATTGGTGATTTTTCCCATATTGGGTTTCCATGTTAAATCTTGGTGTCACCTATGTATATGTTATTTATTTCATGCTTTATGTTTCTGCACTTAATCACTAAAGTATAATTGCATTGGATATCATAAAGATTTCTTTACACCCAAGTTACAGAAGAATATCTAAACTAACCAAGTAACAATGTTATATTGTTTAAGACATATAAGGGACAAGGGATTTATTTTGAAGTAACTAATTCACCCCTCCCCTCTTAGTTACTTATCTCATTCCCAACAAATTGTATCAGAGCTTCTAGTGCTTTCAGAGAAGGTTTCAAGGCCTAAGCTAAAGATCAGAGATGTATTATAGAAGGGAGATCCCAAAGCTAAACAATGACAACTTCCTTGCGTGGCAAGAGCTGATGAAACTACATATATCTACTATTGGAGATGCTAGTTTGCAATTTTTGGACAAAAAATATGTGGAACCAACAACAACTATGACTATGGAACAGATGATGGAATGAAAGCTTCATAACATAATGATGATTGATATACCTTCTTCACTCAGCTACTTGGAATTTGATGAAGTCAAGGACTGCCTTACAACCTATGATATGTGGGGGAAATTACAGGACATTCATGGAGGAGATGCAAATGTAAAGAGAGCCAAAGCAAAAAGTCTTAGAGGATAATTTCAGCAGATGAAAATGAAAGAAGGAGAAGACACTACAAGATACAGTGAAATAATCAAGAAGATTGTGAGTGCCATCAAAGCTGCAGGAGGAATAATTGAAGATACAATAGTGGTCAGCAAGGTATTAAGAACTTTACTTCCTATCTATTCTATTAGAGTTTTAGCTATTCAGGAGATGAGGTACAATAAGGATATAACTCTGGATACATTAATTGGAAGGCTTACTATTGGAATAGTCCCAAGGGATAACTGAGAGGGGGGGGGGTGAATTAGTTATCAACTAGTTTAATTCCTTTTCTCCAATTAAGTACAGAATGTAATTAAGCATATGCACAATAAGATAACACAGAATACAACACCACAAATTGATTACGGGGAAACCAAAATAGGTAAAAACCTCGGTGGGAATTAACACCCACAAAGAACTGTACTTGAGTATAATAATCCCTGTTAGAAGATCTTACAACCCTATTAGGAGTTGTTCTTTACAATGTAATAAGTATAGTGACCTAGTTAAGGGTCTGACCCTGTTAGGAGTCTTTTACAAATAACCCTGTTAGGGGTGAGGAATCACTGTCCAAAAGCTCACTACTAAAATGATGAAGGCTACAACCTTCGGTAAAACAAATATACACTATATTTGATAATGAATTGTTTGAGTAGACCTGTTGTCTTGATCAGTTCCAATGTATTGTATTCTTTCTCTACTTCTTCACATAGATCTTTTATTGATGAATGAAATGGATAACTGTCCCAAAACAATCAATGTTATGTTCTATTCTTGTTCTGTCTCTTTTCTTATCATTCACACTTAGCATTTACAAAATGAACTTCTATATGTATATTCTCCAAAAGATATGATCTTTGTCAGCTTTAAGAATCCCTTCAATGCTTCTCTTGTCGGACAATCCAAGCACGCAACATAATTAGAACCATGCAACTCAAAATGAATAGATGCACCGCTTCACATAGTCGGCTCCACCAAAATGACCAAAACATCATGCTTCAGATGAAACACGATTAGAACCTTTAGATAATTATATTTTACTCATAACTAAACATGAATCTGAACACACATATCCCATAGATAGGCGCAACTGAATAATTAATGAGATTACTATTGGCTTCTTGAAAATAGTCTTCTGAAACTGTGGCTGGTAAATAGAGTGACATAACTCAACTGTTACTGAACTTCTGAATCTACGTGAATGTACATGGTATAGTAACTATGTCTAAAATGTAAAAACAACTGTGCAATGATTCTATATATCCATACTAAAAAGTGAATATAGTTCACTACTGTATACTATATGTTGTCATCAATGACAAACATACAGTCAACTATTTGCATAGAAGAAAATCTCCAACACTTACAACTTTTGAGTTGGACAAATTTGACAATTATTCTCCTAGCTCTAGCAATCTTGAGTCTGCATTCAAAGCTAAATTAAACCTTGGTAAGAAGGATAGATACTCAAAAGGAAAGAAGATTGAAAGTGATGGTGATGATGAATCTAATGATGAAGATCAAGATATCATTGAAGCATTACATGCAAGGAGAGCTGCCAAAGGAAAATACAAAGGTAAAATGCCATTGATTTGTTTCTTATGCAATGAGGTTGGTCACATTGTTGCCATGTGTTCAAACAAAGAAGACAAAGATGAGAAAAAGTTCAATAAGTAAAAAGGAAAGAAAGATTTCCAGAACTATAAGAGTTATAAGGACAAAGGTAAGAAGTCTTGTTATATTGCTAAAGATTCTGATAGTGTTGAAGAAGAAGATGAAATGGTTTATATTGCAATTAAGGATGAGTCAAACTAAGAAGATGAAAAGACAACACTTTTCTCATATATCAGTAAAAATGACACATGGATAATTAATATTGGTTTTTCTCATCACATGACTAGTGATAAGACAAAATTTGAACATCTTGAGAACTATGATGGTGGGAGTGTCAGTTTTGGGAATGATGAACCCTGCTATGTGAAAGGAAAAAGGTTGCATTACTCTGACAAAAGGAATCAAATGTGATAATGCTTATTGGGTTGAAGGACTAAGGAGAAATCTACTAAGTGTAGCACAACTGAAAAACATTGGCTTCAAGGTAGAATTCATGAATGGTAAGGCCAAGCTCCTAGATGGTAAATGGAACCTAGTTGGAACTGGCAGACAAACAAAAGGTAATCTATTCTATCTTGATCTCACTAAAAGTTTATGCTTCATTGCACAAGTAGAAGAAAGTTGGCTATGGCATAAAAGGTTGTGTCATGTAATTTTTGATAATCTGGTAAGCATAAGCAAGAACAAGAGAGTTCAAGGTATTCCTATTTTGAAGAAACCCGAGTTAGCAATATGCAAACAATGTCAAATCGAAAAGATGAGCAAGACAAGTTTCAAGAGAAAGAATTACAATACTGATGAAATATTGGAATTGGTACATACTAACCTTTGTGGACCAATTGGATCAACAAGCTATACTGGAGAAAATAATTTTATTCTATTTGTTGATGATCATTCTAGAATGATGACTGTCATGTTTCTCAGAGAAAAATCAAAAGATTTTTAGAAATTGAAATGGTATCTTGCAAGAGTTGAAAAAGAAACAGGAAAGAAACTAAAATGTCTAAGATCTGACAAAGGAGGAGAATTCATTTCTAATGAGTTCAATGAATTTTGTAATGAAAGAGGAATCAAAAGATAGGTATCTTCCCCTGGTACACCAGAACAAAATGGAATAGCAGAAAGAAGAAATAGATCCATTATGGATTGTGCCAGAACCCTAATGATTGAAAATAATATTGCTGCCAAATACTGGAAGGAGGCCATTAGCACTACAATGTTCACCTTGAACCGAGTTCAAATGAATAAAGGTAGTAACCAGACACCTTTTGAATTATGGTATGGCTATAAACCTAGTGTTCATTATTTCAAAGTATTTGGAAGTAAATTAACATCTTGAAGGAAGCAAGAAATGGAAAAATTAATGCAAAAAGTGATGAAGGAATATTCCTAGGTTACTCATGTAAAAGTAAAGCATACAAATGTCTGAATATTACTACTCATAAAGTCATAGAAAGTGTACATGTCAAGATTGATGAGTTTGCAGAAAGATGTGAAGAGGAGAGCAGTAAAGAGCCTGAAGACTACAGGAAATTTGTGTATCATGAACCTGATACTATGCCTATGACTCGATCAATGGTGATTGGACAAAAGAAATGTCAACCACTGAATATACTAACACAAATTGAGTTGCAGACTGTGCAACCCGGGTTGTTGGTAGAAGAGACCGAGTCACAGATAGAGGGAACCCAGTCTTAGATAGAGGGATGATGGGGAGGTCACCTTACTCTCTGAGACTCCTACTCTTTTCTAGGAATCTCACCAGGAATCCTATTCAATTCAGGACTCTCTAGACTCACCCTTGAGTCTCTTAGGGCTGCTCTCAGACCCTAA
>MU226104.1:4320837-4336527 GCA_018584345.1 Thuja plicata
AAACAAGAATAAAAATACATGATGGGTACCTTTTGACAGTCACATTCCATACGCCTGATCATGAGAGTCAAAAGGTATCCATTAAACTGAAAAGAACTCAGAATACTACTCTACTGAAGTTTGTACATAGCAGAAAATCTACAGAACACACAGAACACTCTTCTTTATTGAAAACTACAAATTACAATGTAATCTCAAATCTACTGTGCTAGCCTATTCAATCCCTAGGTTCTTCAAAAACCATGACACAATGGTTCTTTTCTCCCTTTTTATCCTCGGCCTATCCTTGGGCTGTAACCGTCTTTAGGTTACCCATCTGCCTGAGGAATCTCAACTGCCTCAGCTCTTCGTCTTCCTTCTGTAACTGTCATCACCATCTTTCTCTGCATGGTCGATGACGTGGACGACATTCTTCTCTGTGGCATTGTTTTTGGCATTTTCTAACTTTTCAAATCTTTCTCCTTCTGACACGTCAGCACGCTTTATCATTTGAGTCACATATAGAGGAACCTGAGTCACAGATAGTGGAACCTGAGCATCAGACAGAAGAATGAGAAAGATTGTTTGAGAATGATAGACCTAGTGGTTCAAGTCTAGAATCAAGACTGAAGGATCCAGTACTTTCTAAGTATGTTAGAAGGCATCATGTTGCTGAGAAAATAATTGGAGATCAGATAGAAGGTGTAATGACAAGGAACAAAATCAAAGGTACATGTTTACTAATTGAATTTGAACCTAGAACTGTTAAAGATGCATTGAATGATGAAAGTTGGATAGATGCAATGAATGAAGAAATTGAGTAGATTGAGAAGAACAAAACTTGGACTCTTGTGCCTAGGCTAAAGGACAAGAATGTGATTGGAACCAAGTGGGTTTTTAGAAATAAGATAAATGAAAATGGTGAAGTTTCTAGAAACAAGGCCACACTAGTTTGTAAAGGATATGCTCAAGAAGAGGGTATTGATTATGGAGAAAATTTTTCTCCTATTGCAAGACTTGAAGAAGTCAGATCTCTTCTGGCATATGCTGCACATAAAGTATACACAGTATATCAAATGGATGTGAAATCTACATTTCTGAATGGAATCCTAGAAGAAGAAGTCTACATTGAGCAACCTGAAGGATTTGTTGATCCTAGCAGAAGGAATATGGTTTGCAAGTTGCACAAAGCATTGTATAGATTGAAGCAAGCGCCCAGATCCTGGTATGAAAGACTGCATGGTTACCTAGTAAATATTGGATTTTAGAGAAGCAATGATAACAATAGCTTGTACATCAAAGAAGGACCATAGAACAAAATATTGTTAGCAGAGATATTTGTTGATGACATATTATTCACTGGATATGATATCTTATGAAAAGCATTCTCTGTAGCTATGAGTAAATAATTTGAGATGTCTATGTTTGGTGAGATAAAATTCTTTGTTGAATTACAAGTTCATCAAATGAAGGATGGTATCTACATTACTCAATCAAAATATATCAAGGAGATACTCAATAAATTTGGAATGGAAGATTCCAAACCTATTGGAACATCCATGTGTATTGGACAAAAAATGTCTTAGGATGATGATTCAAAGGAGGTAGATCAGACCAACTACAGATCCATGATTGGAAAATTGCAATATGTTGTTCACACCAGACCTGGTATTGCATTATCAATTGGTATTGTTGCAAGATTTTAAGCTAATCCCAAAGACAATCACCTAATGGCAGTCAAAAGAATTTTGAGATATCTAAAGGGTACTGAAGACTATGGTTTATGGTATAAGAAAGGTGGGAAATTTGACTTGAAGACATTCACTGATGTTGATTGGGCTGGAAGTGTTGATGACAGGAAAAGCACCAGTGGTGGAGCTTTCTTTCTTTGAAAGAGGTTAGTATCTTGGACTAGCAAGAAACAAAATTGTATCTCTCAGTCTACAACAGAGGTAGAATATGTTGATGCAATAGTGAACTGTTCAAACATCATCAAGTAGTTGTTTTCAGGAATGAAGGAAGAAGTAAAAGAACCAATTATTATCTACTATGACAACACCAGTGCCAGTAACATTTCAAAGAACCTTGTGATGCACACCAAAAACAAGAATATAGAAATAAAGTATCATTTCTTGAGGGAATTGGTATAGAATAAAGAAGTAAGGTTTGAATATGTGAGTACTAAAGAACAAGTTACATACTAATTCACCAAACCTTTACCTAAGGATACATTTTTGTATCTTAGAGGAAAGCTAGGGGTGCTTCCCCTAATTGAAGCTCACTAAAATGTAGTTTAGTGATGCATCAACCCAAGCCACAATGAAGACCTATCAGTTGATGCAGGTACATTAGAGCCCATTGTAGATGAATTAGTACATTCAAGTACATCACAACTTCAAAGAGAAATAGTATTGACTATTGGTATTGATATTTAGTATTTGTGGAGATGGAGTCTTTGGCATCTGTTGACAAAGAGGGGGAGTTTGATATAATAAAAAAGAAATTAATCAAGAAATACAGTTTGATGTCAGAGGGAGAAATTTTATCAAGAGACAGAGTTTGATGAAAGAGGGAGTTTTTGGATGAGAATCAGAATGAAGCTAGAGACATTAAAGAAAGTTTTCTGTTGCTCTACAATTCTTTTTATTATGACATGTTGTGTTACCATCAATGCCAAAGAGGGAGATTGTTGAAGACAATTGTTCAATTATGTATTGTCATTGATATTATACATGTATTTATACTTATGTAATGATGTTACACAAATGTGTACATTCAGATTGATCATAGTTGGTAAATGGAAAGAGTTTTTTAGTGTTGAATGAGATCATTCGGGTATTAAAGATGTTCAGTGTTGATTGAGTCACTCAGGCATTTCAGTCATGGTCGGGCATTAAAGAAACTTAGTGTTAACCAAGTTGATTATTCAGTGTCAGCTGCCTAACAGTGGTTTACATTATATAATTAATTGGTTATATGAGGCCGATTGAATTATGATTTATTACTTATTTATAAGTATATTCAAGCCGACTTGACATGGCTTATCATATATATAAAAGGTCAATTTTTGATTGAATGAGTGAGTGTGTGAAAAGTTGAAGAGAAGAAGAAGTGTGAAATTCTGTGATATGAAGAGTGAAGGAAAAATAAGATTAGATTCTGATTGAGTATAGAACACTCAGAGCTGCAATAGAATATTTGATCAACAAGGATCCAGTTATAATCAGAACACAGATCTGAATTAGCAAAGATAGTTTCTTACACATACAGGTCAATTTAGTTTTACTTTCTAACAATTGTAGCAGTGATCTCAAATCTCTTAATAGAGTAGAATTAACATTCCTTTTGTAAATCTTCTCACAAGGTAGAATTTCTATGTTGAAGTGTTGAAGACCTCTAACAAGGCCAC
Organism: Thuja plicata; assembly: GCA_018584345.1. Lineage (NCBI taxonomy): Eukaryota > Viridiplantae > Streptophyta > Pinopsida > Cupressales > Cupressaceae > Thuja > Thuja plicata. The sequence continues at coordinate 4,324,226 of MU226104.1, forward strand.
TCCTCATAGGGTGATTTAAATCCTCTAACAGGGTCACACCTAACAGTGTGTTTTGTATCCTTTAACAGGGTTGGTTCCTAACTGAAGGCATTATATTTTTCCATTAGTATACACAAGGAAAAATATGATCTGCACCATCGGTTTACTCTACACCGAAAAATAGGGCACAACACTACCCGACGCCAAGGTTACCTAACAAATATTGTTAAGTGTTATCCGATGACGAAAAAGGTAAATGGAACCCAACGAGTAACAACAGTGCAACCAAATGAAACAACAAAGAGAGGAACCTGACAGACAAAGGGAACCCAAAAAATAGTTCAACAAAGGAAGGCCAAAAGACTTCAAGCTCAACCCGACGACCAAGAACCGACAGTCAGTTACATCCCACAAAAAGTGGATCTGACCTTCCACATCAGATAAATCACTGAAGTTGTATTTATAGCTTCTTGATTTACTTTTAAATCCATTATGTGCAAAGGAAGCAATGTATTTAATATTGTTTTAATTAGTTTTACTAATTTAAAAGATGCAAACTAAAGATCAAGGTCAAGTTGTAAACCTTGGATCTAAGAGTTAACATTGTAATGCGTGATTCTAGAATAGGTCAAAGAATTGTATAAATAGATGCTCAACCTATTGTAAATAGAAGTTCTTCAATAAAGATAGTAGCCATAGAGATCATCTAGAGACCATACAAGAGAATTCATGCAGAAGGACAGAAAATAATCAAATCAATTTCAAGAACAAGAACACAGGCTACCGACGAGCAAAGAAAAGGTATTCATCAATCACTTAAGGTGATATTATTATTTTGAGAGCTTTAATGGATCTGTAATTAGAAATTATAGATTGCATACAATCAGGTCAACATTTGTACTCATTCTAAAAAGTGTAGTACACTAATGAAATCCTTTCAATAAAGGTGGGCTTAACCATCCTATTATAAATCTCATAACTGAGTGCATACTTAAACCAGTGTTGCTAAAGCTCTTAACATATTAGAGCTTAATAGGTCTCAACCTTAATACTCCTAACAGGTTAGATCATCAGAAGTGATCAAATTGTAAGCCTTAAATGGCTCCCTTCCATTCTGAAGATAGTGAAGTTTTGTGGGTGCCATCCCCACCGCAGTTTTTACTTCCTAACAGGAGTTTTCAGCAATACCATATCTTGTGTTATGTGTTAATTACTTTCATGAATGTTTCTATGAATGTTGCAAAATATTAAAGATTATACGTGAATAATACATGCATAAGAAAGAACAATAGTAATGGTCGGTAATGCAGTAATGAATGATTACTAATGATGAATGGTGAAAAGAGTTAAAAGTTGTAGAGGTACTAATTCACCCCTCCCCTCTCAGTACTACTTCCCATTAATTCCAACAATTGGTATTAGAGCTGAGTCTCTTCTTGGAAAGCTTAAAGGTTTAAGAGTAAAGATCATACAATGGAGAAGTACAAACTTGATAAGAATATTGAGAACAAAAAGATTGAGATACAGATGTTCTTTGAAAAGTATAAAGAAGCTAGAATCAAGATGAGAGAGCTGTTGGATGAGAGGAAAGGTATGGCTACCCGAAGTAATGAAAAATATTATCAAGAAGAAGAGATTCTAGATTTCTTTGAATCCTCAGGATCAAATGCAAGTAATACATCAGATACATCAGAACACAACATCATGAATCTAAAGGAGATCAATCAACATCTGACATAGCAAATAAAGATGCTGCAAATTGGTCAAGAGAGCCAGATGGTAAGAATGATTGATGTGATGAGTTCTGCTAGACAAGCTGAAACAGAAAGAACACTTGCGATTGATAACAGAAGGAAGATTATAGAAAAAATATAAGAAAAGGAATTAGAAATTCAAAGACATGATAAGCATCACCATGATCTCACAAATCAGATTATTCTTATGAGTCAAGAAGCAAACAGAATAAATGTGGAACTCATTGAGAGAATACAGATTATCCGTAAACTAAGAGAAGAGAATGAAAAGCTAAAGAATGAGGTTATAATTGAGCAACAACATAATGATATTATCAGAAAGGGTGAAGAGAGAAATAAAAGAATGGATGAATTTCTTGAAGGACAACAAAGAGTCAACAACAACAACGGTATAGGGTTTACCGATAATGGAGAATCATCCAATCAAGAAAATTCAAAGAATGTTTATGAAAATCCAAGACCAAGAACGCTAACATGCAAGCACTGTGGAAAGCAAGGGCACACATCAACTGTATGTCAAGGTAAAATGAAAGGCATTCCCAAATCTACATCTACATTCATAGGATTCTGTTATAAATGTAACAAGAAAGGACATAAGGCTTATGAATGCAAGACTAAGATATAACAGCCAAAGAAGGAAACCTACATAGAAAAATACTGTCCTACATGAAAGATGAATGGGAACACATCTGAAGAATGTTGGAAAAAGAAAAGGCAAGCATGGAAGCCTAAAGTTCAAGAAATTCCTTATCAACCAAAGAGAATAGGTAATCAAAATACATGGGATTACAATACATGGACAAACTGTACAACATGTGGTAGATATGGTCACATTGCTGCAAACTACATGAGAGCATGGAACAAAAGGTCTAGAGGCTGGTCAAACCCCAAAATGACATGCTTACACTATCATAAAGTTGGTCACCTCAAGAAAGATTGCAAAGACCAATTTACAGAGACACGCACATATCCCAATGGAAACACCATTGAAGATATCCGGAGGGCTAGAGACAAAATGTGGATAAAATCTTCAAGCAATGATGAAGTTGGGCCAAGAAATGAAAATGGTGATACCCCATCCAATGGATCCAGTGACATCACCACCCCCACTTAAGCTAAACCAGTAAGTATGGAACTTCATTACACCAATTCATATTTTTGCATCAGTTCCATTATACAATTGATAGATAGTCAAAATATGCATAATAAAGATGTATATTATGTTACTTGTTCTTATTCTAAGAAAACAACCCCGCTGGTATACACATACCAAAAATCATCGGTGAACATAATTGATAAGCTGTCTACACTTACCAAAAATTGTCGGTCAACACATAAAATGGTTAAGTTACCAATGTAACCCAACACCCGTTGGTAAGAAAGCAAATTCATAGAGTTGTCACAAAAGAATACCGATATCCGTTGGTAAAAGAAATATTGGTAATAGCTATCCTGAGCATCTTCAACATCACCGATGATGATTGTGAAAGTCTTCTCAAAGGACTACGTCTTTATGACCCAATGAGTCATTGAAGTGTTTGTTGCCGACTTAGGAAAAAAGCCTATAAATAGTTGATGGAAGCACTTCATTTTGCACCCACGATTTGAAGAGAAAGAAGAGCAAAAAATAGAGCGATTGAAGAGAAGAAATAGAAGCATCCTCGACTCAATTCAACACACAGCAACCAGGTCATTAACCACTATCACGGATTGAAGTAAGTACTGATGGAACAAAAAGCACTTTGTTATTATTTTCAAGAAAACCTAATTTCAAGAAAGCCCTAAAACTTGAAAAACAATGGAAACCACCTCTAGAACCGCTAAGATCAAGAGTGATAAATAGAATGTGGTTAAGTTGATTAAGAATAGCACTTATATAGAGCCCAAATACAAGATATTCCTAGGGATTGCATCGAAACCCAATGAAACCAGAGTGTTTTCAAAAATTGCACCTAGGGTTTTTCTCATAGAAGACGTTAGGTCTTACATTCACTGCAAAATTACTGAGATAGGTGACCTTGAGATGGATAAAGCTTATATGAAGCTCTATGATGCCGAAGAAAACTTGAAGGAAGAACACAAAAACTTGGAAGTCAAAGGGTTAACTACTGCCCTACATTTCCCAATGGAATTCAAGACTGACTGGATCAGGTTGGTACTTAGCAGATTGCACGACCATAAGTTGTGGTTGGATAAACCCAAACAAATCACAAAGGATGTACTTCATTCTATCACTAGTTATCTAATAATCGACAAGCCTAGGGCACACAAGGATCCCTCCAGGAAAGAAGTTGAAAAAATCACGAAAGATGAATGAGACAACAAAGGTCTAAAGGTAAACACCATCACCGACGAAGAACTGAAATTCAGTGCATGTGTAATTGGGTATAATATTTTTCAAGCAAGAAGATTGAACAACATATTTGCAACATCAGTAAGCACAACTTACAAGATAGTGACCAAAGTAATTCAGATGGATCTCTGTGAGATGCTGTTAAAATAACTTGATGAGAACATGATCACAATGAGGTCTACAAAGACCAACACTTGTAAGTTTGGCTCACTTATCATGTGTATCTTTTTCTATTTTCAAAAATACTTTCCTTTAGTAGGAAAATTAAAATGGGACACTACCAAACTAGTAACACAATAGATTAGTGAACTGATTAAGTCACTAGGGGACAATTTTGAATCTGTTATGTCTGCATACTTCCTTGAATTCAAGGAAAAGATGATGGAAAGAACAAGGATTCCTGAACAACTTGTTGAAAAACATAAGGATGAAATATGCTTTATGGTGGATACTGATTTTACTCATATCAAACTGGTTGTACCAAGAACATCTTGGTTAGCACCATTAGATTATGAAATAAATATTGATCAAGCTACAAGTGCAATTGATGCACTAATAAATGAGCATGTTGACAACAAACAACCTAGGTTTGGAACCTATGAAGAGGCCAGATCAAAGATAAAATGAGTCCTAGAAATCAAGAAAACTGTCAATAAGAAAGATAAGATGGTTAAGAATCTCAAAAAGATTCTATTGGTCACTGAGGAAGAACATGAACAACCAGAGGAAATTGATGAACAGGGCACCATTGGTGAGGGACAAGAAGAACATAAATTAGATTCTGAGAAAATTGAATCTAATACATCTCCACCTCCACCTCCACCTCCAACAAAGAAGTAGAGAATAAGAAGTCAAACTACTAAAATTGACACTACCCCTCTTAAGAAAGGTCAAGTAAGGACCTATAAGACAAAGAAACCAGCAAAGAAAACCAAGCAACAAACTGTAAAAACAACACCTCCAAAGAAGAGGAAAAGGTTGGTTAGGACAAAGGCTGACATAGAGGATACTAAAGATGATGATCCTGATGTAGTAAAGAAGAATTATAGGAATCAAACTGTTGATGAAGCCGCTAAATCTATTGCAAAATCTAGCACCATGTCTGATAAGAAAATCAAACAATGGGATACACTAAACCCAAAGGACCAAAATAAGATACAAGAGGCAATTATAAAGTCAATGATCAAGTACAAATATGCACCAGCTGAATTTGTCAATAAACTACCTAAAGATCTGGGTAACAGGATATAGAAACAATGGTCATATGCTCTTCAGATCGAGAGATAAACAAGGGAGAGGGTACTAGTAACACTAATGCCTCCTAAATATAAAATTGAAGAAATCAAAGAAATATTGAAGAAGCATTCAAGTAAATTTGTAGCCAAGATAAGGGCATACAAAGTACTAGAAAACAAGTTTATAGAGCTGGACAAAATGACTAAAAAAAAATAGAGACAACTCCTGGATCTACCGAAAGAGTCAACAAGTGGTGGGAATTAATTAGTTCTCACCAACACACCTCATAGAGAGGAGGAAACAGACAATGCAATTCCTCAACACATTTCTCTAGACAATACAAGTGACAATGAGCCCATAAACTTAGACAAAGTCATGGATGATCTTGACATCCAAGATATCACCAACTATGACTCTGATAAAGATCCATAGAAGAAAGGTGAATTAATATTCATTACACTTAAGGATCAGGGACAACAACAAGATTTGAAAACATCAAATGATAAAGATATGAATGTTGCTGATAAAACATGGTAGGATACATCAGTCATGGACTTAACTGAACCTGACCCTGCAGAGGAAATACAAAAAGATGAGGATGTCAATGCTCAAAAAGACCAAACCGACCAGCAAGACACCACCATAAACATACCCTGGAAGTCACTACTCAAAGTAATATGCCTATATTAATGAAGGAAATCAATATTTTAGAGGGTAATGATAGATCTGTAGCAAAGGACACAAGCACACCCGAGGACAAGGGTGATGCTGAAGAAAAAGACACCACAAATAATACAAAGGATACAACTACAAAAAAGGCTACAACTGATGATCAGAAAGATACATCTACTGATCAAAATAAAGAAGAAAAATAAAAGGTAGTGGAGGACAAGCAGAAAGAAAAAGGTGAAGAAGCAAAACAAGATGAGCAAGAGAAGAAAATAGAAGAAAAATCTGCAGAGACACCCAAGGTTAATGAAGAGACATCTTCATAAAACCAATAGGTACCACCTGAGAAGAAGACACAAGAAGCATATTCCAAAAATCCTTCACCAAGCACTTCAGAGAGAACAAATGAACTAGCTATGATAGTTCATACATTTGCATCTCCACAAATATCAAAGAAGAAGAAGAGCAAACATAAGAATCTAGTAATTCTGGATGAAATAATTGAGATTCCAATTTTTGATCCAAGGACATTAGATCCAACTTAATTGACAAAGTATGAAAGAATATGTGAGAGAAAAGCAATACAAGACAAAATCCAGAGAGTCGCAAAGGAGGCAAAGGTACTAGAAGTGGCAAGAGGTATACTTCAATAGATTGTACCTGATGTAGATATTAATAAAAAATCTCCAATGCTAGATCAACTGGTGGTACTCATAGATGCAATAACATCTCAGAACATTAATGCTGAGAGGGTCATGGTAGAGAGACTTGAACAAAAGTATGAGTTCAAGCTAGCTGAGAAGATAAGCCAAGAAGTGGCATTGAAAAAGGTAAAGCTATCTGAATTGGTAAGCACACTTGATCCAATTATCTCAGAAGCTATTACCTTAATGCAAAAATTGTGTACATTGGATCAACTCACTCAGGAGTATACTGACCAGATAGCACAAATTGATGCTGATCTTAAGTCAAGTGCACAAAGTCTCACCAATAATGAAGAAGCAATTAAATTGCACAATGAGAAAATCAAATAGGCTCAGAAATTGAGACAAGACATACAAATTGCAGAGACAAAGTACAAAGATGAGGTAAATGAGCTCCAAGCTCAGCTCTTATCGACACTTTCACTCCTACAAAAAGATGTGACAGAGGCAAATGCATTAATTGCCACCCCTAAAATGTCTGTCCTAGACATCATTTATGATATGCATGCAAGGCTAGATATACAACACATAGCACTAGAAAAACTCAAAGAAAAATGGGAGAAAATGCTCAAAGATATCAAGACAACCCATTCCCATGTATACTTGACACATTGTAAGTTGCACATCTTTGTCGCACTTTTGGCATATTATAAGTTGTACATTTTTGTCATAAGTATCAAAGAAAGGGGGAAATTGATATGTTCACTCACCTCAGTAAAAAGTGGGAAATAATATGTATAGTAAAAGAAAGGGGAAATAAAAGGAGGAAACAATATGTAAATAGAGAGCAATGAGCCGAGAATGTATAGTATATATGTACATATACTTATACTATACCGATGCATATAGTTAGGGGGAGTCATACAATGACAAGGATATAAACATGGTGTACATACTAAACACTTTAGTATTATGCACATATCAGTTTTTGATACTAATGTCAAAGGGGGAGATTGAAGGCATTATATTTTTCCATTAGTATACACAAGGAAAAACATGATCTGCACCATCAGTTTACTCTACACCGAGAGACAGGGCACAACACTACCCGACGCCAAGGTTACCTGACAAACACTATTCAGTGTTATCTGATGACAAAAAAAGTAAATGGAACCCGATGAGTAACAACAGTGCAAATCGACAAAACAACAAAGAGAGGAACCTGACAGATGAAGGGAACCCGACAAACAGTTCAACAAAGGAACACCGACAGACTTCAAGTTCAACCCGACGACCAAGAACCGACAGTCAGTTACATCCTGCAAAAAGTAGATCTAACCTTCCACGTCAGATAAATCATTGAAGTTGTATTTATAGCTTCTTGATTTACTTTTAAATCCATTATGTGCAAAGGAAGAAATTTATTTAATATTTATTTAATTATTTTTACTGATTTAAAACATGCAAACTAAAGATCAAGGTCAAGTTGTAAACCTTGGATCTAAGAGTTAACATTGTAATGTGTGATTCTAGAATAGGTCAAAGAATTGTATAAATAGATGCTCAATCTATTGTAAATAGAATTTATTCAATAAATATAGTAGCCATAGAGAACATCTAGAGACCAGACAAGAGAATTCATGTAGAAGGACATAAAAGAATCAAATCAGTTTCAAGAACAAGAACACAGGCTACCGACGAGTAGAGAAAAGGTATTCATCAATCACTTAAGGTGATATTATTATTCTGAGAGATTTAATGGATCTGTAATCATAAATTATAGATTGCATACAGTCAAGTCAAAAATTGTACTCATTCTAACAAGTGTAGTACACTAATGAAATCCTTTCAAGAAAGGTGGGCTTAACCGTCCTATTGTAAATCTCATAACTAAGTGCACACTTAAATTAGTGTTGCTAAAACTCTTAACATAGTAGATCTTAACATGTCTCCACCTTAATAATCCTAACATGGTAGATCATCAGAAGTGATCAAATTGTAAGTCTTAACCGGCTCCCTTCCATTCTGCAGATAGTGAAGTTTTATGGGTGCCATCCCCACCACAATTTTTACTTCCTAACAGGAGTTTTCTGCGATACCATATCTTGTGTTATGTGTTAATTACTTTCATGAATATTTCTATGAATGTTGCAAACTATTAAAGATTATACATGAACAACACATGCATAAGAAGGAACAACAATAATGGTCGGTAATGCAATAATGAATGATTACTAATGATGAATGGTGAAAAAATTTAAAATTTTTAGAGGTATTGATTCACCCCTCCCCTCTCAGTACTACTTCCCATTAATTCCAACACCTAACAGGGCTCACTTCTGAAGAGTGAAAAATAGTAATTAGTTACATTGGTGGTTTTTCCCATGTTGGGTTTCCACATTAAATATTGGTGTCACTTGTGTATATGTTATTTATTTCATGCTTTATGTTTCTGCACTTAATCACTAAAGTATAATTGCATTGGATATCATAAAGATTGCTTTAACACCCGAGTTACAAAAGAATATCTTAACTTACTGAGTAACAGTGTTATATTGTTTAAGACATCTAAGGGACAAGGGATTTGTTTTGAAGTGACTGATTCACCCCTCCCCTCTCAGTTACTTATCTCATTTCCAACAACATCATCATCATATAGGAGTACATTGTTATCAACAAATTCATGGTCCTGTCACATCTTTTCATTCAATTTGTTGAGGGGCATATAATCCACCAGTTATCGCCAGGGCAAGCTGGGGTAGGATCAAAATATGAAAATCCTTTGATACAATGTGACAAGCCACATAGTATCAAAGAGGGGCAAATGTAGACACCTAAAATTGTCCAACGTCTGCAAGCAATGAACTTTCTTCTTAATTGATTAAATAATTCTTATTATTTAATTAATTAGTGTCATTCTTCTAATTCAAATTCAAAAAATTAACATTTCCCTCTCTTCTCATAATTAAGTAATTTTTAATCATTTAATTATCTAATTTTCTTCTAATATTAATTAAATAATTTTATTATTTAATTAGTCAATTTCCTCCACTTTAATTAAATAATCTTTATTATTTAATTAAGTACTTTCTTTCATTTTCCTCATTTAATTAGTTAACTAAGTCTTCTATAATTAAATGAATTCTTTAATTTATTTAATTATTTATTTTTCTCAATAAAAAAAAAGTCTCCTAAAATAAATAATTTTTTTTTTAATTTATTTATCTTAATCTTCTATAATTAAATGAATTCTTTAATTTATTTAATTGTTTGCTTTTTTTCAAAGAAAACAATTCTCTCCTAAAAATAAATAAAATCTTTATTTTATTTATTTCTCTATAATCTTCTCCAATTAGATAAGTTTTTTTTAATTTTTTTAATTTGTTTTTTGAAGAAAACTTCCTCTAAAAAAAATTAAATCTTTATTTTCTCTCTTGGACATAATTAAATAATTTTTTAATTATTTAATGCTAATTAAGTCTTCGATTTCATCCACTCTTCAAATAAAGCAGTATATTTTATTTGGTTTTAAAGCACTTTTATTGAATCTCATCCATCCAAAATAAATTTGTCTTTAATCTCAACTGTCGATCAGTCTAAAATCTCTATTTAAACCTGCTTCAAAACCATTTTGAATCATCACTGTTTTTGACATCATAATTTTTAAAGGCCTGAATCACGCTTTTAGAGAGCACATTTACTCTACAAGTTTTTCAAGCTAATTGTGATCAACACATAAATATTTTTTATTATATTCTCGAATATCCTAAGTCATAAGCTTTGCCAACATCAACACTGAGCATCATCAAAGCAACGTTTCAAAATGAGAAGAGAGAAGCAACATAGGCTTGGATTAACTATTGGTTTGCACATAATTGCTAATTTGATTTCCAATAGATAAAAGTTTCATTTGTGTTGTTTGTGGGGCTTTAATTTGATTATTAGTTTGTTCTTTTTTTTAGTTTGGTACTACTAATCCTCTAGATTTGAGCTTGTGCGGATTTGACCCCATAAATTTTGGTGAACCCGATGTGAACTTACAACCCGTGTGAAATTTGGTCATATCTTTCAAACTGCATGGAATATTTTTGTTGCAAGTTGACGATGATCTAAGGAGGCCACAAACTATAATTCTGATTTTTCTGAGTTATTATTATTTTTTATAAAATTTTAATGATATTTCATACAAAAATATTTCTGGGCACAAATCAAAGTTTATTTTCAAACAAATTACATTTTTAAAAAGATATTGAAATTATAGAGGGGGTTTATTCTCTGTGATTTTAATTTCTGTGAAATTATTTTGCAAAACAATAGATCTTTTAAAACTGGTTTGTTCTGATAAAAAATCTATGTTTGAATGTTGATTTCTTATATGATCCATTTCCTCTTTTCCATTTAAAGTTGGGCTTATTTTTCTTTTTGAGTGATTTTGTATTAAGTACTTGAGATACTTCTTTTTGAGTATTTTTCTTTATTCCTCTGATTGATAATCGGGACTCTTCTTGAATACAATGATTTTAATTGGTCATATTTAAGAATTTGGGTTCAAGCACTTACTCCTTGAATGTAAGATTCCCATGTAATGGGCAGTCCATTAAGTGCAATCAATGTTAATTCCTTACTATCAATAGAGTGATCAATTGTGGATAGTTGGTTTCTTAAATCTGTAATCCTCATGAAGTAGGAGGTGATGGTCTCTCCTTGCTTCATCTTTACTTGATGAAGTTGACTCTTAAGTGTAAGTGCTCTATTTGTGTTTTCATACATATCTTTTAGTTCTTTAAACATCTGATATGCAGTTTCCAATTTTATGATTATAGACATTATATGATATTTAACTACATCTACCAGCAATTTCATTGCTTTGGTGTTGTCCTTATCCCATTTAATTAGTTCATCTTTTCCATTCTTTTTAGGCTCAGATTTTTCCACTACGTCTATTAGTTCATGCTCTTTTAGTGTGAGCATTATTCTTAATTTCTACGCTACATAATTCGATGTGCCTTCAAGTCAGTCTTCTAATCTCATTCCATTCACCATTTTGAATGTAGTATTCTTGAATGTATGTGTGAAGTCTTTTACAAATCTGATCAGGATATTTTATCTTTTATGCCTACTCTGATACCATGTTTAACTTTGTGATCAGATGTGATATAATAAACTATGAGTCTTATGTACATAAGACTTGTGTATTATTACTTTTATTCAATATATAAATCTGCACTTGAGAGATCACTATTATTTATTTCTGTGTCTTCAAGTGCAGGTCTGAAATGTATATAAATATATTAACATGTCTCATGTATAGACATGTCTCTAGACGTAGTAGAGTCCTGTCTCTATATGAGACATGCTTTTCATTCGAACCATTTCATATTATAACTATCGTAACACATATGGTAATATGGTTTCATATGATAGCTATCGTAACACATATGGTAATACCATTTCATATGATAATACGGTTCCATATAATTGTTGATGCACTGTAGTTTGTAACATAATAATATATGTGTTATGATACTTATCAAGTATCATAACACATATATTACTATGTGTTACTAATACCATTCAATATATATGATCATTGACACACATGAATATGCATAAATCCATCGATAGTATCATACTAAGTTTTAGTCAATTTAATTATATATATATATA
>MU226104.1:4355521-4368085 GCA_018584345.1 Thuja plicata
CCTCTAGTTGTTTTCTCATTAACTCTAGAGTTTCCTCAAGGAGTCTATTCCTCTCCTTCTGTTCATTCACCTCTTTAGCCAATTCTACATTTGTCACCATGGCTGATTCTCCTACTGATTCCTCAGTACTTTGAAACATCTACAAATTTTAAACCCAAATCTTTAACTAGGCTCTGATACCAATCTGATGGGGAGGTCACCTTTCTCTTCTAGACTCCTACTCTTTCTTAGGAATCTCACCTTGGACCCTATTCACTTCAGGATCCTCTAGACTCACTGTCGAGTCTCTTCAGGGTTACTCACAGACCCTGACTAGAAGGACTTCTATGCTCCCTCTCTCCTAGGTTTCCTACCCACCGAAATACTTCTCCCTCTACCTTATCTTCATCTCCATGACTGAATAAAGTTAGTCATGCACCTTCTCCTTCTATCTCTCTCTCCTACAAGTTCTCTAGTCGGACCATTTAGCTCGCCTAGGACTTGTCTACAATTATGACTAGCCTCTTCTCAATCCCAAACATAGAAACAGAAATAAAATACATGAGGGATGCTTCTTGACGGTCACACTCCATAGGATGGATTATAAGAGTCAAAAAGCATCCATGAGACCTGACTGAATTCAAAATCCTACTCTACAGAAGTCTGCACAAAATACAAAAGAACACACAGAACACACAAGAACTATTCTTTATTGAAAGTCTGAAAATTACAAAGAAAACTGAAATCTTCTTCGCTAGTCTACTCAGTCTCTAACTTCTACAAACTCTCCAACCTCTGGTATGAATTTTCTTCCTTCCTTATATATTTGACCTCTTCTTGATTTGTAACCATTTCTAGGTTACCTGCCGCCTGAAGATTCTAACTACCTCGGCTCTTCATCTTCCTCCTGCAACTGTCATCATTCTTAGCATGGATGTCGACATGGACAATGTTTTTCCTCCGTGGCATTATTTTTTTATCTTGGCATTTTCTTCCAATGTTGACAAGTCAAATCTTCCTTTAGTCGCGATATCGCAGTACTGATAAACTTCACTGCTTGTTATCTTGTGATCACGCGACTCACAGTCATCTCATTGTCGCAACACTTTTTGACTTAACCGCCTGTGATCCTGCGACCTTGCTACACACTGTTGTCGCATCATCGCCACACTGAGTGACTTAACCGCCTATGATCCTGCGATCTCGCTACTCACTGTTGTCGCGTTATCGCAACACTTAGTAACTTAACCGCCGACCTTGCGACTTGGCGATACACTATCATCGCATTGTCGTGACTGTTTCATCCTAACCACCATTCATCCTACGACTATATGATAAGCCTTGTCACATCATCGCCAATTGTTTCATGTTAACCGCTATGCATCTTCCGTCTTTGCGATAACCATTGTCGCTTCATCGCAAGCTGTTTCACGTTAATCGCTGAGCATCTTCTGACTTGGTGACAAGCCTTAGTCATGTAATCGTAGACCGTTTGATGCTAATCGTCAATTATCTTCCAACTTGGCGACCAACCTTTTTCATGTCATCGCAGACTGTTTGATGCTAACCGCCGATCATCTCCCGACTACGCGACTAACCCGCTCTTTCGCTAGGAGTTAAGAACTGTTAATGTTTAGGACAGAGACTGACTGCCAACTGTGATCTGCTCCCAGACCACCGTTGCTAAACAGCTAGGGCTTTGGAGCTTAAACCCTAGGGTGATCTGCACCAATGAGATAAAGTATTTTAAGAGATCAAAGCATCAGTGCATAATAGGAACTGATCAGACAACTGTGTCACTTCAGTAGTTCAATTTTAAGATATAGTGCATATCTATCTTCAGGAGGTTGTAGCCTTCTTTTATTGAGCAGTGAGCTCTTGGATAGTGAGTCCTCACCCCTAACATGGTCTTTGTAAAGACTCCTAACAAGGTCATTGTAATTTCTTTGTAAAGACTGCTTCTAACAGAGCAAAGGAACTTTAAGAAGGTCATTATACTAGTACAATCATTTGTGGGTACTAATTCCCTCCATGGTTTTCCTCTGATCAAGGTTTCCCCATAAACATATCTAGTGTTATGTGTTATTATGTTATGATTCATATGTTATCCATTTGATTTATGTTCAAATTTCTGAAATAGAATAATTAGTTAAACACTGATTCACCCCCCCTCTCAGTGTTTCCAACAATTGGTATCAGAGCTCTAGTCCTCTGAAAGAAAGTTTAACCACTTGAGGAGATCATGGATTCAACAGAAGAAAAACATCCGAAAAAGAATCTTGAAGAAGCCCTTGAAGATCTTGACAGATCTGAAAAAGAAAATGAAGAACTAAAACTAAAAGTTGATGGCTCCCAAATGCTTATCAAAAAATTAAGGAAAGATCTGAAAGATTGCTCTACAAATGATTTGGGAAAAATGGTCAAAAAGCTGAATGAAGAGAACATGTCTTTGAAAGATAAAATTGAAGATATGAATGAAAAAATTATAGATAGCCTAACAACTATTGAAGAAAAGACTAAAGAAAGAAAACAATTAGATGATGAACTAATGAAAGCAAATATGAAGATCTTAGAGTTGGAAAACATCAAGAAAAAGAATGAATCTGAATTAACAAAAGCAAAAGAGAAAATTGAGAAATTACACACAAGTTTTGACCTAATTCAATCACAACTTTATGCACAAAATCTAAAAGGTGATACTAATGGTGTTGGATATAGTGTAGCTCAAATTGAAATCAATTCAATGCAAGAAAGAAATAAATCACAAGAGATATCTATAGAAGAAAGGAAAACTGAGAATCTTGCAGAGGCTAAAACAGAACCACCTAAAGATGAAATCAAGCAAGTTAACAGAACTTTTTATGCCTGTAACAAGCATGGAAATTTGGAAAGAGATTGTAAAGAGGTAAGACCTTTCAATGGCTATTGTTATTCCTATAATAAATTTGGTCACAGGGCTATTCATTGCAGAACAAGTCTAAGAAATAAGTCAGAGCAGAATCAAAGAAATCTAAATCAACACAATTAGAGAAATCAACCTTAGAGAAACTATCAAAACATTACATGTCAGAAATGTAATTATAATGGTCACACAACCAAGCAGTGTAGCATGATAAACAATTTTAATAGACCTCCAATCATTTTTCACTCATGTGGTAAAGCTGGACACATCTCAAGGTTTTGTAGATCCAAAACTCAAAAACAAGAGAAGCCCAAAGAATCATTATTTGAAGAATCTAGTTAAGTCAAGTTTGTACAAGCTACAAAAGATTCAGGTAAAATATGGGCTGAAGTAAAGAAAGATAATGATGAGAAAAAGGTAGTAGATGTATCCATAGTGGATGCACCTTCTACTTCTGGTTATTTGACCCTCATGGTCTTAGGGGGACCTATTCTAGCTCTGTACCCCTGCATGGCTGGTATACTCACCTTAGAGTATGCGCCTATGGATTCATGTCTATGATCATGAACTGAGGAAGTATGCATGCACACATCACCTATACTTTGATAAGGACAAATTTTGAAACTCTTAGTGGAAATCACGTATGGTAACAAGCATTAAATGTAGTAAACTTTATATAAGTTAGTGAACGATTGATTATCTTCACTTTTGCATTTTGAGATCATAGTATTCAGAGAGCATAGGAGAATTGAGCATCAAAGCATTAAAGGTTAACGATTTGGTTGGTTGGAAAATGGATTGAAGTCAAAATAGAACCCTAGCAGTTGCGTCATTTCAAAATTGTAGTGAAACCCTATTTAATCAATCAACAAGTAAGTATAGAAACCCCTATAGTATTTGACATTGCTGAAAGGAAGAGATTTGTGTTCAAGAAGTATCCATTCAAGTCTATACTAGATGATGTAGAAGGGGCATTTTCCAAAACTCCATTAGGAGTCATACATTTAGAAGACATTCGCGTATGATTTCTATGAGCAAGAATGGGTCAAAATTCTATTGAATAGGATACATGATGATCTATATTGGATTGGTGAAGTTCTTGTCCACATTACTACTGACCTAATTTATGATATGACCAGACTCCCTAAGGTTGGACTAGTTCTTCCCACTGGTAAAGATATTAAAGAGAAAGTTTAGAAAGCATGTTTATCCAGGAGTGATAGGCATGGGATGACTGTTGATCCCATTGTGGAAGAAGACATCAAAATTCTCACAATGATACTTTGTT
Source organism: Thuja plicata (assembly GCA_018584345.1). Lineage (NCBI taxonomy): Eukaryota > Viridiplantae > Streptophyta > Pinopsida > Cupressales > Cupressaceae > Thuja > Thuja plicata. The sequence goes on from MU226104.1 coordinate 4,359,691, forward strand.
ACAAGTTTCAACATGCAAGTAGGCTGAATAGTGTGTCTGCAGCTACTATTCTAGCAGCAATAAGGATGATAAAAGATAACACCCAGTATAATCTTTGTGAGCTATTGCACACACAACTGATTGAAAACATGAGAGCTATCAAGCATGAAAAGATAAAGATATTTAGAATTGGTTCTTTGATTATCTATCTTTACTTTCACATTGTTGGTAAAGTTTCTAATATTTACCTAGACAAGAGAAAACCCACTATGTCTCAAATTTCACTAAAGGCTACATTAGAGAGTAGTGTGAAGGATTCTATGGACATGGAGATCAAAACATCTAGGATCAAGATGCAGAAAAGGTTTAGAATACTGGAGAAGATAGTTGATAAGTACAAAGACACCATATGTTTCATGGTGGAAACTGACTGCACATGCATTGAAGCAGTCAAGCCAAGAACCAAATGGATTCACTCACTTGGTTATGAAGTTGAAGAACATGTGTTGGAATGATATGCACAAGTCCTTCTATCTACCCCCAAGGATCCTAATGAACCTAGATGGGGTACTTATAGACAAAAGACAAATCTAGTTGATTCTGTCTTATACAGTGCAGACAATAAAAGAAAGGTATCAAGGATTACATCCAATATCCTAAAAGTTCATGGGGTCACACAAGAAAACCTAGATAAGGCTAGGGAAGCTAAGATTGTAAAAGAACTTGAGAAAAATCCCACAGAAGTGAAAATAGAAAATCTGATGACATTCCCAAGAAGAAGAAGAAATCTGATGAAGGTACATCTATGCCATCAACTACTATTGAATTGGATTCCTCTCCACCATCAGTACCAAGAAAGATGACCAGAAGGAAGAAAGTTCCCACAAGTCACCCATCCTCAAGGACAACAAGGAGCAAGGTAAAGAACACTCAAGCCCCTCTTGAGGTAGGATTTAGACCTGGTCTGACAGTCTTAAAGAATAGAATTGTGAATGAAGGTAGACTAGATTCACTTGCAAAGGTCTATGAAAAATACCAAGAGATAGATAAATCATAAATTCATTATATGACTATCTCTCATATGATCAAGTTTAAAAAGTTAGTATTGGAACTCAAGACAGTCATACCAGACAAAGTATGGAACATACTAGAGCTATTGAAAAGGCAAGCCATAGATGAAGACTCGAGGATTAGAGAAGAAACATTAGACATTATTATCCCTATTTTCTCACATGATGAGAAAGCTATACTATTGGATTTGGTAAAACCTCATCTCAAAACCAAAACAAGAACACTTCATATCATGAACAAAGAGTATAAAATGGTTGGTGAAGAGACTCAGAAAGCATTTGAGAGAGTTTTTTTGGACAGACATATGTATCCATATATGGAACCTACAGAAAAAGTGACTCCAATCCCTCCTAAATAGAGTAAAGAATCTAAGATTCCTAATGCGCCCATGACAGGTCCTCAGGATTTATCGCCTAAAGTTACATCACCTTCTGACACAGCCAAAGATTCAGATGAAACCATTGTGATCAATGATGTTAATATCTGCATGACAGCCTCAGATAATGACTTGAAAAATTTTGAAAAATCATTTGTCAATGCTGAAGAAACAGAGAAGGTATGGACTGATAATACTTCCTTACAACAAGATGAAGCTCTTCTTTAAGATTCAACAAATTTGAATAATGAGGAAGAAAATAAATCTAATGAACCACCTGTTATGGAGATACCCGTGAAAATTGAATGTGTGGATGGTAGTCAAAATACTATACTTACTCCACCCATTAAACCTTCGGTATCATTGTTGTCAAGTTTGACCCCTGATTCAACAAATCTAGATGCTTGGGAAGAAGAAGATCTGATTAAGATAATTTTGCTAGCCATGGAGAAATCCAAAGAGAAACAAGTCATGAGAAACCCTCTCTTTCTGGAGATAGTAAACATTTTGAATGACTTAGTGCCAGCAGATAAGAAAATGGCCAAAATTCAGTCAGTTGATGATGTTGAGAGCATCTTAACAAGCTTAAAATCACACTTAACAAGTCTAGTAGACTCTGCCACTAAAATTGTAGAAGATGAATACAAGAAGGAAATATTGAGTGAATTGATAAAGAATTTTTATCTAGATCTTAATTCCTTGAAGATTGGTCAAGAAATCTTGAAAGATTTGGTAGCTAAAGGCATAAATGTGATAACTCACTACATGGATAGAGTAAAATCCACCTCATAACACATCAAGAAGATTGAGGAAGCTGGTATCTTGGTTGAAAGTGTAATAAAATTATTTGAAACATCCTCACAAGACATGAACATATGCAACAATATCTATCAAGGACAGATAGATAAAATTGAAAAAGCCAAGTTGGAGATTAGCAAGATAAGGATAAGGAAGAACCAATTGAGAAATCCACTTGCGCCTTCCTTAGCTATTTTGAATGAGAAAATCAAACAGATAGATGCCATTATTTTCACTTATGATCAAGTTCACTACATGGATTTGATAAAAATGGAGAAGCTCACATATGCTCTATGTGCCCATCTTCAGACTGTAGATGCAATGAAGGCATTCTGGCAGCAAGAAATCAAGAATCTTTAGATCACTTACCTAGATGTGTACTTAGAGTAAGTAATCAAGGACCTCATTTTTGGCACCTTTTTCATTAATGTCAAAGGGGGAGTAGTGTATATATATAAAGAAGTATGATATAGTATATGTAAAGAAGGATGATATACATTTTTTGGTGTTAGTCAATTTTGATTAACTTGGCCACATTCCTTTGTTGCCATTAATGAAAAAGGGGGAGATTGTTTGCAAGTTGAATCTCAGGGAGAATATGACTTATTTTGTGTTTTCATTATGGAAACAAAGTGATATTAAATTTTGACAGCAAAATTTGAAGTGAAAATTGACTAAGTATAGAAAATAGAACAATGCAGAGATATGCAGTTGATCAGAGCACCAGTGCACGTATGTGCGATCGATTCAGGACATGCACCTTTATATTTAAGCTTTATGATATATGACTATGCTAAGTCTATACATGAATGGTATGGAATGATAGTATAGAAAAGTTACAGTGAGTTCAGTATCACCTGAAGTTTAGAAAATAGAGTATGAAGCTGACTTCAAATTTTGGATCTGCATATAATATTTTATTGTGTAAAGGCCAAGCACCTATTGTAATATGTTTGTAGTTATGAATTAATCACTCTTGTAAACATGCTTAAACCAATTAGTTTGGAAGCGTTGTGTATATTGTTATTGGGCTGACTAAGGTCTTTTTTTCCATCACATCTATTGAGTATGTATATATATAATTAATGTATTTTGGATAAGAGTGCAAGAGTTGAGGATACACAAAGCAAAGACAAAGAAGAGCAGTATGAAATAGTTAGTATGAGATAAATTCTTTTAAGAGATCAAAGCATCATCACATAAAAGGAACTGATCAGACAGCCGTGTCACTTCAGCAGTTCAATTTTTAGATATAGTGCATATCTATCTTCAAGAGGTTGTAGCCTTCTTTTATTGAGTAGTGAGCTCTTGGACAGTGAGTCCTCACCCCTAACAGGGTTTTTGTGAATAATCCTAATAGGGTCATTGTACTTTCTTTGTAAAGACTGCTTCTAACAGGGAAAAGGAACCTTAACAAGTTCATTATTATAGTACAATCATTTGTGGGTACTAATTCCCACTGGGGTTTTCCTCTAATCAAGGTTTCCCCGTAAAAATATCTAGTGTTATGTGTTATTATGTTATGCTTTATATGTTATCCATTTGATTTATGTTCAAATTGATGAAATAGAATAATTAGTTAAACATTGATTCATCTCCCCCTCTCAGTGTTTCCAACATATGACACATATGCCATGGCTATCAATCTCTATCTCTATGGTCTAAGGGTCAGTGGCTCCTAGCTCTTTCTACTCTGTGGTGTGATGCTGAAGATCTTGAGACAGTAGTCTATGTGCAACTCCTCGATATGCTCATCTCATAGTTGCACTCCTAAGCTCTCTATAGGTCATCCAACAATCTCTCTTCCCTTTCTTTACGTAACCTTAGCTCTCGGTGGATGCATGAAAAAATATTTGCATGTTGGCAAGGATCTCTCTGTCCAATAACGGACTCTCACTTGCTAGCTGGTAGTCAGTAGAATAAATAGGTATCCTTTAGAACCTTGGATACAAAGCTCCTCCACTCTGTTATGCTAGCTGCAGAATTCAAACATATTTATCTTTTAGTACTTCTAGCAAAAATTTTACTTAAAATATTTTTATCAAATACATAAATCATGCCTGGATCTCCCTCCTAAGTACCATCAAAGGATCTATATGGTGGGGGCATGGAGTGACTACCCTCTCCTCGCTCACTGCACCTAGGTCTAGGTGGTGGTGTCCTTGTATGTGCATGGGGAGGTCATCGTGATCTCAATGGTACAACATGGATCACCTGATCATCTGCATCTGTACTACTGCCTAGGGGCATATCCTCTAATATCTTGTATGCTCCCTCATACACTCTCTCTTTTGTTCTCTCCTCTTCTCTCTCCTCCTCCATGGGATCTTCCTTAGGAATGGGCTCCTCCTCATGATCCTCCTCCCCCTCCTCTGGTGTGTCACCACCTTGGTACATCCTCTTTGAAAGACCCAAATCACCTGTAGGGTAGTCATCAGGGAAGATGGGATGGGTCCCCTATAGAATCTAGTATCTGATATACTCTCTACTCACCCCTGGGTGGGATACAGTAGGTTCCACCTCTATATCCTTCGTCTCATCTGTGTCATTATATACAATATATTCTACTGTAGGTTTGTATATGGCGCCGGGTCTCTGGTAATATCTCATTAGATATCCATACCGAGGTACTATCCGAGGGACTCCCTATGTCAAACCAAATTGCCTCATAACTCTATCATAATAATATGGCATCACTACATGACTAGTAGGAACCTCTAGCAGCTTGCACTACAAGGAGTGTCTCAACTGGTGTTGAGTATCTGGCCATCCTGTCATCTAATAATATGGTCTCCATATCACATCCACACCTGGTATACAGTCAAAGTGTACCCTCCAAAAGAGGATATCTCCATACTGCCAGACATCTCCTAGCAGATATGCAAAGGCTCTTGGTGTGCTCACATATACCATCACCAGAACACCCTGTAGTCAAGTACATGCATAATTCTCAAACATCCAAACCTGTAACAAGGTGCATACCATAAGACTCTCCCACTGAAATCTCACTAGCTGACTCGACTCATGGTAAAGATGGGCTAACATGATGTGCCCCCATGAGAAAAAAATCCTATCACTCTCCATCCTATGTACGAGATCGGCAAATGGTGCTAAGAAAATTATACCCTTTGTGTTAGGTATTACAACCAAAGAGAGTATACATAACATCATTCTCCATACCAAGGGTGTCAGACCTGGTAGTATGGCTGATAGAGTGATCTAATCTGATTGAGTCCTCATCTATGGTACTTGTCCCAAATAATAATCTCCATCTAAAAAAACCTCAGAAGGACCCCGCTATACTCTTAGTCTAAAAAACTTGCCTCAAACTAGAAGTCGTAGGATCCTATACACATCCTTCAATGTGATCATGATCTCTCCTGATGGAAGATGGAAGGAACAAGTTTCCTCGTCCCATCTTTCTATCATGGCTGATATCATGGACCAATGGAACCTCATCTGTGGTAGGATTTCTATCCAGTACAATCACACATATTTTAGTAACTATATATCCTCATGTTGTAGCTTGAACAAGTTCTCTTTGAGAGCCAATAGAACCCCACCAAAGGGATGCTCTCAGAGACGGACAATATCCTATAGCACAAACAACATCATAATCATTTATCTATCATCAAATAACTGTAATTCTCACTTCACCTAGTCAAGGTCAACCTTTTTGGGTCAGGGTCAACATTTTTGGGTCAAGGTTGACCTTTCTGGCTCAAGGTCAACCTTTTTGGGTCAGGGTCGACATTATCCATGGAAAGGATTGGACCTTCCCAATTATGGTTTACTTTCCAAGGTCAGGGTCAACATAAATGGGTCAAGGTCAACCTTTTTAGGTCAGGGTTGACCTTCCCTATAAAAATAGGAATTTTTCAATTAAAACTTCAAAACAAGGCACCTACCTCAGGTAGTGGTTGTCCTCTATCTAGACACTCTTTGAGGACCTCCACGCGACTCACTCAAAGTTCCTCTCTCTTTGGCATCTTGCTCCTCAATTACAAGCTCTGCAAATGGTAAGAATGAGAAGGTAATTTCTCTTCATCTTATTTATAGCTTCAAATTAGGGTTTCCTTAGGGTTTTCTTAGGGTTTCATTTGAATTTACTTAGGTCAAATTCAAATTTCCTTTTACATGCATTTAGATAGGCATTCACTCTTTTCATCATAACTTGAGTTTGGTAGCTCCATTTTTAGTGCTGTTAGTGGCTCTGGAATCATGATTCAAATACCTAACCTATTAAATTGGTTTAGGAAGATTTTGAATCTTTCTAAATGGTTTAGGAAATAACTTTCTAACAAAATGCATATCCAATTTATAGATCTAACTTTATAACCCCGTTTCACCTTTCAGAATTAGTAAGCTAAAACAAAAGCGGGCATAAGGGGCTCTATGAATTTCTAAAAACCATCTTAGTAAGGATTAGGTTCTCTATGAATTTTCATTAACCTTGTGATACAGGTTGTGGATACTAACAATTTCTTGCAGAATCTCCACATTGAGGACTTGGCTATATCCTTTTTACTTTACAATGTTTTCTTACTTTAGCTTGCATATTCATGTAGTGACATACCTAAGCTAAAGTGGGGGCTAAATGTATCATCTTAAAATGGAAGCACTTCCATTTTGGTAGGTTTAGCACCATCGTTTAGTACATTTTCATATTAGATTTTCCTTTAGGATGCACATGCACTTGATTTTGCATTTAGGTGAGATTAGGGTTAAGGTCCTTTGAGACCTCCTTAATATCCCTTTCTATGATTCCATCTTCTTGGGTATAACCTATGTATTGGATCTCCTAAATATTCATCACACTTACTCTTTGGCCTTTGTGCCTCTATCTAAACATCCTGGTGTGTTTTCTCACCTCCCTGGGTCCTCGGTTGATCTAGGAATCCAATAGATTTTCCAAGGTGACCAGCCTGAAACCTCAGTTCAGGGTTGAGGTCAAACTTGACCTAGGTCAGGGTCGAGCTTGTCTTTAATCTAGGTCAAGGTCGAGGTCGACCTTGACCGCTGTCAGGTGATGGTCCCCGCTTTCAAATTTGGAGCCTATCGGGGTTCTAAAACTTAAAATAGGTCCCTGGGTCTAGATGCAGAAGTGTTTTCCCCAATATTTGGATTAATGCATCCCCTCCTTGGTTGGTGATTGTAATTGGACCATAATTCAAGGTGAAATTTTAATTTGGGTCCCTTGCATTGCCCTAGGAGGTTTATATTGAGATCTCTATATAAACACTCTCTTTTGCCTTCATTTAGACATGGAGACATGACATGAAAGAATTGTAAGAGGATATGATGCCATTATGATTTGTACATGATGACGAGGCAATGAAGCAAGAGGATGATATAGAAGGAAAATACATTATGATGCATTAATACATTCAAGCACTTTTGTAGACAAGCTATCGTGGATCTTCTTTGGAGCAAGAGAGATATATTCCTTCTTTCCTTCTTCTTGGATCTGCCGTTTTCAACCTTCAAGCATTCAAAGGATATTATCATGGGATAGAAATTACAGATTGTGAGTTTTGTAGGAGTACTTTAGCCTTGGGGGCTTGGTATGCTTTCTTTATCACATTCAAATCTATGCATTGCTTTCTCATTCTCAATTCGTGTTAGGGTTTTTAATCTAGAGGATTAGATCTTGACATTACACATTCAAATCTCTTTCCAAGAGAAACACACACATACATTCTACTATATTCGGCTATTCATTGAGGCGGAGATCACCAAAATGGGGGTTTTACTAAGGCAAAACCCTATATAGCCACCCCAAAACCCCTCTTTTTTAGATATTTGTAGGTGCTGTTTCGGGAGTTACAGGTTTGGGAAAAGTGAAACAGAGTGCAGATCCAGATACCCTTTTCAGCAAACTTCTAGGATCCAAAAATAGAATTTCAATTTGAGACTTTTTAGTTCGATTGTGACCTAGGGCGCAATCGGAAATTCTGGAAAATGATGACATTGACTTGAGGGTGCAAATCAAAACTATCTCAGAACAGAAAAAGATTTCTGGGTTTTGTTCATCTCTGCGTTTCCATTCCAGATCTAGTCTTAGATTTTCCAGAAACTCAACATAGGCTTCAGAAAAAGGCATTTTCAGAATTGCTATGATGTGAGGTTGGTATTTTACTCCATTAATCTTTGCTTTCCAATTTCAATATC
>MU226104.1:4424944-4439628 GCA_018584345.1 Thuja plicata
TTCCCTTTACTAGCCATGTCCATAATAAATTACAACACTTGCCAAATTTGGCACATTAAATTAAAACATTAGACATGACTTAATAACATGAACATTTACTAATTTAATAACATACATGCAAACCACGCTTACAAAATAAACACATAACAATGAGGTCCATGTCTCTTTATATAGACAGGACCTTGGTAAGCACAGGTTTATACATAGGTTTCAGTACTGGGAACCCGATTTAGATCCATGGTCAACTCTTCCTGTACACTCAATGCACACATCAGTAGGTCCAAAACAACATGATATGAAACATAACATAACGTCAATAATATAAGTAAGCATATAAGTCATTTTGCATTTAGAACTGAAATATCCTAGCATTGCTTTCCTAAACCATTTTATCATATTACATCCATGCAGTTAGATCCATGTAAAACATCCACATAAGCTGATACTAAATCAGAACATAAACATCTCAAAAGTACCCTGATTACAAAATCAGGTGCTGAATATATAACACAAGATTCCATCGATCCTGAAAAGTATGAAAAGTCTCGCTGATAGTCAAAGTATGTCAAAGCATAAACTACTGAAAGCATGAGAACAAAATAGTAAAACTATAACAATCTAATGTAGGTCTCACACCATATTTGATGAGTGTCTTCTTCTAGTTCTATAAGCTTCTCTTGAAAAAATTTGTAAGCTCTCATTTTTGGTGATAATTTATTTGTATATTTCTCCATGACTTCATTGATTTCCTCTCTTGTTGATTCAGGAGGCATAAGAGAGACTAGTACTCTTTCTCTTACCCTCTTCTCCTCATGGAGTGCAAAAGTGAATCAAGAGGATATCTTATCCAAAAGTTCTTGTGGAACATCTTGTGAAGTGAAGTGCAGTGGGACATAATAGCGTTTGCACATCTTAGCAATAAGTGCATCTTCAATCTTATTTTTTTCTACTATAGCCCATTGTAACCATTTCCTAATTTTTGGATGTCTAACAGATGCAGCTTCAAAAATGTACTTACATATGTTATCAATGTCATCAGATGGTGATGTAACCTTTGCTTTTTCCTTTGCTAGTTTGACAGTGTCAGGTTCATCCATTGCTGAATCTTCTAATTCTTCATTAGTATGAAGATATTTTATCCTCTTTACAGGTGCCCTAGCTGGTTGTTTAGCCTTTTGAGATGCAGGTTTCGTCTTGTACACCTTCCCTTTTACTATGGGAGAAGGAATAGGATCTTGTGCTGTTTGGCTTCTAGTTCTAGCCTTTTTAGGTGGAGGAGGAGGTGGTGAATTAGAATTCTCTTCTTCTTATTCATTTGTCTCTGTTGTATTACCGATGGGAAGTTGTTCCTCGGTGTCTTCCTCCTTACTTTGTTGTTCCTTCTTACTTTCTTCTTCATCTTCTCCATTAGAGGATATTTTCAATTTCTTCTTCAGATTCTTTAGCATTATTTTAGATTGATTTACAGCCTTGTTAACAACAAGAGTTGATTTAATCTTTAGTTTGGCTTCCTCACAGGTACCAAATCTCAGTTGTTTGTTGTCAATGGGTTCATTTAATAATTCCTGAATGCATTCTGTTGTTAATCCTGTTTTAATTTCATAATTAAGCTTCGAAAGCCATGATTTCCTAGGAACTATAGCTTGTATGTAGGTGAATTCTGTATCCACCATGAAACAAATCTCTTCTCTATATTCCTCCATTAGACTCTCCAAAATTATGTTCCTAGCTTGTAGCATTTCCTTAATGGTCTTAAAATACTCATGCATTACATTGTCAAAGTCTGTACCAAGTGATTCTATGAATTCACTTATTTGCATGGTAATCAATCTACTTGTGTCCCATGCTACTTTTCTTATGGAAGGAAAATACTCTTTGAAGTAAAAGAATATACACATTATGAGGGAACGAAACTTACATGTGTTTGTCCGTGAAGACATTATTGTGCACATGTTCTCCTCAAATTGATGTAATAGGGTCTCTGCCAGATCCATCTTCTTCCCTTGTTTGATGATCTTATATGCTGTGCTCATGGCAGTGCTATAAATGTTGTTCATTCTGCTTTCTTGGAATATCTCTTATCCAACCACACATGCTCCAAATTTTAGCTCTGTGTCGGTTATGGTGTTTACTTTTAGTGCCCTGTTGTCTGATTCTGCACTGGTTAACCTTTCCACTTCTGCAAGAGATGGATGTTTGTGAGCCTGAGGTTTGTCGGTTGTTGGATAACCAGTCACGGTATGTATAACATATTTTTTTATAGCTTTTGGTTTATTTAGCCATAGAGTGTTGTCATGGATTCTACTTAGAACAGTTTTGATCCACTCTGTTTTGAAAACCTTGGGAAAATGCAGTGCATTTGTCAGTCCCTTAACTTCCAAGTGTTTATCCTCTTCTTTGAGCTTTCCAGCATCATCACAAAGTTCCCTATAGGCATTATCAAGGTCTAGATTTCCTATCTTCAAGATATTGCAGTGAATGTAGGACCTTACTTCCTCTACTAGCAAAACCCTAGGTGGGATTTGGGAGAATGCTCCAGAATCATCGGGTTGGGAAGCTATTTCAGGGTGTAGTTTATACTTAGGTTCAACACACACTCCTCTGTTGACAAGTCTGAAAGGTTTCTTCTTTTCAACCTTGATTTTCTCTACCCTAGGAGTTGATGCCATCGTATTTGAAATTTAGGGCTTTCCATAAATCAAAACAGTGCTATCGGTGAGTGGATTAACTTACTGAATGTCTATGATTGCCTTTGAATCTGAATTCTTAGCGATTGACTTCTACTAGGTCACTTCTCAAATTTCTCTTAAATCACTCTGCTCTACTCAAAAATCATGGGTGCAAAAATGAGCTTACCCGTCAGTCTTTTATACCTTTTTGTGCCCTAAGTTGTCATTAATGCTTACCAACTCGTCAGTTTGTGAAGACTATTTTTTTCGGTAAAGACATTCATAACATCTTTGGTGTCTATGCAAAGCGTCAGGGTGGCTAGCGGTTTTGGAGACTTCACCGATGACTGTCGGTGAGCCTGCGATGTCAACTTTGGTTGATTCAATGTTTACCGATATCCGTCGGGTTACACTTAGCTTGTGTAATGACCGATACATTCCGGTAAGTCTTACTAACTTTTTTGTGTGTTCACCGATGTATATTGTGCCCAATAATTGATGGTTTATTTTCAATAGATTAACAAGTGACAATGTATTCCATCTTGTTTCATGCCTATATTACAATATGAACTATGTATAATGGAACCGATGCATAGTAAAACTTGTCATAATGTAGTTCCATACTTACTTGTGCAATCTAGTTAGATGTAGTGATGTCACCAGATCTAAAGGATGGGGTGTCACTATTTGCATTGCTTGTACTAGCACCTTCAGTGTTTGTGGCTTTTACCCACATCTTGTTTGTCATTCTTTTGATTTCATCAATGGTATTTCCATTGGGATGTATATTTGTGTCTGTCAGTCGGTCTTTGTAATCTTTTATCACATGTCCAACCTTATGACAATGTAAACATGCCATACTTGGATTGGTCCAACCTCTTGACCTTCTGGTCCATTTTCTCATATAGTTGGCAACAATATGACCATACCTTCCACATGCTATGTAATTTACCCATGTTTTATAGTCCCAAACATATGAGTTACCATCTCTTGTTGGTTTATAGATTTTATCAGTTTCCTTTAGAGTCCATGCCTTCTTGTTCTTTTTCCAGCATTCCTTATGTGTATGCCCATTCATCTTGCATGTAGGACAATACTTGTCCATATAGGTTTTTCTCTTTGGATTTGTCACTTTGGATCTGCACTCATGTGCCCAATGTCCTTTCTTTTGGCAATTATAACAATTACCAATAAAAGTAGATTGTGTTTGAGAAATACCTTTCATTTTTCTTTTGTAGATGTTTGAGGTGTGGCTTGGTTTTCCACAGTGATTGCATGACAGTTTCTTGGATCTTGGGTTTGTGAAAGCATTCCTCTTATCAAGTTGATTAGAGGATTCTCCATTCTCATTGTATCCTAATCCTGTGTAGTTGTTGACTCTCCTTTGTCCATCAAGAAAATCATCCATCCTTTTGTTGCTATCCTCAGCCTTTTTGATCAATCCGTAGTGTTGATTTTGGACTTTGATTTCATGCTTCAATTTTCCATTCTCTTCTCTTAGCTCACCAATGATCTGTATTCTTTCAATGAGTTCTGTATTTAATCTATTTTCTTCTTGACTCATAAGAATAATCTGGTTGGTAACCTCATGGTGATGCTCAGTGAGTCTTATAATTTCTGATTCTTTCTCTTGTAGTTTCTCTGTAATCTTCCTCCTATCATCAATAGCTAGTGTTATTTCATTTTCAGCTTTTCTTGCATCATTCATGACATCAATCATTTTTACCATTTGAGTTTCTTGACCAATTTGCAGCATCTTGATTTGATCTGTCAGATGTAGATTGATCTCCTGCATACTTGTAATTTCTTCAACTGATGCGTTTGAAGCTTTTCTCAATGATGATTCTGCTATTTCAAATTACTCTTGCATTTCCATTTCTTTGTAGTCTTTCTCATTCATCCTAGTTGCCATAATCTTTCTTTCATCAAGAAGTTTTCTCAGCTTTATCTTTGCCTCCTTATACTGCTCATAGTTTATTTGCATTTGTAATTGCTCATTCTCAATAGTCATGTCCAGTCTTAACTTGTCCATTGCTCCGATCTTTTCTCTCAAGTCTTTAAGCTTTTCAAGAGAGAGAATAGGCTCTGATACCAATTGTTGGAATTATATTGAGATGATGTACTGAGAGGGGAGGGGTGAATCAGTACCTCTAAAAAATTTCTTGGTTAGCCCATTAACCCTTAGTCATCAGTTTGTAATTTATCTTATCTAACTGTTCATCTTTCTTTATGCATATGTAATCATATCATACATTCTTTTAGTATGTAACCATAATAGAAACATTCATGAAAATAGATAACACATGACACAAGATATGATATCGCAGAAAACTCCTGTTAAGGAAATAAAAAATGCGGTGGGGATTGTTACCCACAAAACTTCACTATCTGCAGATAAGAAGGGGCTGGTTAAGGCTTACAATTGGTCACTTCTGATGACCTACCCTATTAGGAGTATTATAGCGGAGACCTGTTAAGATCTACTTTGTTTGAAGCTTTAGCAACACTATTAAGTGTGCACTCTGTTAAGAGATTTGGAAAGAACGGTTAAGTCCACCTTCTAAAAAAGGATTTTAGATGTGATGCACTTGTTACAATGCAACTACATAAGTCTTTGATCTGATGATAAATGCAATCTTCAATTGCTGATAATAGATCCTATAAAGCTTCATACATATAAGTAATCATCCTTCCATGATTGAATAATACCTTTATCTGCTCGTTGATAGCCTCTGTATGTTCTTGATAACTGATGTACTATATTTCTGATCTTTGCATGAATTTTGCCTTCTGCTCTTTTGATGCTCTTCATGGCTATCAATAATAAATAATTCATGTAATCACAATTGAGTATGAACATCTATTTATACTAGTTTAGGTTCAATTCTTGATTCATGCATCGCAAGTTAACTCTAGATCCAAGGTATACAACTTGACCTTGATCATTAGCTAGATATGCTTTAGATCTGTTAGGATGCTTTAAAGCATTTACATAAAGCTTGCATGACCATCAAATTATGATTTAAAAAAAAATAAAACTCTATAAATAGAATTACATTGCTTTATTCATCGTGTAAAAATCAGATCCACAATTTGCGGGTTCTTTATCTGTCTATCGGTTCTGATGGTCAGTTTTCTTGGTCGTCGGTGTTCCTTTCTTGAACTTTTCATTGGGTATGCCTTTTTTGTTCTTGTCAGGTTATTTCTAAAAAATGTGTCATCGGTAATGCTTGTGGTTTCCAGTGATTCTTGTCACTTTTATACTTAGCATTTTTCTCAAAATCTTTGTTCTGTCGGGTATGCTTGCATTTCACCGGTACTACTTATGGTTTGCCGATAATGCTTGTGGTTCACCGGTAATTCTTGTTGTCTGCCGGTAATGCTTTGTCAATATTTTTCACTGATTATACTAATGGAAAAATAATGTGATCAACTTGATATCATCTGTATGGTCATAACATAATTCCAAAGACTTCAGAGAATCAATGGAACAGAGGTTATATTCATCTTATCGGGTGTTTGTAGACATCTCCACATTCACCTTCACATTGTCGGTAGCATGTTTGTCAATTTCCTCAGGAGTACCATCTTTAGGTTTGTCTCCTTCATCAGTGTCCTTTGCTTCATTAGTCTTTGTTTCTAAATTCTTGTCTTTTGTATTTGCATACTTTTCTTTATCTCCTCCAGTTACCTTATCAGTATAGGTCACATCTTGAGTGTCTTCAATGTATTGCTGACCATCGATGTTTTTTTTCCTTTCTTCTTCCCCTACATCCTTGGGAGTATCCTTCTTAGGTGTCTTGCTTGATTCTTGTAGGATATTGATAGCTTGTATCAATATTGGCATGTTGCATGGAATCTTTACTTGTGTAGTATCAACTATTGTGTCCCGTTCATCAGTTTTGTCCTTTGCAATAGTGACATCTTCATCTTTATTCACTTCCTCTGTTGGGTCATTGATAACGTCAATGACATTAGTATCCACAATTTTTTCATTGTGGTATCTGGCCATGATTCATCTACAACATCTGCAGTCTTGTTACCAGTTGTATCATCTTCTTATTTTTCTAACTCAATAGATGTGTCATCTTGAGTTGCCTTATCAACCTCTTATTGTTGCAAGTCTTTGTCAAGGCTTTCCTTCTTAGTAGGTCTATTCATAATCTTGCACCATTTCTTATGGCTGTCCTACTCAAGCTCTATAAGATTTCCTTCAAGAAATCTATATGCTCTCAACTTCGGTGAGAACTCCTTTTTGTATTTCTCCATCATTTCATCTATTTTTGCCTTCTTTGATTCAGGTGTCATAAGAGAAACAAGTACTCTCTCTCTCTCTTATCTCTTTTTAATTTTTCAAGGAAAATGTCCAACAAGAGTATAGTCTATCCAAGAGTTCCCTTGGTATGTGACTGCCTTCAAACTGAATTGGTATATATTTGAATTTGTACATTTTTTCAATGATGGCATCCTCTATTTTATTCTGATTTTCTAGATCTCATTTCAACCATCTTCTAATCTTTGAATATGTGATAGATCTAGAATTTGCAATAGATTTGCATATGTCATCAATAGATTCAGGAGCTTGTACCTTGACAATTTCTCCTTCTACAACTTCATCATGCTTGGTGTCTTCTATATCCTCTGAGTTCTGATGAACTTCCTTCCTCTTTTGTTTTTCTCTCTCTTCGGTGTGGCAGATTTTCTTTTGTATGTCCTGACCTTTCCTTTCTTTAAGGGTGAAGGAGTAGAATCCTTTGATGTTATGATTCTTGTCCTAGAAGTAGCTATTGTCCTTGGTTTCTTTGTTGGTGGAGGAGGTGGTGAATTTGACTCTATTTCCTTGTAGTCATCCTTTCCTTCATCTTTACTGATAGATAATTGTTCTTCAGTTTCTTCCTCCTGTCCAACTTCTTCATCCTATTTAGCTTCCTCCTCGGTTGTCGACAGTATCTTCTTGAGATTCTTCACCATCTTGTCCTTCTTTCTGAAAATTTTCTTAACAACTAGGCTAGATTTTATTCTTGTATTGGCCTCTTCATATTTTCCAAATTTGGGTTGTTTCTTATCCAATGGTTCATTGATCAAGGTATCAATTTCCTTAGTTTCAAGATCAATGTTGATCTCATACTCTAATGGTTGTAACCATGTTATACTCGGTACAACAGGCTTGATATATGTATTTTCTGTATCAACCATGAAGCATATCTCATCCTTATAGTTTTTAATGAGTTTCTCAGGGATCCTTACCCTCTTTTGCATTTGGTCTTTGAATATAGTGAAGTATTCATCCATGCCTGTTTCAAAGTTATCTCCCAGTGTGGCTATGTGCTCACTGATTTGCATGGTGACCGGTTTGGTGCTGTCCCATTTCACATCTCCTATCGATGGGAATGTTTCTTGAAAATAGAAGAAAAAACACATTATTAGTGAGCCAAAATTACATGTGTTTTACTTCGCATTCCTGATAGTCTTTAGATTGTCTTTCAACTGATTCAATAGTAGTTCAGATAAGTCTAATTATGTTCCCTTCTCCACAATTTTGTAGGCTATGTCTACTACATCTGATGCTATGTTGTTCAATCTTCTTTCTTGGAAGAATTTGTATCCTATAAAGCATGCACCAAACTTGATCTCATCATCGGTTATTATGGTAAATTTTAGTCCTCTGCCATCCCATTTGGATCCTGTCATCTTTTTGGTCTCAACCTTAGGTGGATGCTTGAGTGCCTTTACTTTTTTGGTTATGGGGTAACCGGTGACCGCATGGATGACATCTTAGGTTATCACCTTAGGTTCATCAATCCATATCTTTTTGTTATGCATTCAACTAAACACTAATCAAATCCATTCAATTTTGAAAACCTTCAGGAACATTAGGGCATTGGTGAGCCCTTTTACTTCTATGTGCTTGTGTTCATATTTTAGTATTCCATCTTCATTTCACAGCTTCTTATAAGATTCTTCAACTTCTAAAGTTCCTATCTCTGAAATCTTGCAGTGTATGAAAGATCAAACATCTTCCATGAGTAAAACCCTAGCTAGAATGCATGAAAATGCTCCAGCATTGTCAAGTTGTGAGGTAACCTCAGGATGGATCTTGTAGTTAGGTTCCTCACATGCTGAATTATTGATGAGCCTGAACTCATCCTTCTTTGTGTTCTTGGATTTCACAGTTCTTGATCTCGAGGCCATTTTCAAAAATGTAGGGCTCCCTATGAAATGCATGAAAAATAGAGTTGTCGATTCTATAGAACTTACTGTATACTCTTGCAATGATTCCTGATCTACTTTGGAGTGTTGTGTGTCAAGTCGTGGTTGCTCTGTAACTTAGTTTCTTTCTACTCAAAAATTGCCTTGGTCACTCTACTCTGGTTTTCATGAAAAATAAGTTGTTCCATTTCCCTATTTATAGTTTCTTCCCTAAAACACGTGTCATAAATGCTTACCATGTATGGAGACAGAGCTTGTCGGTGAAGACTTCACTTTCCTTCAGTGACAATATAACATTTCAGAGCAATCGTTATTCCTTTTTCTTTTTACCGACATGTTTCAGTGTCATAGACAACTTGTTCATTTTTCTTGTTTACCGATGAGGCTCAGTTTATACTAGAAAATTTTCTTTTAACCGACGCTTCTCGATAAGTGTAGGCAGTCTTAATTTTGAGTGTATACCGATAGGTTTTTGTATGTATACCCAAAAGCATAGTTATCATAGATTTTAACAAGTAATACCATGATGCATCTTTCATATGCTAATTTGGGATTATATCAATCATATTATGGAACTAATGTAAAATAATAGCTTGGGGTAGTGCAGTTCCATACTTACATGTTCTTCTTAGGTGGGGGTGGTGATGTCACCGAATCTATTGGATGGGGTGTCACCATTTGCATTGCTCGGTCCAACTTCATCATTGTTTGAAGATTTTCTCCACATTTTGTCTCTTTCCCTTTGGATGTCTTCAATGGTGTTTCCATTGGGATATATGCTTGTCTCTGTCATTCGGTCTCTACAGTCTTTCTTGAGATGACCAACTTTGTGAAAGTGTAATCATGCCATTCCGGGGTTAGTCTAGCATCTAGACTTTCTAGTCCACTATCTCATACAGTTTGTAGTAATGTGACCATATCTTCCACATGTTGTACAATTCATCCAATTATTTTAATCCCATACATACTAATTACCAACTCTCTTTAGTTGATAGGGAGTTTCTTGACCTTTAGGATTCCATGCTTGCCTTTTCATTTTCCAACATTCAAGAGTTGTGTGCCCATTCATTTTGTATGTAGGATAGTATTTTTCCATGTAGGTTTCCTTCTTTGGTTGTTTCATCTTAGACTTACATTCATATGATTTATGTCCTTTCTTATTACATTTATAATAGAATCCTATGAATGAAGATGTAGATTTAGGAATACCTTTCATTTTGCCTCTACATACATTTGATGTATGGCCTTACTTTCCAGAGTGATTGCTTGTAAGCTTTCTTGGTCTTGAATTTATGTAGACATTCTTTGGATCAGTTTGATTTGATGATTCTCCATTCTCGGTAAAACCTAGACTAGTATTGTTGTTGAATCTTCATTTTCCTTCAAGAAAAGCATCCATTCTTGTATTGCTATCTTCAGCTTTCTTAATAATTTCATTATGTTGTTGTTGAATTATTATTTCATGTTTCAAATTTTCATTCTCATCCCTTAGTTCACTGATAGTTTCTATTCTTTCAACGAGTTCAACACTTAATCTATTTGCCTCTTGAATCATAAGAATAATGTTATTTGTAATCTCATGATGATGCTCTGTAAGTCTTTGTATTTTAGACTCTTTTTCTTGTATCTTTTCTGTGATCTTTCTTCTATCATCAATAGCTAGTGTTCTTTCTTGCTCAGCTTGTCTAGCATTGTTCATGACATCAATCATCCTTACCATCTGTGTCTCTTAACTAATTTGTAGAGATTTAACTTGTCCAGCTAGATGTAGATTGATTTCAGTTAGGCTTGTGATGTTTTCTTCTGATATATCTAATGCTTTTCTTGTAGTTGGTCCTGAAGATTCAAATAAATCTACTATATCTTCCTCATGATAATCTATCTCATTATAGAAAGATGCCATATTCTTTATTTCATCTAGCAGCTATCTCATATTGATTCTAGCTTCTTTATACTATTCATAGAACATCTATATTTCAAGCTTTTTATTCTCAATATTTTTATCAAGTCTTTACTTCTCCATTATATGATATTTTTGTTGGAGATTTGATTATGAGGAGTTGATTGATTGTATGTTTGTCATTGATGACAACATATAATACACAGTAGTAATTTTGTATGTACTTATCAGAATGATGACATGAAGACTTGTGTGGTTAGATACATATTTTTGACATGTTTATTATGTTACGTTCATACACATAGATCTAGATATGATGTTTCAGTCAAGTTGTGTAATTTTGTTATTGGCAGTTATAGTTCTGGAAGAGTATCTGTTCAGAGCCGATGTATGTAACTAGTTTTTTGAGTTGTGCCTATCTTTAGGATATACATGTGTATATTCATGATTAGTTATGAGTTGATGATATTAATCTAAAGGTGCCAAATGTGTTTCAAGAAGATTGCAAAGTTAGAGTTAATTTGGTGAGGCTGACTTAGTGAAGCATCACGTCTATTCAATTTATACTTGCACATTTGTAATTATGCTTGCATGCTTAGTAGAGCTGACAAGGATATTATGAAGAGTTGTCTTATAGGTCCCATGATCTCATACTTTGAGAAAAATACTTATAGCAAGTCAATTGTGATACGCTAAGTGTGAATGATACAAAAAACAAACAGAAGATGTTCAGAGAAGAATATCAAATGTGGTTCATTCATCAAGAGTCTATGTGAAGAAGAAGTGACAGATTGTAATACACTGGACCTGATCAAGAAAATAGGTCTATTGTATAGTTCATCATCTGATATAGTGCATACCTATTATATAGAAGCTTTTAGCCGTCACCATCAAGCAGTGAGCTTTTGGACAGTGAGTCCACCACCCCTAACAGGGTTATTTGTAAAAGACTCTTAAGAGGGTCCAACCCTTAACCAGGTCACTATACTTATTACATTGTAAAGTACAACTCCTAATAGGGTTGAAATATCTTCTAACAGGGATTACTATAAACAAGTATAGTTCATTGTGGGTGTTAATTCCCATTGGGGTTTTTACCATTTGGTTTCCCCGTAATCAATTGTGTGTTGTGTACTGTGTTATCTGATTAAGCATTTAATTTGTTGTATTATGAAGTTAAAGAGAAAAAGAATTAAGTTACTGATAACTGATCCACCCCCCCTCTCAGTTATCCCTTGGGACTATTCTAACAATTGGTATCAGAGCCAAGTGCCTTGGAGAAGAAGCGTAACAGCTTAAGGTAGATCAGATGTATTACTTCATAAAAGAAAGCCCTAAGTTTGATGGAGAAAATTATCTGGATTGGAAAAACAAAATGATAACACATCTGAAATGTGTTGGCTTTGAGATCTTTGAAATTTCTACACAAGAAGTTGTAATTCCATCTCTGAAAGACCTTGCAAAGGATGATGCTACTAATAGACAAAAGGAAACATTTACCAATAATGCAATTGCTAAAGAAGCCCTAATCAGCGCCTTATCCGATAGTGAATTTTATGAGATCAAGAAAATTGATAGAGCATATACCATATGGAAGTATTTAGAAGATATGTTTGAAGGAGATATTTTAGAAAAGAATGCATGCAGGAAGACATGGAAAAAGAAATACAATAGTCTTGAGATGTTACCTGAAGAGAGCATTAGAGCTTACAATCAGAGGATAAATGAAGCAGTCTCTAGAATCATAAACAATGGAGGAGAAATATTAGAAGAAGATATAATGGACAAGTTGCTAACCACTTTAACATCAGACTATGAAAACAAGATAAGTATTTTAGAGGAAACCATGCAGTTCTCACAAGACTTCAAGAGAGAGAATTTGATTAGCAAAATCTCTGCATTTGAGATATCAAGATTGAAGACTAAACCTAAAAGTGAAACAAATTTCAAAGCCTCAGCCCATGGTAAGAAATCCTTACACATTTCCATTCATAATGAGAAAGAA
Organism: Thuja plicata; assembly: GCA_018584345.1. NCBI lineage: Eukaryota > Viridiplantae > Streptophyta > Pinopsida > Cupressales > Cupressaceae > Thuja > Thuja plicata. Next base: position 4,437,729 of record MU226104.1, read on the forward strand.
GAATTTGATGAAGAACTTGAAGAAATCATTGCTATGATTGCTAAAAGAGAAAAGAAGGGAAAAGGAAAATATGAAGGACAACTTCCATTCAAATGCTTTTCATGTAACAAGATTGGTCACTTTGCATCTAAGTGTCCCACAAGAGTCAATAAGTTCAGATCTGATTACAAACCCAAATATAAGAAGGAATGTTATCATGCTGAAGAAGGTCTAACTTATGAAGATTCAGTAGAAGATGAAACTGGATTCATTGCCATTAGAGACATGGAAAGGTTGCTTGAGGAAATGGACACTACAGATGAAAAGGAAGAACAAGAGTTAGCCTTCATTTCCAAAGCAAACATCAGGACTGATTGGATCATTGACAGTGGATGCTCCCATCATATGACAGGCGACAAAGACAGATTTGTTCATTTAGAAAAATACAAAGGTGGCATGGTTAGATTTGGAGATAAAACTCCTAAACCTATCATAGGCAGAGGTTCTATCACTTTGGATGGAAAGAACAAGACAGATGATGTTTTATATGTTGATGGATTACATCATAACTTGCTAAGGGTTGGAAAACTACTTGACAAGGCTTATCATTTGGAGTTCAAAGATAACAAGTGCATCATTAACAACAAGGATGGAGACATGATTGCATTAGGCTCTAAAACAAAAGGTAATGTTTTTCAGCTCAATTCAGATGTTAGTTGGTTATACAAGAGACTATGTCATATCAATTTTGATAATATAGGAAAGATCAGTAATGTCAAGGAAGTTAAAGACCTACCAAGTATTGCAAGACTAGTTGACACAATATTTAGGGAATGTGTTATGGGTAAGCATGTAAGTAGTTCCTTCAGAAGCAAGCAAAACTCAGCAAAAAGCAAATTGGACCTAGTGCATACAGATTTGTGTGGTCCTACCCAGACAAGATCATACTATGGAGAAAGGTATTTCATTTTATTTGTTGATGATTTTTCTAGAATGTTGTGGGTTGCATTCTTAAGGGAGAAATCTGAAGCCTTTGAAAATTTCAAAATATTCAAAGCTAAGGTTGAGAATGAATCCAGATTAAAACTGAAATGTCTGAGATCAGATAGAGGAGGAGAGTTCACCTCTGATCAATTTTATGACTACTCTGAAGAACATGGAATTAAAAGATAGTTGAGTGCACCTAGAACCCCTCAGCAGAATGGGATTGTAGACAGGAGGAATAGGATCATACTTGATACAACGCACACTATGATGATCGAAGGAAAAGTTGTGCACACCTACTGGAGAGATGCAGTGAACACATCAGTATATACTATCAACAGAACTCAATTGAGGCTAGGTGCATATAAGACATCTTATGAACTTTGGTTGGGTAATATACCTACAGTAAAGTATTTTAGAATCTTTGGCAGCAAGTGCTACATCAAGAGAGATGATGGTGTTGGTAAGTTTGATGCCAGAAGTGATGAAGGTATTTTCCTTGGTTACTCTACAAAAATCAAAGCATATAGATGCTTTAATCTGAGATTGAAAAAAGTAATTGAAAGTACTCATGATGAGAAGTTTATGGTTCAAGAAAGATACTATGAATATGCACCTTTGATTGAAGATGAACCCAGGCCTAGCAGAAAAGATATTTTTATTAAAGAAATGTTTGATTGCATTGATGTCTCATGCAATGACCCTGAATCAAGCAGAGAAGAATCATAGATTACAGAAGAAGAAGACACACCTAAGGTTCAAAAATTCATATCTAGATACCACTCTAAAGATTATATCATTGGAGATCAAAGTAGCAGTGTTTTGACCAGATCAAAAGAAAAAAGTCTAGCAATGGATGAAGAGGTATGTTTACTTTCACAGATTGAACCTTTAAGTGTTGAAGATGCTTGTAATGATTCTGATTGGAAGAATGCAA
>MU226104.1:4460644-4476738 GCA_018584345.1 Thuja plicata
ATCATTATTTAAGAGAACAAGTTCAAGAAAAAGAGGTGATACTTGAATATGTGCAATCAAAAGAACAATTGGCTAATATCTTCACCAAGCCACTGCCCAAGGATACATTTGAGTACTTGAGAAAGAGACTAGGGTTCAAACCCTTGTCTACCAGTCAGTAAAGGACTGAAGGCTGCATCAGCCTATATATTATTAGAATATAATTCATGTTGATGCAAGCAAAAAGATGAACTTCAAAGCTACATCTACATACAGAAAGGTATATATTAGAACCGAACACCAGAGCATATTGTTGTATTGCTGATGGATAAGGGAAATTCAAGGAATATATTATGGATAGAAGAAAACAATTGTTTGACATGAATGTCAGATATTTGTTTGGCATTATTGTCAAAGGGAGAGAATGTATCCATATTATCACAAGAAATTATTCATTATTAGATTACTCCAAATAGGGAGAGATCATATCCATAGGGAGAGAATTTATATCATATACAAAGGAAGAGTTGCTGACAAAAGACACAGACATCAAAGAAGAAGAACAGTCAAAAGAGAGAAATTGACACAAAAAGAGAACACAACACATCAGAAGAAGATACACAGAAAGCTACAAGAATAAAATCTAAGCTAACACAGAGCTTACCAACAGTCAGACATTTTTTTTGGTTATCAGAACAAAGTGTTTGGTAATTTGATGAATTTCAACAATTATATTTAATATTGTATTAGAAATAGTATAGTGTGATAATATAGTATGTTGCCATCAATGCCAAAGGGAGAGATTGATGACATGTAACTGATTGAATGTTTGATAATGTTAAGTTGAAGATGATGCAAGACATTAAAATAGTTAATGGTTTGTATTGTCATTGATGTCAACTTGATATCATCTGTACGGTCATGTACATAATTCCAAAGACTTCAGAGAATCAATGGAACAGAGATTATGCTTTCAGAAATGCATAAAAGTTAAGTATTCACTAAGTGAGAGACAACACCGACAGAGTACACACCATCGGTAAAGGCAAAGAAAAAGTCACAGTGATGCCTGACGAGAAAATGACAGTGTTGCCTGATGAAGAAAAATCATAGTGATACTCGAAAAGTAAAATCCAATGATTCCCAACGGATAGAGATCTCAAAGCTAACTAAAGTTACACAGATGGAACTGTCAGTTATCGCTGACAACTAACTATAGAGTTGACCGATAGAACAGAGAGTTCAGAAAATGACAAAATATCTAGCTAGCAGAGCTTAAGGATAGACTTAACTGGTTATTTTATTTATTTTATTCACCCAGAGTTAAGTAATTTATTTAAAGAAGATTTGAACAGTTGGCAAGAAGATAACTATGAGATAAATCAGGAGTTAAAGCTATAAATTAGATTGGCTGGATTGTTTTTCATGCCAAGAATCAAGAATTAAGGAACATCATGTCTATATAAGAGACAAGCATAATTTATTCCCATAATCACAAGAAATCAAATACATAGAAGGGGAGTGAATAGAAAGAGGATGCTGAGGAGAAACTAGTGAAGGATAACTTTATACAGTTCTGATCAATCAAGCTGAAGGAGAGCTAAAGAATTCTGCAGACACCAATGAACAGTGAAGCACAACATCACAGATTAGAAAGTGTGGAGCACAAAGAATTGAATTGATACATTGATCAGAGAGGTATTGTACTTAAATAGATCTAAAAATCTACAATTCAAGTTGCATTAGAAATAAGTCATTATGTTTCAGTTTAACCATTGAAGCATCAAGTCTCTTAACAGAGCAGGACTTAACCATCTTCTATAATTGAGGTATATCCTAAAAGATTGCCAAAAAGGTTGATTCATGAAAGTAGCATTGAAATTGCATAAAGCCTATTGAAAACCTAAGAAGAAAGTTGATTCAAGGATGGTAGCAAGATTTACCTAAAGCCTATTGACAGTCTAAGGAGGAGGCTGATTCAAGGATGGTAGAAAAATAGATGCCAGATACTAAGTGGCAACCTCTATGTATAAAATCCTCTAACAAGGCTGCACTTAACAATGTGTTTGTAACCTTTAACAGGGTTGGCTCCTAACAGGGTTGGCTCCTAACAGGGCTCACTTCAGAATAGTGAAAATTTGGGGTATCGGTCCCAGTGGTTTTTCTCTTAACAGGGTTTCCATGTTAAAATCTATGTGTTATGTGTGTATGGTTTATTACCTTATTGTTTTACATTTCACATATGCATTTCTAGATTGATTGGTATACTCTGCATATTTACTAAGTATCGGTAAATAGTTTTAGTGCTTATCAGTTATCATGGAGAATAAGGAAAGACAAGGTAAATTGACAGACAGTAAAATATTATAATTATTTCATGGCATGCATCTTGTAGGGACTTAATAATCTGAGGTGTATTGATTGGGGGTTAAAGATTAAAGGATAAATTTTTGAGGCCACTAATTCACCCCCCCTCTCAGTTATTACTAACAATGAAATATCTTGAGAACCCTATATAAGAGTATTCTTTCTTTATTCATTTTCATATTATGCACGCCCAAAAATATCATGCATAAGTATCCTGCATAAGAATGCATTCAATGTTGGAATTCTCAAATGGTATTGATTTGACCAAAGACAAAAGAGGTTAGATTTACGGTATGCAATATCCACTTGTAAATCTCTAGGAAAGTAAATCTTAAGTGCCAAAAGCTATATTTGTAATGACTTCATCAGAGTTTGATTTTTTTAAGGCTCTTTAGAAACTACCCTGGATAGTGTACTCTAGGATGATCAGGTGACTTGGGAAATGAAAAGAGACTTCCCCTAGAATTTACCTACTTACCTCAACATGTCCACACTGCCTATTTTTTAAAACTATGAAAATTATGACAATTTTACATTTTGGCTCTTATGCCTCTTTAGAGACTACCTCATATATAGTACCCCACAATGACTGAGCGACTTTGGAAACAAAATGAGACCTTCCTTATCATTTACCTACCTACCTCAACACTTCCACATTGCTAATTTGTTAAAAATGCTAAACATATTATAATTTCACATTTTTTTCTCTTAGGGCTCTTTACAGACTACCCAAGAGTATTACATCCTAGAATGACCTAGTGACTTGTTAAAAAAAGTGATGATTTTCCTAGCATTTAACTTCCCATCTTTCTATGTTGTCATAGTTGGTTTCACTCCATGATGTACAAAACAAAAATATATGCTTATTTCCATCTTTGCATTTATTTCCACTAATATTTTTTGCAAGAATGCATTAGTTGTTGGAAAAATTAAACGATGTTGAGTTGACCAAAATCAAAAGAGGCTTCTTTGAAGGGATTAGATATCCACTTGTAGGTCAAAAAATGAATTCCCAAGTGCTCAAGTGATGTAGTCAAGGATGGAGAAACCTCAAAGAGATTAGTATGATCCTTGTAACCAACACACACAACAAAAAACAATAAGAAAAACAAGCCAAGAGGATAGAAATGAGAGATCAGACTTCTATTATTCTCAAAAAATCATTTACAACAGATCTGCAACCAATCTTATATGCAAGCATACACGCCTAATTATGATCAGAAAAATCTTACAAACCCTAGTCACCTATAGCTCAGTAATCTTATGAGAATCAACTTATCCCTTAGGAATAAGTTGATAAGCTTATAAAGAAATCACAACAATAGGTCGACCCATAAAAGATCACATTTACCAATAATTGTGAAAATGTGTTACAAGAAATAGGTCTAAACCCAAATAAATTGCAACAAATCCAATAAAAAAATTAGAGATGTAATCATACAAATAAGTCAACCTCAAACATATAAGTCAGCTGGCATGATCATGCTAAATAAATCCAACTGGTAGATTGGAAAAAAGATAAGAAACCCAACTATTGATAGGTAACATGAAGAACAGTACAATCCCGCAAATAAAATGCAATAAATCATGCGCAATGAATCCAAATAAGGTGTGATCATAGGATAAATTCCATAATGTAGCTAAGAACACACATAAGAGACCACAACTAAAAAGGCTAACCACATATTGACTGCCACCATAAACACTAGACTGATCAACAGAAAAATAAATGTTTTTGGTTGATGCAAGATTACTATCATCCCAAGATGCTCCTACATAAGACACCCAGGTTAATTGAAAAAGTGAGTCTCTCACTTTTATGGGGTCAAAGGAAAACCAAATAGGTCAACCTCAGCCTGAGAAATCCATGATGAATATTCAACTGGTCTTTCCTTCCCCTTGACTAGACATTCCATATACTACTTACCTCTTGTTCTTTGACCAACTCTATAATACAAAATACACTCTATATGCTCCATCTGATTCTTAGGATATGCTCCATCTAATTCATGATACTTATACAGATCAGAAATATTGAAGATTGGTGATATATATATCCATGCCCTTAGGTAAATTGACTTCATAAGCATTCTGTTATGCCCTGCATCCCCGTCCCTACATTTTGTGTGCAAAATGTTGGGTCCCCCTTTCTTTTTCCTTTTGTTTCTTTTCTTGCGGCTTTGCCTTGTCTTTCCTGCCCTTTTGTTTTCTTTCCCCAGGGTTTTCTTCCCTGGTGTGGTGTTCTGTTGTTTGTTTTTTGCCTCCGGGACTCCGGTCCCGGAGGTTGTCCTTCATTGGGAACCGGATTCCAGATTCCAGGATTCTTCGCTATGATGTTCTTAGGAATATCATTGCGGGAATCCCCAGGCTTGGAGTCCGGAGGTTTGCTTGTTTGGAGATTGCCGTGAGGTGGAGGATTACCTTTTTACCGCGGGTATAAATAGAACTTATCTTTCATTTTCATATTTACCTTGATTAAGACTTTCAAGCACTTAGAGCGATTAACAGAGTGATTTCAAAGCAATTAACAGAGCATTTGCAGAGAGTTTATGATAATCAACGCTTAACACTTCTAGTCACTTTCAGACAATTGTGAGTGCTTCATGGTGGTGATTCTGACCCTTTGACGACTCAAGCTACTATAGAGCTCTCGCGGTAACCCCTTTCCTCCACCTTCTGCATTCTCAGGTTGGTCTTTCTGTTCTCTCCTCTCTGGTTTCCTTCCATTTTGTTTGGTTCTTGTTTGTCTTGTTTGCTTTGTTGTCTGTTCTGTCTGGTTTTCTATTTTTTGGTTCTGTTGCCCATTGGGGTCGGCTCTGCCAGAGGGTTGTTCACCTTCTGTGTAGAGGTGGTTGGTCTGTAAAATGTGTAAATAATTGTATATATGCTCTGCCTTGTCTGGTTTTCTGTGGGCGTCTTCCCGCGTTGTATATCTATGTATATATGTTTATATTTGTGTATAGTCTGGTGTGTATATCCTTTGACCTTCATGTATATCCTTCTGAGTGGCTTGACAAGCTGGTCGAGTCTCCTGTGTTGCTGGTTTTCCACCCTTGAACTTGTTTCAGGATAGAAAACCACCTGTTTGGAACTCGGCTCTTGGCCGGTTTCAAACAGGCGGTTTTCTCTATCTTCCATGAAGTCTGTTAGACCCTCATTTATGTCCCATGTGCACAATCAATTCCAGCCAAGTGGCTTCCACTTTTTGCGCGTTCAAACAGTTGGCTCCGCTGTCATCACCAATAACTTCCATTTAATACCTATGCACGTGGCACCCACGTGGGCTTGATGACTTGGCTTTTTACATGTCCTCACCCAACGGTTATTTATCCGGGCCCCGGGTCTCTTACCATCATCCATCCTATGTCCTTACCAAGTGTGATAAAAACCACAGACCCAGATGTTTAAGGAAAATCTAAAGTTTACGATGTGTTTTGCTTTTCGGTTATCCTTGCATAAAACTAACTTTTCAGGAAAGCAAGAATCACGGTGGTAAGATCTCCGGACCCCAGAATAATTATTTTGATAAATGTGTTTTGATGGTTGCTTTGCCTTGCGGATTCTCGGAGTCTATCTTCCAAACATGTCTGAAGCATCCGCATCTTCTCCACCCGGAAGTCCAGAGCTACCTTCCGCAGCAGAAACCAGGGCCACAGTAAAATCTAAGATGGAGAAGGCCCTGGAGAAGATGCCCCTAACAATGAAATTTGTAAAGAATAATGTCACCTTGGGCTCAAAGATTTAGTGCAAGGTTAAGCTGATAACTGACACTAGCGTTGGAACTTGGGCAGAAATGCACGCCCTAGTGAAGATAATGCACATCCAGCGACAGGCTAGATATCAATTAACAATCAATGTCGGGAACTCTAGAATCCTCTGGGCAGCTTGCTTCCCATGCTCCGTGCAATCTCTGGAGCTTATCTTAACACTGGTAACCAGCTACAACTCTTCTGTCTGGGCCGTTATGCTCGCAGCTGCAGAGCCCATAGGGTACCGCACTCCACTGGTGTCCCTCGACCCAGTCACATTCCAGGAAAGCCTGGGAATCCCACAATTTGATAGAGCCATAGTGGTTACAAGGACTGATGCCTTGGATCAATTTACACAGCTGGAGGATGCAGCCTGGGTATACATGAATACCCATTGGCTAAAGGCCCTGAAGAGGGACCCAAAAAGAATGAAGATAGAGATTCCCCGCTCTAAATTTAAGGAGAGCATCCAGATGGGAATAATAGCATTGGCTCGGGTCTTTGGGAAACCCTCAGCCCAGGAGTTTGCTAAATGGATGTACTATTTCCTCCTTAGCATCTCCACCAAGGGAGAATATTTTGACTGGGAAAAGATAATCTCCAATCACGTCGACTCCCAGTTCCTCCAACTGGATGGGAGGAAGAAATTCTACATGAGTTCTTATGTTTTCTGGGCCCTAGCGCAACAGAGGCCCCATGCCCACGGCCTACTCACAGACGGTGTGCTTGGGAAATTCCCAGGACAAAAGGCACTGTGGGACCATTTCCCACAAATTCAATGGGAGGCCAGCTTCCCTAGTTTTTGCCAGGTAAACGATGCGTTCATTTATTACCATCTGCTTACACCCACCCGGGACGCCGGATATCGCCTGTCTTCGGAGGTGATGAACTTGATCCATAGTTATGGACATTATTACATCCAGTTCCAATAGCACACTTACATTAGGGTCACTGGCTTCTCCGAGAAACCCTACTTGTTGCCCAAGCACTGTGGGGACAAGATCGTGATGTTGGAGTATTGCAGGAAAATCATGGAGGTGCATGCCCTCTTTGCCCTCGAAAAGATACCCAACATCCCATTCCCAATCATTTGTGGAAATTATACATGCAGCCTGGCTGCCGCAAAGGAGGTGGATAATGAGTTAAAAAGTTATAACTTACAGGAATTTTATTTAGCGCGGAAAAATTTTGATCCGCATGGAAAGATAACAATGGCACTACCCCAGGCTTCGGAGCCCCACCACACTCACATAGAGGACTTCTGGGCAGATTTCCAGGATGACATGGAGGTGCGAAGCCGGCACTATGTCAGGATGACGGCCAACATGATGCAAAAGCTGAAGCTCCAAAGATTCCCAGCGAACTTCTCAGATGCCGCCCCCACTATCGACCCCCAGTACAAGGCCAAGGGGATAGATAAAATGGCTCTTCCACCAGTGAACTAGGCCGCCCAGGAGGGGCCCACGATTGAAGACTTCACTTGAGAGGTGTTCGAGCGAAGCCACACCTATTTTAAGAGGGTGTGCCCCAAGAGTATTCTCCAAGCAGCCCAATCGGCGCCAAAGTTAACTCCACCGCCGAGACCAAAATTGACCTCGGGGGCCGGGACTTCTTCACAGGGAGTAGATAAGGGAAAAGGAATAGACACGACCCCTTTTGCGCAAGAATTCCCCATCATCAAGAAAATAAAGTAGTCGGTGGCAGCCTCCCAGCAGATGAGGGAGCAATTAATAATGAGGCTGGCCAACCCACCACTTATGACCGGGCCACTTCGTCCCCCTTCCTCCCTGTCACTGGCAGCTCTAATGATGAAGGCAACGGGGGTGGATCCCATGAAAGCGGCAGCAATAAGAGACGCTGGGCCCCCTTTGATTACTAGAAGAAGGAAGAGGCTTAATAAAAAGCCTAAGGCAGAGCCGGGGTTGGGTACGTCCCAGGCCCCACAAGTAGAGATCCTCTCTTCTAGTTCCCCGGAGCCGGAGAAGGAAACATAGCCTACAAAAGTCCCAACTAGTCCCCCTCCGTAAGAATAATTTGATGTATTTGCAACTGACGAGTTTAGAAATTTATAGTGGGACGATGCACAAGTAGAGACAGAGATCCCAGGGGCAGAACAAGAGGCTACAGAGCAAGAAGATATTGAACAAGAGCCTGCACAGGGACAAGAGAAATAGGCAGAAGAAAAGGAGCCAGACTCGGAGATTGCCTCCGGGGCGCAAATGATGCAAGGTCTGGGAGTGGACCAACAAAAAAAGGATGAACAAATGGCATTCACTGGAGAAACTGGACCTTTGGGAATAATCGTAACCCCAGCCACCACGTTCCAAGGGCCACTCTCAGGAACAACTTTCGGGCAGGTGATTACTGCAGCCCAAACTTTGAATCTCAGCCCAACACCTCCCCTACTGCCAAAAGATATACCGGTGGAAGAAGAAGCCTGGGCAGTAGAAGAAGAAGATAAACAAGAACAGTGTAAAGAAGAAATCCCCGAGGAAGCCTACCAAAGTTCGGACATAGCAGTCAATACAGAGGACAAGGCCGAGGAGATAGATGTTGATGAAGAGAATATTGTTGTAGAAGAAGTTTTGGTAGGGAGAAGAACAGATGAGGCCCACGCCACTGAGGAGCAACAGCTGCAGGGCACCGGGGAAGAACTAAGGGAACAGATTCTTGCAAAAAAGCCACCCCCACCTCCTCAATGGCTAGTAGAGAGAAGAAAAAGGAAAGCTCAGTCCGCTCCAGTGATTCCTCTCTCCCTGGCTGAAATGATGGCCCAAGTCCAAGCCCCGCCAAAGGCTAAGAAAGCCCAGACAGTTCACACTCTCTGAACTGGGCCGGGCGGAGAAATAGTTTCCATTGTGGCAACACCTCCCCTAGACGCTGATGAAGCAACTGCGGACCCCGGAGACTACAATGTTGCAGAGGTATCACTAGGTAAAAGGGGAAAGCAAGGTGAGGTAGACTTGCTTAAGGAGGCAACAAGGGCAGTGGAGGCCCAATATGAGAAAGACACCCAGAGGATCATAGATGAAAAGGAAAAGAATCTAAACCTTGTCGGATTGCTTATGGAGCTAGCTTGACCCATCAATGCCGCTCCTCTGGAGGCCTCCACCTCAGAAGATCTACCGCAGAGTGATATAGACTCCCTGCGAGTAATGAAGGAGAAAGCTCAGGCAGTGGACGAATGGGTTGCCCTGAAAATAGGAAACACCCGACGTTTCCTGGTGTCCACCCTCCCAGATCTATACATGGCCTGACAGGTCATTCACCAGGCGGAGATTCTTATTGAACTATGGGAGGGTGATGCTGAGAATTACCAGGCATGGAAGGTGGAGCTCGAAGAGCTCCTTACCCTAGGAGAGGATATGATTTTTGAATCCAGAATTTTGGGTGATGAATCATTTGATTTTATAGGAACCCATCACTCTAGACTTGACCTCACATTGAAGGTAACCAAGCAACTGGTAGGGTCCTTACAAGATAAGGTAAATACGGTGAAGTATTCTTCCAATTTGTATAAGTCATTTGTAATAAAGACTTCCGGGGCTGATCCCCTTAGCACAGATACATGTACCCCCAAAGATGTAGTTTTGGGGAGTTTTGATGAAATAATGCAGTCCCAATATCAATCCCCAGAGGGGATAGATGGGGCCCAAATGGAAAAATTAACCTGCATGATACTTAGTGGTCATGACGCGGTAAGAATGGCTGATGAGTTTAAAGAAAATGTTCTAGACCTGGGGGAACAAATCAAAGTGGCCAAACACCGAAGGGCTAGCCTAAAAGATATAGATGAAGATGGCATTTCTCACCTCCTCCAGGCTTTCAATGATAATAAGCAGCCCTGAGCTTTCTCCGGAGGCCAGGGAAAATTCAAGTGTTGAGTATTCTTTATTCTTTTGGGGACATAAGTTCCCGGATCCTGGAGTCCCAGATCCAAGATTTTGTATTCTTTCAAGTGATCTGTGTCCCGGTCCCCGAGGCCGACCGGTCACTTTTAGAAGTGGTTAATAAAAGCATGTCAGAAGGTGGTTGGCAACATCAAGGAGGCGTCGAATTAACAATTGGGCTTTTGATAGGATGGTCTTTTCAAGGCACCGTTCAAAGGTACACCTGGCACATTGGAGATAGAGTGGCACATTTCCCATTTATGAGGCATGTAGCCTCGATCCCCGGGGGACCTGCTTTCTTCTTTCTCCTCCCTGGCTCTCTTCTCGAGGCCAATTCTTCCACTGTATATTCTTGTCTTATTCTTTTGACTTGTCAGACCTATTTTGTCTCAAGGTCTCTTGTAGGATGGTGCAGGTAGTACCGGCCCCCAGATATTGTATTTTATTAAAACATGATGTAAAATAGGGTTAGGGTTAGAAGAGTTGTATAAATAGCCAGACTGGCCCATTTCCAAGGGTCGGCAAAATTGATGATTTTTTTGTCCATAGCAATAGAAAAGTGATTTCTGATTTTAAGTTGCAGAGCTCAATGCTCCATTGTTCTGGTTTTATATAGTCAAATGCTCCCCTAGAGCCACCATTGTATCACGCACCAGTGCTTGCTGGAAGGAACATTAATAAAGAAGGAAGAATTCTTGGCAATGATGTTGTTGGCATTCCTGCTTTTGAGTTAATGGTATTTCATGTTTTAATGTTCTTTATGTCTTCTACTCTGATATGTTTAAGTAGATTAACGACCTCTTTACTCCTGCTACTAATAAAATGCTAGCTGATGGTTATGTATTTCTTCGGTATTTAGTGTAGTCTATCAGAGTATTATTGATGTTCCAGACATTTCAGCATGACTATAGTTAGATGAAATGTTTCTAACCCTACTGGATCTTTTTCATTTTATTTTCTAAGTGTAGAGTGCTAGGGGAAACCTTACTTTATCGAATCTTCGGAGGTATTGAGTTGAAGAAACCAGCTATCCCCCTCGAAAATAGTCACTTCTCTCAACCGAGCCCCGTGCTGTCGTGACCTGACACCCAGGTGCTTGAAGGCCTAGGGAATTTATTTCCCCCGGACAACCTTTTCAGGCAGAGCTGGCCGGTATCCCCAGAACCCGATGACAACTTATGACTGTTGGTGGACCTGGTCAGCAAAACCCCGTTAACACATTCCCTGAATCAAATCTCCTCAAGTTCTTGCAAGGACCAAAATAATTCATCTTCAAATTGTTATAAGTACTAATTGGAAATCTACTCTTTTGTAAGTATACAATAACTTCATCTCACACTTGAAATTCCTTATGTCTCCTCTTCATGTCTGCTCTCCTCTTATAAGCTTGATTCATTTCCTCCAAATGATGTGTCACCTCTTACTAAAATGATCTCATAACCTCTACAAATTCTCGTCCTTCAACACTCTTTTTAAACATCATGACTAATATCCCTTAACTTTTCTACTCCCTTAGGATTAAAGCCAGCAACCACTTTAAATGGTGTCTTCCATGTGCTCCTATTTATTAAATTTTTATATGCAAACTTTGCATGCGGTAAAACTAAATCCCAATTTCTAGGATTATCTCCAACAAAACATCTCAACAAGTTCCCTAAACTCATGTTCACAACCTCTCTTTGTCCATCAGTTTGTGGATGAAATTATAACTGAACTTCAAATAAGCTTTCATCTTCTTCCAAAGTGTCCTCCAAAAATACCCAAAAAACTGACTATCCTTGTCTGATACAATGCTCTTAGGTAATCCATGTAATCACAAAATTGACTTGAAAAAAAAATCAGCTACATGCACTGCATCTATAGTCTTCTTACAAGTAACAAATTTTTCATCTTAGAAAACCTATCTACAACCATAAAGATAGAGTCATAACTTCTCTGTGTCCTAGGCAATCCAAGTACAAAATACACATTAATTTCCTCCCAAGGTTTGACCGACACTGTCAAAGGTGTATACAACCTTACATTTTGACTAATTCTCTTAGCAACTTGACATACCTTACAACCCTGTACAAATTTCCTCACGTCCTTCTGAACTTTTGGCCAAAAGTAATTCTCATTGACCAAAGAAACTGTCTTATCAATGCCAAAATCTCCTACTAAACCTCCACTATGTTTCTCCTTAATCAAATTATCCCTCATCGAACTCCTAGGTATACATAACTAGATACCCTTGAATAAAATCCCAACTTTAATGATATAATCCAACCACTTACTTCTATCAGCAACAATAGGTTTTTTAACAAGCTTTCCAAGATTCAACAAAATATGAATCTTCCTCATACAAGGTCTTCAATTAATCAAAACCAAATACTGCAATCTTTATCTCAGTCAACAAAGTTCTTCTCCTACTCAAAGAATCAAAAAATTTATTTTCTGCACCACTCTTATGTTTCAACACAAATATATATCTCTTCATAAAATCAACCCATCTCAAATGTCTCTGATTCAAATTATCTTGGCTGCTCAAATACTTCAATGCATGATGATCAATATAGAGTACAAACTCCTTAGGTAACAAGTAATGTACCTACTTCTTCAAAGCTTGGATTATAGCATAGAAATAATGATCATACACTAAATACCATTTCTAGCATCATTCAAATTCTCACTAAAATAAGTAATAGGTCTTCCTTCTTGAGTCAAGATAGCTCCAATTGCACTCCCGCTAGCATTGCAGTCTACTCAAAATACCTTATTGAAATCAGGTAAAGACAATACCAATTTCTCTATCACCTTCTGCTTCAAAAAATCAAATCTCTTTTGTGCTCCATGTGTCAATTTGAACTCCTTTTTATCACTCTCATAGTTTTAGTTATCGATCCACAGATTGAGCTAAAGTTTATGATGAACTTCTGATAGAAACTAGCTAACCCATGAAATGATCTTACTTATCCAACACTCCTTAGTGTAGGCCACTCAAAAATGGATTTCAATTTCTCAGGATCCATCTTCAATCCTTCAACAAATATTAAAAATTCCAAGTATACCAATTCCTCCTTCATGAAAGTACACTTGTTGATGTTTATCAACAACTTTTCTTCCCTCAACCTCTATAATAATTGTTCAACATACATCAAATGTTCCTCTTTTCTCTTACTCAAGATGAAAATGTCATCCAAATATAGAATGAAAAACTTACCCAAAATTCTCTTCAGGACTTCATTCATCAACCTCATCAAAGTACTAGGTGCATTAGACAATCCAAATGGCATTACTAACCACTGATAGAATCCTTCATTTGTCTTAAATGCAGTCTTACACTCATCACCTTCTCTGATTCTAATATGATGATATCCACTCTTCTAGTCTATCTTCGTGAAATACTTAGCTTGAATCAAGAAATACATCAAGTCGTCCATTCTTGGAAAAGGAAACAGGTACCTAATTGTAATCTTATTTATAGCTCTTGAATCCATACACATTTTGCATTGTCCATCTTTCTTAGGTTCCAATACAATAGGTACTACACAAAAAATAAAAATCTCTAATTATTCCCCTCTACAAAAAATCTTGTTCTTTCCTATTGAGTTATTCACTCTCTTCCGGTGACATCCTATATGCTATTTTATTTGGTAAACTAGCTCCTAGTATCAAATCCATGCAATGACTAATACTTCTTACCAGTGGTAATCCATCATGTGCATTATCTGATATGATGTTAATAGACTCACTCAACAACCTAGTGTCTTCGTTAGGATGTTCTACCAAAACATTCTTCTTAGACTCCTTAGGTACTAAATAAACATACACATTATTATGCTTCATGCCATCCAAAATATTCCTACCATCCACTAGAAAAATTCTTGCACTGGTACACACTTCATTCTTAATAGGTTCCTCTAACGGTAATAGATTTTGTTTTACCCCATTAGCCACAATAGTTTAAATATTCTTAGTATCATCATGTATATATTTCCTATCATACTCCCATGGTCTACCCAAAAAAATATGACACACAATCATAGACATAATATCAAACAAAACCTCATCATAGTACTTCCCAATCTTGAACTTAACTAGGCATTGTATGCGGTAAATTTGGCCTTGTCAATTCACCATACACTTCAACATAGTCCTTCTTCACCAGGTACACACAAGACTGAATATGAGATTATTCATCTTATCTGCCTACATGATTCGACCTGTTGCCTTCTATCTAGACGGGGTTTTTGAAATTGCTCTCAGAATGAGAGTCTCACAACCATGGACCAATCTAGGAATGAAGAATTTATCATGATGGATACAATACAATGCAAGATTATACTAAGAAATGAAATATGAGAGATTAAGCTAAGACATGATTTCAATGCAATTAATCTAGAAATTGAAACTATCTTATTGCAAAATGAAATTACTCTATATGAGATTAGCAAGAAAATGAGACAATAATTCAATATTCTAACAATGCATATTTTCTTCAAAAGTTCAGGGGGTTTTGAATGAAGAATGAGAGTTCTTTTATAGACTCTGAGATGATCAGAATAGAAAATTTCTCTTTTGAAATAAAACAGATAGAAAAGCCAGTTTAAAATAGAAAATTTTATTGAAAAGAATTCAATTAATTGTTTTTTCTCTGCTTTAACCATTTTCTTTCTTTGATTTAATTCTGTTTTATTTGAATTAAATTGTTTTCTTTCTCTTTAAAGCACAATTAATTCAAAGTTTCCATTTCTGAATGGAGATAAGATTTTTGATAGAATGTCTAATTAATTAAATAAATATGACCTCATAATTGCTTTTTCTCAATTATCTGAATAATTAAATTCAATCATTGAAATGAGGATATTTATTTAATAATTAAATATTATTTAATTCCTTTTTCATGTGTCTCAGCTAAAGAGGGCGAATTTAATTTAATTAAAGTGCTAGGACTTTATAATTAAATTAATTTGATCATAAGGTTTATTTAGCCAAATAGATATTTAGGAATTAAATATGATGTATGATTAATACAAATTTAGGATTTTTTGCATTTGACACTCGGGTCGAGTAGAGTCAGTGAAAACTCAGAATTTCCTAGTACAATAGGACTTTGATGATTTAGAAGAGCGAAAAATGCAACAAAATTAGTTAATGTTGCAAGATGCCAATTTTGGGGTGTTACATTTTACCCCTCTTTGAATTGATGTGCGAGCAGTGCATTGATTCAAAGAATAGTCTGATGCATGAAGCACAGAAGAAGGATTTGAACACCCAGTTTTGACCGTGAGGTACGAAAAACTAAACATGGTGCCAAGTGATTTGAATAGCATGGAACACCCAGTTTTGAATGTGAGGTATGAAAAACTAAACATGGCACCAAGTGATTGAAAAGCATGGAACACCCAGTTTTGAACGTGAGGTATGAAAAAATCAATATGCCCCAAGTGATTTGAAAAGCATGGAACACCCAGTTTTGACCATGAGGTACGAAAAAATGAACATACCCCAAGTGATTGAAAAGCATGGAACACCCAGTTTTGACCGTGAGGTACGAAAAACTGAACATGCCCCAAGTGATTGAAAAGCATAGAACACCCAGTTTTGACTGTGAGGTACGAAAAACTAAACATGCCCCAAGTGATTGAAAAGCATGGAACACCTAGTTTTGACCATGAGGTATGAAAAACTAAACATGCCCCAAGTGATTTGAAAAGCATGGAACACCTAATTTTGACCGTGAGGTACGAAAAATTAAACATGGTGCCAAGTGATTGAAAAGCATGGAACACCCAATTTTGACCGTGAGGTATGAAAAATTGAACATGCCCCAAGTGATTTGAAAAATATGGAACACCCAATTTTGACCGTGAGGTACAAAAAACTGAACATGCCCCAAGTGATTGAAAAGCATGGAACACCCATTTTTGACCGTGAGGTACAAAAAACTGAACATGCCCCAAGTGATTGAAAAGCATGGAACACCCAATTTTGACCGTGAGGTACGAAAAACTGAACATGCCCCAAGTGATTTGAAAAGCATGGAACACCCAGTTTTGACTGTGAGGTATGAAAAAATGAACATGCCCCAAGTGATTTGAAAAGTATGGAACACCTAGTTTTGACCGTG
>MU226104.1:4480623-4495320 GCA_018584345.1 Thuja plicata
CATAAGGATATGAATATGACTTATCATCAGATAAAATGTAGGAAATGAACGTAAGCACTAGGGCACAAAAGCCAAGATGACCTGAACATTGTTTCCAGTTAATGTTGCAAGAGTACACTAGTATCGAGGCATTCAAATCCAAGATAACTATGAGTGCAATCATGCATAAACAAACAGATCAATAACAAGCAAAACAATAACAAATAGAGCAATAACAAGCAAGGAGATAGTACCGACCTCACCATGGCATACAAATAAACAAGATCGAGGGATGTGAGGCTGTTCCACCTTATTACAGGAGCTCTTATCACATACACCCTATTTATTTTATGTTGCCGGATCATCGGGACTATGCCAACAACCAGTAGACAAATAAAATGTCAATGAAATCCATAAGAATAGACAACATACAAAGAAAAATTCAAGCATAGCTCAGCCTATTTCAAAGTTTGTGAATGTGGATGTGTATAAGGTGTTGAAAAACATTGTTGTGCTTGTGAGTGCATTGTGTTTGATTTCTATCGAAAGATGTTTACGTTTTAGATATCTGATGTGTGTTAAAAAAATATAGATGTGTCTGAAGATAGTGTTAAAAAACATTGTTTATGGTGGTGTTGAAAAACACCAGTTTGTGTCAGTAGAGAGTTGTCCTGCAGAAGTGACAAGATTATTGACTCAGGTGTAAACTAAAGATGTGATCAAATGGGGGGCCCATGCCCCCAAGTAACGATGACTAACTTGACGTATGTTACAAGGACAAACAAGATGTGAGTGCCCCCAAGTGTATCGCATTGAATCAATGTCAAATCAGGAGGGTTCGCAAAGGAACCAAAGTTTGACGAAAGTGACCAAAAGATATGTACAAACTAAATCATAGAATCATCAAGACCGAGTATCAAAAGATAGAATGTTTGAGTATAACTCCAACTATAACAAATGTGAGCAATCTCGATAGAATAGCGATAGTAGGCAAACATAGTGAGAAGCACTAGTGACTAACATGAGAGAGATGCTCAAATGAAATGATCATAGCATAAGCTATACATCAGTAGGCAGACGCAGTGAGAACCACTGGTGACTGATGTGAGGGAGATTCTCAAGAAGAGAGAACTCTGTATAAGCTAAGTGACAATAGGCAGACACAGTGAGAACCACTGGTGACTATCACAAAGAGATCCAAAAAGATAATAAGACAATGCCCCCAAGACCAAGAGGGTTGCCCCAAGAGTATGACCAGTTTCAATCCATGTGAGTTGGTGTCTTGACGAGAACTGAAAGAAAATGAAAGTAGGAAAGCAACAATGTAGGAAAGCAAATGTGTAAAGCTAAGTGGTGCTGTGATAGATATAGCATTGTGAGACAAGAGGTGCCTGTTTACTAGGTTTTCACCTTCTTGGTAGAAATTCTTTTTTTGCTACCATGACGCCTGTTTGCCAGGTTTTCATCAATGGCACTTTTTTTTTTTTTTTTTCTTTTTTTGTATTTTTCAATTTTTTAATTTTTTTTGTATTTTTGGAATATTTAATTTTTTTGGAGATACATCAAAGTGCCTATCGCTAGGTTTTCACTAAGATGATCATTTTTTCAAGACTTTTTCAGGTTTTTAGAATTTTTTTAGGACTTTAGTTTATACATGAGCATACTGAAGATGTCTCAGCTGTAGAACCACTTCAGATGAAGAGTGTTGATGTGCTCTTTGAGTTGTTCTCCTTCAGTAGTAGAGATTTGATAGGTACCAGACCCAAAAACTACAGTAACAATATATGGATCGAGCCAATTAGGTTCAAACTTGCCTTTCTGGACCCGATGTTGTTGATTCTTAGGGTTCTCCCTCAGAACGAGGTCACCCTCTTGGAAGTCTCTTGGTCTAACCTTCTTGTTATAGCTTTTAGACATCCTCTTTTGGTATACTCTTAGGTGATCGAATGCCACTTGGTGATGTTCATCAAGTAATTCTAGCTCTTGTAGCCGAGATATTCTAGTATCTTCATCAGTAATGAGGCCCTTCAAAGAGACTCGCAAAGAAGGAATCTCAACCTCAATAGATAGCACAGCATCTGCTCCGTAAACCAATGCATAGGGTGTAGCCCCTGTTGGTGTTCTTATACTTGTCTTGTATTCCCAAAGAGCTGGATTGATCTAGAGATGCCAATCTTGTCTAGACTTATGCACTGCGCGATGCAGAATCTTAAGGATTGTTTTGTTGGAAGCTTCTGCCTGTCCATTACCCTGAGGATAATAGATGGAAGACCAGTCTTGAGTAATTTTGAACTTAGAGCATAGCTCTGTCAAATTCTTATTTTTAAATTGTCCCCCATTATCTATGATAATCGCTGAGGGTACACCATGCCTACAGATGATGTAATTGAGAATAAACATTGCTACTATTTTGCCACTAGCAATGGTGAGAGGGACTGCCTCCACCCACTTAGTAAAATAATCCGTAGCTGTAATGATAAACTTATGTCCATTGGAGGATGAGGGGTAGATCTAACCCACTAAATCAAAGGCCCATTATTGAAATGGCCAGAAAGTAATGAATGGAATCAGCTCCTTGGCTGGAGCATGAATCAGGTTTCCATGTAATTAACATTGTTTGTAGGACTTAGCAAACTGCGTTGCTTCTTTTTCCATGTCTAGCCAGTAGTAACCAGCTCTAATAAGTTTGCGGGCTAATGTCAGGCCGTTAGAGTGTGAACCAAAGATGCCTTTGTGCACCTCTACTAACGCTTGTTTGGACTCATCGGGTTCTAAACACCTAAGGAGGGTACCATCTAGACCACATCTATACAAGTCATTAGCAATGATGATGAACCATGAAGCACTGCGGATTAGGTGACATTTCTCATTTTGGGACTAAGTGTCCAGAATAATCTGGTCACATAGGTAGGAGAAGATGTGGTGGTAGCGGGATGAGTCATGTCCTATGATAGAATAGATCATCTAGGAGTCAGGGGAGTCATAGGCTGGGTAGCGTAACGTCTCCACCAGGAATTCATGTCTAAAATCATTTTCAGGCATTTGCAGCATAGAGGCAAGAGTAGCCATGGCGTCTACTACTTTATTATCTTCCCTCGAAACCTGTTGAAATGTGATGTGACTAAAATACTATTTAAGATCATCAACCAACCATTTGTAAGGTATCAAATTGTCATCCCTTATCTGATAGATATCATTGACCTGATTGATGACCAATTTGGAATCTCCAAGAACATTTAGTTCATCCACATGCCACTCAAGGGAGATCTTCATACCATTGATGAGAGATTCATACTCAGCAATGTTGTTTGTACAAGGAAATAACATTTTGTGTGATTTTGGTAATGAGTATCTTTGAGGTGTAATGAACAAGATCCCAACACCTGACCCCTATTGGGTAAATGAACCATCAAAAAACATAGTCCATAAGCGATGTGTAAGAAGTAATATGGACTCATCTAGAAATTCAATGTGCAGTGGTTGATGATCAACTAGAGGTGCTTCTGCCAACTGATCTACTATTGCTTGGCCCTTAATGGCTTTCCTTTCAACATATTCAATATCAAACTCACTAAGGAGCATGACACATTTAGCCAGTCTACCTGTGAGGGTAGCTTTACTAAGCAAGTATTTTAGAAGGTCAATTTTAGCAATTAGACGTGTAGTATGAGCCAACATATAGTTTCGCAATTTTTGTGTAGAAAACACCACTGCAAGGAAAGCCTTCTCTATAGTAGAGTATTTTATTTCATATGAGACCAGAGTTCGTCTAATGTAATAGATAGCCCTTTCTTCCTTGTGCTGATCTTCTTGAGCCAATAGGATACCCAATGATGTATCCGTAGCAGATATGTAAAGTATAAGTGGCTTCCCATGAATGGGAGGCATCAAGATTGGTGGGTTTGCAAGATACTGCTTGATTTGCATGAACCCTTCATCACATTATTTATTCCACTGATAAGTCACACCCTTGTGTAAATTCTTGGTAAATGGTTGTGACTTATCTGCTAGTTGAGAGATAAAATGCTGGATAGACTGCAGTCGGCCTTGAAGTCCTCTCATTTGTCTGATATTTTTAGGTGGCAGCATTTCCATGATCGCTTGTACTTTTGTAGGATCTACTTTAATACCTTTGGAAGATATGATATAGCCAAGTACTTTTCTAGATGTTACACCAAATGCACATTTCTTAGGATTGAGTCTCAGACTGAATTGTTCCATACGATCTAGTATAGGACCTAGATCAACAAGATGTTTCTTTTGGTGCATGTTCTTAGCCAAAGTTTCATCCATGTAATCTTCCATAGTTTTATGTATCATGTCATGAAATATGGTGGTAACTGCTCTTTGATATGTAGCACCAGCATTTTTGAGTCCAAAGGGCATGACATTCCAACAAAAGGTGCCCCAGGCACATGTGAAAGTTGTTTTCTCTTGGTCTTCTAGCGCAATTTTTATCTAATTATAACCAGAGAAACCATCCATTAGTGAGTACATTTCATACATAGCTATCATATCTACGATCATGTCAATATTAGGTAATGGAAAATCATCCTTAGGACATGCAAAATTAAGGTCTCTGAAGTTTGTGCAGACTCTTATAGATTTATCATGTTTGGACACTGGAACAATATTAGAGATCCATTTTGCATAATCAATGACTCTGATAAACATTTCCTTAAGCAATTTCTCTAATTTAGCTTTAACAAGTAGAGCTACGTGTGGATGCATTTTGTGAAGCTTCTGCTTGACAGGCTTAACACCTGGTGTGATGGATAGATGATACATGATTAGATTAGGGTCTAATCTAGGCATATCTGAATATTTCCATGCAAATTTAATATTTTTCTTTTTGAAGAATGTGATGAATTCCTCTCTTTCTGCCTCTGATAGGGATTGTGCCAAGTGAATAATCTGAGGTTCTGCCTCTGTACCCAAGTTGATAGGTTGAGTTGGTTCAATAAGAATAGATGATCTTTCCTAAAAATGACTCAGAAGTGCATCGAGTATCTCATCCTCGGGTGCCTCGGAGAGGTTTTCACCTTTGGATATGTCTTTTATTTTAACTATTTTAGGCTCTAATACTGCCACAACATGGTTTTCACCATCAGAGTGCCTATTTTTTCTTCTTTTTATTTTGTGACTAAGATACTTGATGTCGGCCTCAATCACATTGACACTTGCTTCACTGGTAGGAGACATTACAGGTTTGACAGTGTGTAGGTA
Organism: Thuja plicata; assembly: GCA_018584345.1. Lineage (NCBI taxonomy): Eukaryota > Viridiplantae > Streptophyta > Pinopsida > Cupressales > Cupressaceae > Thuja > Thuja plicata. The sequence goes on from MU226104.1 coordinate 4,485,829, forward strand.
ACAGGAAAGAGCGTAATCATTCTGGAATGTAAGGACTTCATTAGATGGGGAGGTAAAGTTCCATTCTATAAGCTCAGGATGGCAAAGTGAAAGAGAAGTGATGGGTTCAAGTGCATTCATGGTATAATCATCGAAGGCATGGACAAGTAAGTTGAGACCCAAAGTGATCTCTTCCAAAGGTATAGTCAAATTCCTTTGATTCCTAACGACTGTAGTAGACAACATGTCAACACCTAGGGAGTCAGACTCATGTGACCCTACACTAGACCATTCACCTACTTTGAGAAGGTTTTCATATGCATGTGCTATATCTGTATCTCTGTCAAAAGTGGCATAGGATAAGCTACCGAACTCATATTCATGGGAGTCCATTTCATCATTAAGTCTCATGTCAAGGATCTGAGTAAAATCAACTCTTTGTCCCTAGTTGGGATGAGTTCTACCTAGAACTTCTGCTATGGTCAAATGAGCACCTATTGATCTAGGTACCTTAGTAGTGTTTGTATCATCACTTGCCTCTTGTGTAAGGAGAAGTGACTGGAATTCCTGATCAAACTGTTCTTGAGTGGTATGAATAAATCACTCTGATGGCTAGGGTTCAGAGTATATATGTCTTTCCACTCTTCATAAGTTAATGGAGCAATTGAAGTGGTGGTGTCAAAATCGCTTTCAGTGTCTACAGTACTGACACATGGCACAAAGTTATCTAGTTTAGCAAAGAATGCTGCCAGGTCTAGTGGAATAGGATAAGGAAAAATATCCTCATCAGAGCTGTCTTCAAGTTCTGCAACTTGAGGTGTTTCCTTAGATGTTGGTTTCTTATCTTCTCGAGGTACAAACTTTTTTATTCCCAATTGGAATGTGAGTTTCTAGAAGCCTATACCTGTAGATTCGTGTGTTCTATGACCAATAGCTTCAAGTGGTGCCATCAATCCCTTATGATTCACACCTATGGGACCATCTCCTTTATAGACAAAATGTTGCATAATAGATAAACCTTTTCCATATTGCTCAGGTTTTATGTCATAAGAAGGAGTATTTTCAGAGTTGTCTTCTCCTTTATAGATCCAAGCTTTGATAGCTCTATTTTCATCTTCTTCTTCTAATGGTACTATGGCTTGTACAAAGGTACCACCATACTTTTTTGGAGGAGAAGCCGTAGAAGGTTTAGTGTTCTCAGAAGGTCTCCCAAAAGAACGGGGAGACAAATGCAAAGATGTAATGGATAATACAGGTCCAATCTGATATCCTCCCATATCATTTTCTTTGAGAGTCAAGTTCTTTTCCATTTCTTTTAATTTATCCTCAAGGATTTCAATAGATTCTCTATTGGTAGGCACAAGGATGTCAGCAGATTTTGTGAGGGCATTGCAATCATAGCGTGTATTATCAGGAATAGTCACCTCAGAGCCTTGGAATCAGAACTTAATGCACTGATGGTATGTAGAAGGAACAACTTGCATTTCATGAATCCATGGCCTTCCTAGTAGGATGTTGTATGCCAAAGGGATGTCAAACACTTGATAGATAACATCGCATTCAATAGGACCAACTCTAATTGGAAAAACAAATAAACCCTTGGATTTACATTCTTCCTCATCATAGGCTTTAATGGTTATCTTTTTGTGAGCATCAATGCGCTCTTTTCCATAACCTAACTCAATAAGGAAACTAGCAGAGAAAATATTTAGGCCAGCATCGTTATCTATGAGAACATGGCGAACACGCTTGGGACCAATCATGACTTCAATGTGCAGAGGATTATTATGCGGGTGACTCAAAGAATGGTCATCTTCCTCAAAGAAAGACAAGTAATGTGGGGAGGTCAAGTGACCTACCATAGATTGAAACCGGTCGAGATCAAGATCTTTTGGGACATTTGCCTCAGTGAGGGCTTTGTCAAGGATTTCCCTATGAGCAGGGGAGATTTTCAGGAGCTCAAAAATAGTTATCTGAGCATTAGTACATTGGAATTGATCAAGAATGTTGTAATTGGCAGCATTAGATGAGGAACCCACTTTGGGATTCTTAGTAGCAGAGTCAACCTTAGCTTTATCTAAAGGTTGAGTTGATGTAGATATAGAAGGCTCAAGGCCTTTGAGAATGATTTTAGCACAAGATCAAGTAACAACATTAGCACTCACTTGAGACTAACTTTGTTTAGAATACTGAGGTGTAGGCCCTCACAAAATGAAAGGTGTTTTAGACATGGAAGTATCTTCCTTTCCCTTAAGAATGAGGACATTACAGTATTCAGTATTAATAGGTTCAACCATATTAATGACATTGTCATTATTGGTGTAAGTATAGTTGACCTTAGCATCAGTATTTTTGCCTTTAGATGATTCACCTTTTCCATGAGGAGGAAATTGATCTTTGAAAGCTTGGTGATCAGAATTTTTGTTGTGACTTCCCACAACAATGACTTCACTATCAATGATATCCTCGATTGTATGCCGCAATTTTTGAAAAGAAGCTATGTTATGACCTTTGTTTTGGTGAAAATCAAAATAAGCGGATTCATTCCACCAATGATGTCTTGGTTGTGGATCAAAAGGTCATGGATTAGCCAATGGAGTAAGAAAATTGTTGTCTACAAGAGTCTTGTAAACTGCCTCGAGAGGTTCAAGGTGTGAATTCTCACTTGGGTCTAGGAGCCTAAGGTTTAGGTCCAAAAAATCATGAAGTGCTTGGTTTGGATCCTGCCACAGCCTATTCAGTGGCTTTGGCCACTTGCATCATGGTAGTGAGATTAAAGGTAGCCTTGGAAGGCTTAGCAGTCACATTGTCTACAATACCATCATTCACAACATTTTGGTTCTTGTTGGGAAATTTGGATTTATCTTTGCTTGAGGAAGAAGACCCTTGTTTATTTTCCTTGTATAAGGTCAATTCTCCTTTCTTGATCATAAATGTCTCTATTCTTATAGCTTGTTTAATCATGTCATCAAAATTTAGAGGACCTTGTAGCTGTACTTGATACCCAAAGTTGGGGAGGAGATTATCGAGAAAGATGTCCAACTTTTTAGATTTAGGTATCTTGCAAGAATATCATGTATAGAGTTGTCTCCATCTTTAGAGAAATGCCAAGAAGGATTCTCCATGATTTTGTTTCAAGTTGAAAAGATCTCAAATATGAACTAGATGTTGGATGTTGTGAGAATAATGTTGTAGAAATAAATTGGCAATTTCGTCAAAGGTCTTGATGCTCACTTACTAGCACCTTGTGGTCATCTTGTATCCATGCAATATGATAGGGTTTAGGATGCTTCATCCTCTGCAACTTCATTTTTTTGGCCAACTCCTCTGAAGCAAGATTATTAGAACTAGAACTGTCTATCACAACATTACATACATTTTTTGCACCTTGCATCTGGTTCTAAACAAATTCTTCCTTTGTATAGACTCTCTCTCTTGTTCCCAGTGGTAAAGGATTCTCCTAGTCTTCAAGGTCACACCTTCCTCTGCTCCATTTTTTTTCACTGGACTGGTGGACTCTTCATTAGAAAATTATGTTCTCCTACTGCCCTCTATTTTCTTCTCAGAGTTACTTTTCTTGCATTCAAAGGTTCTATGTCCTGCTTCAATACATTTAAAATATGTTCCACTGAACTTCTTCCTTTCACCACTAATTTTCCCTTCATACTGAACCCTGGTAGTAACTCATTCCATTCTTCTTATACCGATCATTTTCCTTAACTACTGAGTCACTTTTTCCCTGATCTCTAGAAGATCTACCTCTACATCTTCTAAATCTTCCTCCTCTACCTCTTTGTTTTTGTTCATGCTTCCTATTCATCTTCTCTTCATCCTTCAAGGCCAACTTTTAAGCCTCTTCCTACTCCTTACCTGCAACAGAATCATTTCATCTTGTATGGACATCCTCAAACCATTAAGATAAAAAGAAACTTCTTCAACCTCATAATCTATATGAGAAGATCTGATGTTCAACTTGTAGAACTCCTCATTAGAACTTTTAACACTTTGGTCTCTTTGCTTCAAATTCTGCAACTTTCTAAATAATCTTACTTGATAGTCATTAATCAAGAACTTATATTTTAACTTGTTCACCATCCTATCCCAAGATTTGATCTTGTCTTTGTAACCACCCTAATTTGGTCTGCTCTGACCATAGACCCTATTTTCCCTAAGTGTAATCATACACCCAATTATGTCAAGATAACTCTTCAATCAGTTGGTATAATTCATTCAAATCAAATTTAATCTCCTAAGTGATTAATCACTAAATTTTCTTAATCACCTAATCCAATCAAATCAATTCAAATCAATTCAAATCAAAACATGGTTATAAATAATTTCTTCCTCATAGTCCAAAGCCGCGGAAGATGGAATTGGTTTTATTCTTAGAATTTTGACATCATTCCTTGAACATGCTTGGGTATGTGTAGAGCATAGCCGCTTGAATCTTTCTTGCAAGACTACACATATTTGAGTACTCATAGGGCTATATGCCTCAATTTTTCCTTGTGCAATTCTATGGGAGACAATTTTGAACGGATTGCCCCATCATAAACAACAAACTTTGTAGTCTAACTACCTGATTCATCCCCAAAAGGGTGATAATCATTGTGCAAGGCAAAAATTAATTGCCCCAAGATACTTTTCATATCGTGCCCTCACTTGCATTTGGAGCCGGCTAATATGGCATCATGACTGGAGCCATTGCATGCTTGGTGATGGCCATATTATGATTAGCATTTGAGTGTGTACCTAAGTCAACAAGCAAGGATTTTCATCCTCTACCTAGAAAATAGGATGTAAGAATGTGTTTGTTCACCCCTAACAATGCAAATCTACTTAATGCGTCTAAAAGTTCACTAACAAGATAAATCATTCAAACAAGCAATAAAATTCAATCCTTTGGCTACATGCTATCATTTTCATTCATTGAAAAGACTCAAAAACAAACTATTATCAGACAAATTTGCATGAACTTCAAGACAAATCAAACACCAAATTTCCAAGAATAGCACACAGTCATTTTTGGTCCATCCTTGCTCACATCTGGTGTTTAAACTCACATGCAGTATGCAAGATCGCATCTGGTAAATCTTGCATCATTTTTAGGGAGAAAGATCACATCCCGTATGCTTAGGCTCACTTCTAGTTTTTCAAAAGCTTGCACATAGAGTGTCGTATCTAGGACAGTGGGCAGTTGCATAGTTGCCTCTCAGAGAAAGTTAGTTTATTTGGATACCCTTTTGGCTCTTTAGTCTGTCCCTATTGATTTTTCTGGTCTCACTGTTGTTGTTTCAAAACACTTTTTCAAACGTCTACCTTGCATGTCCTATTGGTTTCTCACAATCATTCTCAATATGTGTGGTCTATCCACTTTTCAAAACAACTTGATTCCCAGTTCACTATCAGGGCATTCTAATCCTTTGACGCTGCAATCATTTACTTCCACCAAAATACAAATGATACCTCTACCTAGACACACTCACTTGAACAATTTGAGACTCTACTTGAAACTATCAGGAAACTTTGACAAAGTTGAGATACAAATACATGGTTAACACAAGACACAACAAGTACACTTCTAAAGTATTAAAAGTACCTCCAAGATCACTACACTTTCAAAAAGGAGAAACATCTCACAGTTCCCTGTTCAATTTAGACTCTCCAGAAATGGAAAAACCCACTCACGAATGGAGTGAGGCTTTTGGGGAATATGACAATGATAAGAACCAAAAACATGAAGATAGTGATGGTGAAGAAGAACAACACTTTTACCATCCTTTGTTTGGTTCACACAGTGAGGAAGACATCACTGAAGAAGAATATAATAAACTCAAACAAAGTAAGAAATTCAAAAAAACATTGGAAAAGATAATTTGCGAGGATAAAGAGAAATAATTTCTCCATCTAGCATCCACCAGTGTAAAATTACCTAAGGATTATGATCTTGAACAATTAAAGGAAAAGGAGGTATCAAATCCTATTTCTATTCTTGCCAAACAACTAACCTTGATGCAAACTGAGCTTGCAAATCTCAAACAGGAGAAGGCTAAACCCAAGACAAAATACTCTTTGGACTCCATTTGTCCATTTCCTTTTAATAAGAGTATTAATATGATTCCATTTCCTCCCAACATGGCAAGGCCAAAATATGACAAATATATGGGAGAGACTGACCCACATGACCATGTGAGAGAATTTTGTGCTCTGAGCATAGAATACATGCATGTACCTACATACCTCATGAGAATCTTTCAAGGAAGCCTGGGTGGAAATGCCATGGAGTGGTTCTCCAAGCTTACACCTAAGGTAAAAAATTTTGAGGAGTTAATTCAATGATTTATCCAACATTACTCCTATAATATACAACATGATGTAACTATGATGGATCTATGTAACATTAAACAAATAACTGGCGAATCCTTTATGCACTTTCTACAAAGGTGGAGGAAAATCTTTGCACAATATTCAAGAGCTATTCCCAAATCTGAGAAAATGGAAATCTTTGTTAATAACTTGATACCTAAGTTGAACTACACATTGCAAATGCAGGATTCCCGCAGCTTTGATAGGATGATCAAGAATGTCATCCATATCAAAGAAGGCATGGTTGAAAAGGGAGAAATCACTCTCCAAAATGAAAACAAATCTACCAACTCCAACAAAAATCCTAAATGGTGGAAAAAAAACAAAAATGTTGTTAATGATGGAGTAGTAGATGCATCTAATGTTAATCCTAAACCCAAGGTGTTCAATCTAATGAATAGCATGCAAGCAAGTAAAGATGCCAAGGTAACAACCTCTGTACCTAAAGAAAACAATGAGAATAGCAAGGGTCGGCCATGGAGTTCCAAACCTCAAATAACATTCACTCCTTTGGGAGAGCCTCTTGAGACCATTTTGAAAACACTCTTAGACAACAAGGTTCTCACAATCCTAGATTCCAAACTATGGGAACTCGAAGTCAAGCCAAGGTGGTGGGATGACAATTCTTACTATGTATTCCACAAGAACAAAGGGCACAAGACTAATGATTGTCTGAAACTCAAACATGTTATCCAAGACCTTATTGAAGGAGGCAAGATCAAAGTGGAAGGGCACACCACTAATGAAGACCATACGAAATTTAACAATCCATTCCCTAATTATGAGAAAGGGGAAGCATCTAAAGGAAAAGGAAATGAAGTGAACTATGCCTAATCTAAAAATGATAATGTGATTAATATGCTAGACATTAAAAACGAATCAATTAATGTGGTCACTATCAAAGGTGTTAAAGACACATCTTCCCAATCAAATGCAGTGACCTGAAGTCAAGCACAAGTCACGATAAAAGAACCTAATTCCTAATCAAAACCAACAACAAATTCCAAAGTACCCATTGTCACTATTCCTAAACTAGCAGAAAAAAAAATAGTGATCATTCCAGCAGCCAACTACAACCTGGTGGATCAATTGCAATGAAACTCTACTAAGATTTCCATTTTTGAGTTACTTAAGATCTCCTCAGTGCATAGGGAAATTCTTGAGCAAGCCCTACATGCCGCAAATGTGTCGAAGGACCTTAATGTAGACAAATTCCAAGAAATGGTTAATCACATCTTGGTGCTACATTACCTCTCTTTTTTAGAAGAAGATGCTAAATCATTAACATATCCACATAATCAACCCCTTCATATTGAATTCCTCATTCATAAATCCTGTGTTAGATGTGTATTGATAGATGGAGGCACAAGATTGATTATTTGTACCCTTAATCTAATTAGGAAGTTGGGTCTCTCAAAACAAACCATTGATTCAAGAAGAAAAATCACTATCAAAGCTTATGATGAAGAAAATATCCTCTAAAGGTGTCATTGTTCTACCCATCAAAATTGGGCCAGTTGAAAGGAATGTCATCTATCAAGTTTTGGATGTACCCTTGGCTTACAACATATTGTTAGGGAGACCTTGGATCCATAAAATGCAAGTAGTACCATCTACCTTCCACCAATGTATCAAATTCCCACATAATGGGATGGAGGTAACAATTACTGTAGATGCCAGTTATATGTGTGTTGGTAAATAGATTTTTATTTTTGTTTTAACTCTAGAATACCCAAATATTTAGGAACAATTGAATACAATAGTTGGGAAATTGTTACTAAATAACTAATTTCCCTCTAAATTTAAAGGTACAACTCCCTTAAGTAAATGATCTTCAGTGAATATTAATCCTTCCTATTCTAACATGGGTATGTTCTTGACCTGAGAATAGAAGAGGTAAACCAAGCTAAACCTAGATAGGAAATAGCTCAGGCAAGATAAATCCAATTCAAACTTTAGCCAATTTCAAGATTTCATCAATCATATGACTCCTTAAAACTGGTAATGCAATTGTCATTCCCCAAAATCTGGGCACTAAAACCTAAACCTAAAGAACTTAAAAATTTCATTTAAACATGTTATAATAACTATAGGAGATGAAATCTTAGTTTTTCTTTTAAAACCCCTTTTACAACATTACAATTTAAATAGATTGAAAACCTATTATAATATCTTTTTTAATCCAAGTATTCTATGACTTTTTAAAAGAAGATAGTCTCAATTTCACCCTTAAAATAAATAAATTTGCCTCTTCATTAATGGCATAAAACTATCTTTAAATTGAATAAACAAAAACATAAATTAGGAATATGGCTTATTTGAACCTTAATCTATTAATCATATACTTTATTCTATCTGGAAAATATTTTAACTTTCATTATTATTTAAACAACACAGATAAAGAAAATCTCTCCCTTTTGTATTCACATAAATACCTCTCTATAACATAATTAATTTATAACTTACAAAAATAGGAAAACTTTTACACAAAGCCCTCTTACTCAAAATAACTTTACAAGACTTTATAATAAACATTTTTGGCTTAAATAAAAGCTCATTAAAAAGGATGAATCACAAGACCACCAGATGTGGTTTCCCATAAGAACACTAATACAAGCCTTCCAAAAGCTTCAAACTGAACCTGCATAGAAATCTTCGGTTGACCATGGAGGCTAACCTCCCAACCTAGGCCTTTGTAAGGCCACCCCCGAGCTAGGGGATCCAGAAATGAACAGGAGACATTCATACAAACAAGTATACACAATTGAAAAAAACAATAGTTAATCAAGAAATTCCCTTCCAAGGTTTAACAAGAAGAAGGTCTCCAAGAAACCTTCTCCAAAAGTGGGGTGATAGTGTACTAGCCCAGGAGGAGAAGCCAAAGCATAATAAACTGTAATTAAGTTACACATGAATTTAAACAACCAACCTTCACAAGGTTCAAGCCATGGCCTTTAGCCATCTAACTTCTCCTTATCACTCCCAAATTCCCTTAGGCATGCTTGGCATCATGGGCACCTATATACCCATGTTTATCCCTCCACACTTGGAGACTCTACACTCCTGGTGTCTCAACCTATCACCCTCCTAAGGTACTCTGTCCTCCCAAGGATGAGCGTGCCTTGAAGACTCCCAAAACAAGTATGA